>PJAJ01000023.1:0-322740 GCA_002818215.1 Picochlorum sp. 'soloecismus' | reverse complement strand
ATGAAGTATTGAAGTATTGAAGTATTGAAGTATTGAAGTATTGAAGTATTGAAGTATTGAAGTATTGAAGTATTGAAGTATTGAAGTATTGAAGTATTTTTTGGGAAATTTGCTACTACTTAGTAAGCGGAAACTGCATCTTGGGATCAAAACAAAAAACAACCTTAATAAGGTCCGCATCCGAAAGGGCGCAGGTTCGAATCCTGTCAAGATCACAGGTAGCCTAGGGCTCCAGTATTTGGTCTACATCCCTTGCTTGCAGCAGAACTTGCTTTCAAGGATCGATCATACGATCTTGTGGCGGAGTTGGTCTAACGCGTGCGGTTAAGGTACCTTTTTGCCATTTTCTTACTTTTATTTGGTACAGTTGTATGTACTTCTGTCTCATATGGTGCTGTATCTTTTGAAAAATATCACCGCGTTGAATTGATATCAATCGATTGGGACAAGCGTGTTACCAAGCTGAACGTTGAGCCACCAAGATGATTGAGTAAACTGCCAGTCGTTTCGAAAGAAGGTTTCTCGTTTCTTACAGTATTTAGGGTACTCTGCTTAAAGCAAGGAATATATATATAGAATCCTTTTTGGATAAGAATGAACCGGCATTGTGTACGCGGAGGATGATTCAGGAGCGCTTGGTACTCAGGAGGCTGGCTGGCTTCCGAGGAAAAGGAATCGTTGCCGCGCTGTTCGCTACCAAATTGCATTTTGATCCAATCGTTTCTGACGTCAACGTAGGGATCGATGGCTCAAACCATTGTGATAACAGCAACAGATTTGTAAAGCCGGAACGGCCATTCTCGAGCAAAAGTGCTGGGAAAGGGCAGAGTGTAGATACAAAAAGCTCCTGGGCGGTGGAAGCTGAGAAGGAATTGCCTCTTCTGGATCAAGGCAGAGGTGATGCTGCACGTATCCGCGCTGAAAAGATCGACTCAATACGAAGACGGGTCATGGGACGCTACGCTGGTATCGATCAAAAGGCGAATGAGGAGGCAAAAAAAGGAAGAGACGGAGAGGAGGTTGAAATGCCAGGTGTGTATCCATACACTCGTGGGCCGTACGCGACAATGTACGGTGGGAGACCATGGACTATCAGGCAATACGCTGGTTTTTCGACGGCAGAGGAATCGAATGATTTTTATAGGAAGGCACTGGCGGCTGGGCAACAAGGGGTCAGCGTGGCTTTCGATCTGCCGACTCATAGAGGGTATGATTCTGATTACCATCCTCGGGTCGCAGGAGACGTGGGAATGGCTGGAGTCCCGGTTGACTCAGTCGAAGATATGAAGATACTTTTTGATGGTATCCCGCTGGATAAAATGAGTGTCAGTATGACAATGAATGGTGCTGTGCTGCCAGTCATGGCCATGTATATTGTTGCAGCAGAAGAACAAGATGTAGATGTGTCGTTGCTGAAAGGCACGATCCAAAATGACATACTGAAAGAATTCATGGTTCGAAATACTTACATATACCCTCCTAAACCCTCTATGGATATAATTGATCACATGTTCAAATACATGCATAGGAATGTTCCCAAGTTTCATCCAATCAGCATTTCTGGGTATCATATGCAAGAAGCTGGGGCTACACCTGTTCTTGAACTTGCATTCACTCTGGCAAATGGCCTAGAGTACATGCGATTGTGTCAAGCAGCTTGTACCGGGGGAGATGCGGTGGAAAGGAGAAAACAGTTGGAAAAAATGGCCAGCCGTTTGTCATTCTTCTTTGGTATCGGAATGGATTTTTTTGGAGAGATTGCAAAGTTACGAGCTGCTAGGAGATTATGGGCTAAATTGTTGCATGAGAAGTTTGATCTGTCGAACGATAATAAGAAACTGGCCTTGCGAATGCACTGTCAGACTTCTGGCTTCTCTTTGAGTGCACAACAACCCTACAATAATATAATCAGAACTACAATTGAAGCTATGGCAGGGATTCTGGGTGGCACACAGTCGTTACACACAAACTCATTCGATGAAGCAGTGGCCTTACCGACAGATTTTTCATCGCAATTGGCCAGAAATACGCAACTGATTCTGGCAGAGGAGACTGGATTGCCAATGGTGCCTGATCCTTTTGGTGGATCGTATTATGTCGAGCAACTGACCGATGGTATGGAGGAAGAGGCTTGTCAGATAATTGAAGAAATAGAAAGGATGGGAGGCATGACTGAAGCAATCATTGCAGGGATCCCAAAACTACGAATAGAGGAATGTGCGGCAAGACAGCAAGCTCGTATTGATAGCGGAAAGCAAGTGCTTGTAGGCGTAAATAAGTATCGTACAAAAGATAATGATGATCAGGAATGGGATACGGATCTATCAAATATGAAATTTCGACGAGTGGAAACTTCAAAATCTTTACAGCAACAGATGACGAGGCTTGAAAAAGTAAAATCTTCCAGGAACGAAGAAGCAGTGCAAGCGTGTCTGGCAAAACTTGAGGAGCTTGCCGTGAGAATATCTCGAAACACTGAAAAGATACCTGATAATGATGACAACAATCTCATGGAACTGAGTGTAAGGGCTGCACGGAAAAGGGCTACTGTTGGGGAGATATCAAAGGCTCTGGAGAATGCCTGGGGAAGGCATGCTGGTGGGACAAGTTTTGCTACTGGAGTGTATGCAGCCACTGCCCAGCAAGGATCAGATGCATCCGCTGACAGCATGGGGAGTAGCATTATATCCACAGTCAGGGGCAAGGTGGCTGATTTTGAGGCCCAGGATGGCCGGAGACCAAGAATTTTAATCGCAAAAATGGGAATGGATGGCCATGATAGAGGCGCAAAAGTCATGGCTACCGGTTTAGCAGACATGGGATTCGACGTGGATATTGGCCCGCTTTTCATGACTCCAGAAGAAGTCGCAAGCCACGCAGTGGATGCAGATGTGCATATTATTGGCGTGTCCACGCAAGCAGCGGGGCATAGAACTCTCGTCCCTCAGCTCATACAAGAATTGAGAAAGCAAGGAGGACAGGATATTTTGGTCGTCTGCGGTGGCATTATTCCACCAGAAGATCACAAAGATCTTTATGAACAGGGTGTCGCTGCAATATACGGCCCTGGAACCAGAGTTCCACAAGCAGCATTGGACTTGCTGGCCATCTTGCAGAAGTGATGCCTCGGCCTGGGGATCTGCCGGCGGTCGAGTGCCGACATCGGGCATGTACATCCGCCCACGACAGGTCATCCCCTATTTTGGAAGGACGACCAACGACCCTGAAGACAATTTAATGTTTTATTCGATTATTATCGACTATATTAAGTCTTAGATTCAATACATTGACAAACCCGTAATTGCAAAGTGTCGCTGTTGATCGCCATCATCAGCATCATCTGCGTATCGTAAATATTCTTCTTGAACAATGAGCGAGCACTCTGGAGCAATATTGTGTCTTAGTTGCCTAAGCTTTGGTACAAATCCAAACAAAACTCGTGCTGATGAGCATCGTGCCATCGTAGATGCTTTCAAGTGTGCGAAACAGAGCAACTCGGAGCCCACGGCCATCTGCCTTCAAGACTACCAGTGGAATACGGAGAGATGCCTTGCTGAGTTGATCGATCAAATTAATGAGGCACATGGGTCCGCAACGTGGAGGGCTGTTCGTCAATGGGGCAACGAAGACGTTGATATGACAGAGAGCCCACGTGACGCAGTGGTCCTGTACGATACATCTGTGTACTCCGAGAAGGATATGGAAAGGCATTCCATCGGAAAATTCCACGATTGTGATCATCTTTTGGCTGGAATGAGGCCTGAAATCAAGCACCAGCTGGAAAATTATGATGGGCGCTGGGCTGGAGCCGTCCTGCAGGTGCCATCTGGTCGAAAGTTCTTCCTTGTTTCTTTCCATGGGCGAAAGGTTATGAATATCGATGGGGAGGTCCAACCGATCCAGACGGCGGTGAAAACATCAATGGCGAAAGAATTCATCGGCCACGTGGCTAATGTGAGCGTCAAAGACGGTTCTCCTGCCCTCATTGCCGGCAGCTGGAATACCAACTCTGAGCCATTGAGGGCGACCAAGTTGGAAGATGATGAATGGGCAGCTACCGTTCATGTGTACCCCGAGCAGGAAGCCCCAAGGCGCTCTTCACTGGATTCCAAGGGCATGCCAAAAGGAAGAGTAGATTATTCCGTAGCAGTGCACCCCAATGCCTCTGCTTGCACAGACTTGTCAGTGACCGAGGTGCATGTCTTGCCGCTGGACCCTGAAATTGCAGGAAACTTCCAGCACATGCCCCTGCTTATCCAGTTCAAACTGGAAGCCAAGGAATAAATAAATTATAGCTGAAATTTCTTTGGCAGTCCTGTTGCGGGTAATAGGCGCAGGTAATACTACGTAGGGTCCATCAAGATTTTGTGCAGCCTTTGCTACTTCCGTACAGACCCAGAAGGGCAGTCTCATTTGATCCAAAGATTACTAGTTCAAATAATACCATTATGTAACCAAATCTATCTATCCATATATATACAATAAACAATATTATCAAATATAATACGACTATAGAAACTCTGCTTTTGGCACCAAATCTTTGAATATCTCAAGTTGCCTGAGCAGACGACTCTGTTTTTTATCAAGCGCTAAATTGAAGAACAGACCCTCCCCATAAGGGGCAGCAGAAGGCCGAACGATGCACATGTCTTTGGCCAATGGCGTGACCAGCCATTGAGCAAGCTGCTGCCCTTCTCCAAACCCAAAATCCAACTCTTTATCAGATGGAAGACTCCCAATATAATTGGTAGTACATGTCACATACGGCAGCCTTTTCCCAGCCAAAAAGGCCAGTGTCTTTAAAATGTTCTTGTCACAAATCTCTTCAGTTTCATACAGCGCTTGCAGCGCATTTGCTGGATCTTTTTTCAAAAGCATTGTGCACTCTCTGATCCTTTTTGATAATGCGGTGAGTACATCGAGAGACTGACCCTGTTCATGCACAGCCCAGGCTTCTTCTTTGCTGAAACTGATGGCCATTGGGTGCACAGCATTCCCAAAATATCCCTTTTCCACCCCAGGAATCTGAATCAACGTGAGCATGGATTCTGGCTTGACAGGCAAGATCGGTTTGTTTTCAGCTCCATGCACCATCATTGCTGCCAATGCTTGCACCACATCCCCTGTCGAGATACGCAATCCATCAACCCCGATTTTATTCTGAGCACTCAATTTCAATCGTTGCAGCTCTTCCTTGGACACATAGACTATATTGAAGTTTACTCGTTTCCTTGCGTTTTGAAACAGCAGACATGCGGCCCTCCAGTGATCCATAAACCCGGCGGATATAGGAAAGGGCCGAGGCTCCCAATCCTGCATCTGCAAGTTTTCCTTCAGCCTGGACAGCGACAGCGCAGATTTATCGCCATTGGCCGCAATCAATTCCTCTGGATTGCATGGACTACCGGTCACCACCGAACGATAGCGAGCTGCAATATGCTTCATCAGCGCAGGCCAGTGCATCCCATCGGTCACCGTGTGAGTCACAGTGATTGCCAAGACGTCACCATCCCTTAGTTTGGTGAGTTGCACTTTGCACAGTGCCTCCTTCCCTTTCAGCAGCTTCATCGATGTGTCCATCTGAGGAATGTAAAACGGAACTTTTGGGTCAGATATGGTCACATTCATCATCGTCCACGCTGTTGGACCGCAGTCTGCGAGCGTCAACATGGCTTGTCGGCCAATATGAACTCAATCCCTTGATTGTTGTTCTCCACACAGATATCTCTCATTTTCCACCCGAAGGGCAAGCGAAGAGGAGCAATCCTGTAAATTACATACAATTAGAGTAAGATGCGTGATTGACTAGAGAAATATACACGGGCTTGCACGCAATTTTCATGAGCACATGCACCAACAGGCACGTTCGATAACCCTGGCTTTCCCGCGTGCGTGGAGCAGAACCTACTTTAGGGTACCAGGACAGAAGGTCCAGGCCTACTTCATCGGCACTGGGGTCCTATCATCGCGTACCTCCCTGCCAGCATTGGCAAATCAGCAGCCAAAATACTGAGAGCCTGTTCCAGGGCTTGACTATCGAATTCGTGATTCCAGAACGTGGCTCGGCATGTCGCAACGGCCACCGCGGTCTGGTCAGCGATGGAAAGCACCGTCCTCTCTCTATCAGGTTTCTGCGCCGCTCGCACCAACTTTGTGTGCATTGATTCCAACTGCATTACAATAATTGGGCAGAGTATTCGAGTCCCAAGAGTTATTCGATGTAAAATAACAAGAAAATACGGCAGTCTTTTCGAACAAAATGTACAGTTGTAGCGCAAGACTCGATCTCTGTCGATTCACGCATTGTTGTTGTCACGCACAAATTCTTGGACGGACCCACGGCTGTGGATGGCGGGTGCTGGACAGATGGCAAATGCATGTGTCTTCCAAATTCTTCGCCCAAGTCGTACAGTCCAAGGCCATGTATGATCTACACCATTGCCATTCTAATCTGCAAGTAGGCTCTTGTCTCTCCGGATCCGGGCTGAAAATCAGCAGACAGTTGGGTACCCGTTTTTTCGCGTGCATCTGGTTGTACGTACAAGGATCCTCCGGATCCGGAGGACCCATCCCCGGAGATTGGATCCAACGTTGGGCACATTGATGTGAGAGTCATTTCATTAGAATACGTGCAACTACAGAAACTCCATTTCGGTTTCATACCAAACTTGTCACGATTTTCTATGTACCAGTTCAGTCGAAATGGGCGGGTGGCGATGATGATGAGACTTGTCGGAAATTTGCAGTACCGTATACGGTACCTACGTAGGTAGCATTTTTGTAGACAATGTCAACAGTGCCACAGTGGTCCTTTGTGACGACGATCGTAGGAATGTCATTGTAGGGGAATCTGCAAAAAAAAAATAAAAAAATTCAATTTATTGTATTTAAGAATTTGAAATGATGCGGATGGACAAAGCATCGGACATGGGTGTGGTCGGTCTGTCGTCGAGATTGCGGAACGTGCGTCCATGCTTGCCGAAAAGAGTGCTGCCGTGCCGTGCTTGTGATACGAAAAATGCAAGTATCTCATATAATGGAGATGTATCCAACATATTCTTTCCTGATCAAAGGGTAAGCGGACGGAGTGAATGTGCTTGTGACTGTAGTGAACGAATGAACGAACTGCATTGCAAATTAATAAGTTTGGTAATACAAAACAAACAAGCAGGTTGTCAAGGCCCACACGTTGCCATCAACTACGTCCAGAATTCATCATGTAGTCAATCTGACGAATGGGATCGAAGCGCTTCCAATGCTGAAAAAACTGGGGATTCGGCCGTATTTTTCAAGATTACAGAGTACGCACTGTGAACAAAATCATTTTGACTTGTTAGTAGATTCTCTTGACTCGACGCTGCTCTTCTCTCTGGCTCTGGGGAATTGCTGCTTAATGTATGACTTTGGGAGTCGTAATAAGAAACGAGGGGCTCCCAGAGCGATATGGTATGGACTAGAATTTGTTCGATATGCGTTGAGCAAGCTGTGGCGCTGTGAAGAGATTGCCCCAGCGTACTTGCGAGGGCATGATGTCTCGCGGGTGTTTGATCAGCATATCGAGAACTTGGGGAAGTCGCGTCTGAAAAAGCTAAAGTATTACAGGCAGTACGTTGGCTTGGGTGGAAAGGAATCTATGTGTAAGGACAGGGCTGTGCAGTTGTACGGTGTGTATTTTCCAACGGTGCATGATACGGATGCTGCGTACTATAGGGAGATAGCGCACAAGTGGAACAATAATGTGCACAAAGAAGACGATGGAAAGCGGCAGCAGCGGCAGCACAAAGAAGAGTACGTGGAGGCTGTTGAAGCTGGCATTCCTTTTGGTCATGAACATTGTGCTCGTGCGCATCCGCTAGAAGAAGTTCTAGGGATGAGGATATTTCTGGGTGGTATATGCCATTCCTTGTACGGTTCCTGGCACGAGTGATTTATTTGTTTTATATTTCATCTGTATTACTGTGGATAATAATACGTGGGGCGTTTTTATTTATTGTACATAGCAAAGTAAGTAAGAGATGATGAAAGAAAAATCTACAATTCTGACTGTACGAGATTTGCACCAGATAACATATCTTCCTGTTGCGACAAGGATGTAAAAGAAACTGCCTTCTTCAAGATGATGAAAGCAATCAACATAATTAAAACGATTGCTGCGCCAGTCAATAGAATATCTTCCAATACGTTGGTGGACCTAGATTGTTCACGATGCAATTGTAATGGCTCAATGTGACTGTGGCCCACATCACTATTGAACATCTGGTTTGCATTCTCTGGACCAGGGGTGTCAGCATGATGCTGTTTTTGCTCCATGACATTATTCTGCTGTTCAAATTGAGTCTCTAGTGTCACTTCCGACAGTTCTTGGTTGCACTCGTGTGTGGCCTCAGCTTCATCTGAAACAGATGGCACACCTTGCTGCACGTGCCGGTGGCCAGGTGACTCATTGTTGCTGACACTAATGCCAGCAGACTCCTCATGCACGTCCAGTTCTCCTTCCTTCTTGTCGACGCATTGGGATTCTGTCATTCTTTTATATGACAATCTAGATTGTTCTTCGCTCTCAATCATCCTTTGGTGAAGGGCATCGACCACACTTTGCCTCTCTGCACTAGATTGCCTTGGTGGGGCGTTCCTGGCATCTCCAGCCATCTCTTTCCTCACGTCCGCGCTCGTATCCAGAGAGCCTATAGCCCCATTTCCTGGAGTCTGCATGAATGCAATAAGTGCAACAAGAGCACTCTGCACGCTCCAAGAGGGCTGCCACGATTCAGGATGGTAGGAAGATATTGACAAGCAAATCTTTGTCCCAGTTTCAAAGCGACCACTGGGAGTCATCATGACGAAAGCCGGTGGCTTGAAAGGGTATTCTGCCGGCATTAGGATCCTCCCATGATAAATTCCACCTTCAAACTCGGTCCCCCATGCGCCTCTAATTGCAAACAACCATTCAAATATATTATCCTGCGTCCCAGGAACGAGAGAGGATCACCCACCTAGACTCATTGGACACCACGCAAATTTTCCTCGACATGTCATTTCGCATTAACAAGTACATTTTGATGTCTCCAAAATCGACTCTTTTTCCAAAAGAGGGATAAATGCATCAAAACAACGCGAAACCTAGGACGACCAGGGGAAACTTATACTCGTTATTGCATAGAACTGGACTCAAAAATACTTACCTCCAATGCTTCTGCGACTATATCTAGA
This sequence comes from Picochlorum sp. 'soloecismus', assembly GCA_002818215.1. Taxonomy (NCBI): domain Eukaryota; kingdom Viridiplantae; phylum Chlorophyta; class Trebouxiophyceae; genus Picochlorum; species Picochlorum sp. 'soloecismus'. Next base: position 313,530 of record PJAJ01000023.1, on the reverse strand, counting down.
TTATTATCTTGTTGAACCTCTTTCAATTCTCTAAGAATTCGCTTCACTGCCGGGTTCTTGAAGTTCCACTTACCGGAGGAATCTCCCATCGTGTCCCACTAGCAGCTCTGAGTAAGGATTTTCGTGTTCAACTCTGATGCGCACCAACGTAAAAGATTGTAAGGAGATTTCCCAAGTTTCAACTTATCCGAGGACGGTGCTCGATAAAGTAGAAAATTGAGGATCGCTGCGTCATCACGACAAGAAAGTACATGAAGTTGTGCATTTTGTGTATAGGACAACGTTTCTTCGAGCAAAATTGGACATATGGGTTTGCATTTCTTGCCCATATGTATGTTATATAGAGTGTTTCCATCGATGGAAGGGGCTAAAAACGGGACAGCTAGTATTTTGACCAGAGTGCTTGGACTATACAATTCCAAATCCCCGAAAGAGCTTTGGAGCGTATACGAACAGGTATTTGATCCTAATGCAAGGTTTGTAGACCCCTTTGTGGATGCAAAGCCTAGAGAAGAGGCTTTTCTCCAGTTCGCAGCCCTTCATAAGCTGTTTGAGCAGGTCAAAGTGAAGACAACAACTTCCCCTTGTGTGACCACGCAACCAGAGACCGATGATAAGACAAAGACTACGACAGTATCGGTTGAATGCGAGTTTGAATACTATTGGAAGCGCGATGGCTTTTTCAGCCAGAAATTGCTGCCTGAAATGACTCCTGTAAAGGCTAAAGTGTCTCTTTTGCTGGACGAAACTGGAGAAAAAGTGCTGTGTCACACTGACACTTGGCACGAGCCCAGTGTTGATTTACCAAGGACAATAAAAGTAATAAATACAACTTTATCAAATTCTTTATTTCGTTTGTTTGGATGGGGCGACAAATCATGAAAGAAAATGGATCCAAGACTCAATTGCATCACCATACCAAGGCATATCAGGAGTCCCAATTGGTCCATGCCATACTCCATCCAGAGTTACATTCGCTGATGCACCTTCCAAGTGTGATATGCAAACAGGGGTAACCCCATCTCCATTCGCATAACCATCGCCACACGTAGCCTTGTAGCATTGATATGCGAAGAAATACTTTGTGTCAAAGATATCAGGTTTACCATAGATTGCGTTCCCTGCAACGCATATGATTTTCACCCCAGGGAATGCATCCCCTCTAGGATAGTAGTAATTTGTGTATTGAAGACTAGAGACTCGAGCAGTTGGAGGCAACATTGGATCATCGGATACTATATTTTCATCAAATCTCCCAAAAGGATACTTTTCAATGCTGTAATGTGGGGTTCCTAAAGTAATTAACTTGTCTACTTTATCTGCATGCCCATATATTTTTCCTTGATAGGGAATATTTCCCAAAAGTAGTCTTGGTATCCAACCACCTGCGGAATGGCCAATCAACGAGCAGCAATCTCCATACGAATCACTCAATCTTTTCACTGCAGTCTCTAGCCTGTCCACATAAAAACGAAAATCCCCTCCAGCCGTGACTCTTCCCCAATCGACATTGTTCACTTGCAAAATTTCACAATGGTATCCTAAACGTTCCAGCTTGTTTGCCAGATTATTGTAGCTTGCACTGGTGTTGAGAAAACCGGGTAAAACTATCACAGGCTTTTTCTTTGAGCTAGTGACACGTGAGACGCCCTCGTAGGAGCTACAGACAGTTCTGACATTGCCTCTGGTTCTTGCATCTATCAACCCTCTGAATTTCATGTTGTATCAATAATGGATTCTCAGTAGATTAAGAGAGACAGGGACGGTTTTAATGGCATCGCACTGCTACTGCCAAGACAGTTGCTGACTGTGTGCCATGGTTTCCCAACTGTTCTCCAAATCTTGGCTGATGCTGCTTTGTCACGTTCTTCTATCTAACACAAAATAATACTCGTTTGGGTTAGTATCGGCACAAGAGTTACCATTAGATAAGAAAAAAAAAATGAAATTTTCAATCAATAGGCTGAAAATCTAGATGCCCAAATTTGTAGCCTTCCATTCTGCCACTGCCCATCCAAGGCAATTTATTTAGTTTTGAATTGAATACTTTCTGGAATTGTATGGGTTACAATAATAGCAAAGATGAGTAGCAGCAGCGATCCATTTTATCTGGTGAGAGATGAAGTCAACGAGTCGGTGAGTTGTCTCTCTGCAAAAAGGTGCCAGGACATTGTATGATCTTGATGCATGATATATCCATATAGATCATGATTTGATTTAATTATTGATAGCATATCGAGATCGCTCCCCGATTCCGTTCTACAGTTGGTTGAGCGTATACCAGGTGTAATTACGGTTTAGCCAAGGATTGCACTACTCTTTAAGTCTTTATTCTTTCATGAAATGCCTGCAGCTCGCCATGACGGCGACAAAATTGAGACAATATGAGAAAGGGTCGATAACTGACCCTAAAAAGCTTGAGTCCCTTCGAGCCGAAGTTCAGGATGAGTGCCAAGGTCTCTATTACATGCTGCAGGAGATTGAGAGATCGATTGAAGCAGCAGAGAGGAATCCATCTAGGTTCAAATTGAACACAAAAGAGGTTCAGGATCGTAAGTCATGGATGTTGGGAGTTAGAAGAAAAGTGGATGATGTATTAGCAGCTGTGCAAACATCCAATAGAAATAGGTCTGCCATGGAGATGTCATCAATCTCTGCAAGCGATAAACTCTCTTCTGCGGTGAGAGGTGAAAATGATAGATTTATAACTTCTGAGATGGCGCAGCAAGAGGTGATTATGGCTCGACAGGACCAGGACTTGGATCAGTTGAGCCAACACGTTGTTAGAATTGGGGAACTTGGCAGGGAAATGGGGCAAGAGTTGGATGCCCAAGGCCAAATACTAGATGAGTTTGGGTATGAAATGGAGGGGACCCAGACTAGATTGGCGGCAGCACAACGGAAGGTGCAGTATGTCTTAGATAGGGCAGGGACAAAAGGGCAGCTCATTATTATAGGAGTGCTTGTAGTTGTTCTCGTGGTATTAATCGTTATGACGATTTCGTAACAAGGACATTTTTCATTGCTGAATAATAAGACAATACGCTTCTACGGTGGAGCAAAAGTCATGATGCAACAAAGCACCGTAGTGTTCTTGTCTCAAATATTTGACCATCTCAATCGCATGCAACATCCAGTGCTTGTGGGTTCATGACTCACTTAGTCAGTACCCAGTGAAAAATATGCCGAGCACCTAAAATCATGCATTCCTGTGCAATGGGACACATGCAAGTACTTAATAAATCACATTTTCCTCATAGGAATACCATGGTATAATAAATGGTCAATATGTCTTTACCGTAACTGAGTAGTAACGACAGACTCAATGGCTTTTTTTAACACCACCTCTCCCTGCGCAAAAATAGTCATAGCACTATTTATAGCGGTCTCTGTCCATGTTTCTGCGGTCACCATTTACGATTCAATTTCATCCATGCGGCCCCAATAATGGCGGAATAATCAATGGATCGAACAGATGATCTGGGCAGGTGCACCTCTTCATGTACCAGTCCCTCCGTTTGCGTTCACACTGGCTTGCTACCCACCAGGGTGGTGCTCTTTGACCTATAGCTTGCTTTAGAAATTCCTGATGCTCTTGTTACGAATCACGCGGGGAGGCTGTCAAAGGACGGGTCGTATGACCACGTTAAAGATGTAAGATTCTAAAATCCCAAGATGTGGACTGGGTATACCCTTACTTTTTTTTTGATATAGATTTTGTTACCCCCAGGCTACGGCAGTGCAGGTAGCCTATCCGCGGGCTAATGATAGAAAGACAAGGACAAGACTTACTTACGTAAGTGTGTGATGGGATATGGTTATCCACGACCTAGCTCTCCATATGGAGAGTTCTCCCTAGAGGGCTATCGTATACACAGACCATCTACAGGCTATCCAGGATTGGGGCATTCCAAAGAGGCCAAATATGACACATTGGTCCAAATTGTCCCGAGTTAATGATATAAAATTATTTAAAATGCAGAAAGTAGCCATCAGTAGCAGGTGCGTGGGGCATCGTTGGAAAATGATGTTTTGAGCGATCAATGTATCTGTGGCCACAGTTTCGTCCGAATGACTGTTCCCGTGAAAAACTGATTGAGGGAGTCCTTTAGTGTGATGGGACATTATTCAATCATAAAAAATGTTTGTATACCCATTGCAAAATGTTCTGAAGGCTCATTTTCCCATCCAATCGACTTTTGGAACCGTCTGTGGTGTTCGCCGGCTGACATGGGTGGTCTTGCGTGGCCTTTCTTCCTTTTTCGCATTCATTCAGCCCATTAACTGTTATATTTGTATCCGCAGGTCATCGGGCTTTGTAGCCAATCAAGTGCGCACAACAAGGGCAATTGGTCCCAATGTGCCCGCTGCCGGTAGGAGACAAGTCTACGTTTCTGCTGCAAAGGGAAAGCAGAGAATGAGAACCGGAGGAAACCGCTTGGCTAATCCTGGAATGCAGTCCATACCTACACCACCTGTTGATCCTGAGAATGTCGAGTTTGTCATATTTGTCAGATCAAAAAAGCTGCTCCAGTGGATGCCACTGTCTGTAATGAAGGGCGGAGGCCCAGCAAACATGCTCGTGAAGGCCCTGGAGAATGATTTGGGGAAGAAAATGTATGGCAATACATTGGTCGAGAATGTTGGGAATGCAATCTACAAAGATCAAGACGCAATCGAACGTAGTATTAGGCAGCAATTTCCTATGTTCAAGGCTACAAAGGATTTTGAATACGGATTCAAAATCAGGGATAAGGAGGATCCCAAGTCCTGGTATATGGCCAAGGATATTCAAGTGATTCCCCCAGCATCAGAATTGGGTGACACTCCAATCGAAAAAGTAAACGGTTTCTTCCAGGATTTAGGAAAGAATCTCGGCCTCAACAAGTAATATTGTGTAAAGCAAAATGTGTAAAATGTAAATAGATTACGTTTCTCTAGACCTTTGTCAATTCATCAGACTTGGCCTTCATCAATCCATCCACCTGCTTGATATATTCATCTGTCAGCTTTTGAATTGCAGATTCCAAATCTTTCTTTCCATCTTCCCCAATCGAACCATCTTTCTCCAACTTTTCAATAGCCTTCATGGCATCTCGTCGCACATTTCGAATAGCCACCTTACCATCTTCTCCCATTTTGCTCGTAATCTTTGTCATCTCTTTACGGCGTTCCTGCATTTTTTTACCATGTATATCTTTCATTCCATATCCCGTCATCTTATTTTAATGTCTATCAATGTGTATCAAGAGTACGGTATCAACATGCTACACAAACATCGTACCGCAGTCAGTGGAGGAACCTGTAGACGGATCAGTTTACCATCATTGTTCGGAGTCAACCCAACATCAGACTGTTGGATGGCCCTCTCGATATCAGGAATAGCGCTAATATCGTATGGCTGAATCACCAACAGAGTAGCCTCAGGTGTACTTATATTCGCAATTTGCTGCAGCGGCGTCGCCGCACCATAATAGTCCACTTGAATACGATCGAGCATTGATGAACTGGCTCTCCCTGTCCTCACAGTCCCAAAGTTCCTTTGCACACTCTCGATCGTCTTCTCCATTTTCTCCATCTACAGTTGTAACAAACAAGCTAACTGACTTAAAGTATTACATGATCATCATTAACCATTTTTGCACTTGTATATATCCATCAAAACTACGATTCATGCTAGATTTTACTGTAATATACGTGGTATACATGCTGTCGTACCGTATCCTCTTCCACTGTGATCTCCGTGTCACCATCACCGGACATGACAATGTGCCTTGCCATCACCAATTTCCTGCATTTTATATTTTCAACAAATCTGAGTTGTATACTCGATCATCATCATCGTAACCACAAAAATCTGGCTCCACATTCGTCGTGTTATGACTTGCTCTTGACCACATCCTGCCTTCCCAGCGACCAGTCCATCACTAATTTCGTCCGACCCACCTCTCATAATTATCCAATTTCATCAATACTCCACCGGCACGAGCATCGCACTTCCTGACTCTTTGACGCAACCCCGTAGTTGTCTCCACTGTCCTCAAGGAGCAGCCACACGCACGTGCTCTTCTGTGATGATGATTATTAACACGTACATTTCTCACGACGGAAATTGAACAACTCATACTCACAATATATCTATCTACTGTGGATATATTTTTGTACTTAATGCAATAATGTGGTATGTTACTGTTGCAATAGAAATAGCCATCATGGCCAGAAGTAGACATCAGAGCAGTGATGCATCACCTAGGCTAGGTGATCAATCAGGATTGGATGATTTAGTACGTGAGCTCATTTCATTCTATGCAACTGTACATCTCCGAACCCCTGTCGAATGGCCCTTTGTCTTGATGAGTAGTATCAAAAGACGTGCATATTTACCATTGAAAAAGTCTACATAACAGGGGGCTTGTCTGGTACAGTCTGGATAAACAATTAAAGCGTATTTGTGCCTAACAACACTTTGAACGGAGCACAATTCATCTGAATTGTAGCCAAATTCAATTGCTACTGAGTCCATAAAAGACGAGAGAGGAATGCTTGCGGTGCTCGGTCGACGACGTGGATTGCTGGTGAACACAGGGATGCCGTCCCCACATGACCATTCCCTGTCGCCCGAAGAGGTGAGAAACTGTTGCTTGAGTTGTTTTTGGATATCCATGATCCATATCAAATGGGGTTTGCGGATAGTTGGGTTTTCGGTGAGAGTTTGGTCAAGAGGTGCCTGGCCTGCTGAGCACGCACTTGGGCTGTCGGAAGCTTGGGGCTATGTCGGAATTGCTTTCTTGATGGAAATTATGATTGAGATCGCTATCCTTCTTGGTAATTTTGGGTTAATTTGATGAATTTGAGGTAAAAGAGTGATGTATGGTTCGCGGGTGGTTGGACGAAAGAATAGGCAGGTTCTCGTGTTGTGGACAGCCAGCTGCTGCAGCTAGCAGATGGTCCTCATAGACATGTGACTAGGATGAAGGAATTGTAGTGGTATCAATTTGTGCTCAAGAGATGTGTCAAACAATTTGCTATAGCTCTTTAATATGACGCAGGAAGATAAAATAAATAATGTGTTTGATGAGCTGTACGAATCTTTGCCAAGGAGGCAACGAGGGTTTGTTCAAGAACATATGAGTGTGTCCCCTCATGCCTTTTTGGGTATAGCTTGGGCTGCCGGGGAGTCCACCTACCTTATGGAAGAAGGGAATGTGACTGTGTTTTTGATTGGATCTATAGATGCTGAACATAACTGTTCTGGAATGGATGATGTTGAATATATTTTGAATGAATATAGAGATGCATGTGACGGTAGGCAGAAGAATGGGTGGAAGCTGGATACAAAAGCTTTGGCTGCCATCAAGGTGCGATTCAGATGTAGAATCGATCATTATATATATATATAACGAAGCAGTTTAATGAAATGGACTGATTGACAAAGGTGATGATGATTCACATGCATGCAGGGGAACTTTTCGTTTTTGATTTATGATAGAGACCATGATAGAATGGTGGTGCTTCGGGATGGAGATAAAATTGAAGGACATTTGTACTACGGAAGGGATAAGGATTATGGGGATTTGATATTCTCTGATGATGAAAATTTGATGAAAATGTGTAAAGATCTGGAAAGCTTTCCTACTGGACATGCCTGTGTATACACATCTTTGGAGGTTCTAGAGCCAGTGTCTCCCCTGCCCAGGGATAAAAAGAGAAAGAGATTGGCAAAGGTGGAGAGCGTTAGTGGTTTCCAAGTTTTGGCCGATGCTTGAGAAGGAAATATAGTTTTTGTTTGAATCTCTTGCCGAGTGTTGACTTTAAAGACTTTATTGTCATCATTGGAAATACCATTTTCTTTTCATTACATTCTTTTTGTTTCGAGAAACTAAAAGAGGAATATATATGTATGTATTAACTACTTGTTAGAGAACAGTGGATTATTATTCTAGAAAAAATCATATTAGACTCTGCGCTGCTGATTTGCCAGCCAATCTTCCTGTGGACCATGCCAATAGAAAATTGAAGCCGCCAATCCTACCAAAGACATCCAATAACTCACCAATCACATACAGACCAGGATGTATTCGTGATTCCATAGATCCGCAGTCAATTTCACTTAGAGGTACACCACCTGCGGTGACTTCAGCCTTGGGAAATCCCTCATGACCTGTAATGTGAAGTTTATATGCAGTCAAATTCCTGATGATGGAGATTCGTTCTTCTTTCCTCAACTCTGCCAGTATTCTATCTTCGGGTATGTTTGATTCGGCGCATAAAGCTTTGGATAATCTGGCGGGTATCCCAGCCCTGTTCAATGCAACAGACAGTTTATGCTTGCTGCTCAAGCCAAAGTCCGATGGCTGCTGCAACATTCTCTCCCAGGTTTTCTCACCCCTGTCTTGAATCCAAGAGATTTCTAGATCAGGGACATCCAAGCCTTGATCCATTGCCATCACGAGATGATGCGACATATCCATGACAGAAGGACCAGAGAAACCCCTGTGTGTGATTAGGAAATCATGACGCTTTGACTCCTGAGTCTTTGCCCTTTTCTTCTTCTTCTTCTTTTTGTTTTCGGGGCAACCACCAGTCTGCTCTTGAGCTGGTTCCTTCAATCTCACAGACAAATTTACATCAGTTAGACTAATACCCGACAGTTCTTCATTTCCTGGAGCTCGCCCTAGCAACGGCGTCAATGCAGGATACGGATCGGCTGGGCAGGTGCTATGTCCAACAAGCTTCAGCATCTCGTAGCCATGACCAATTGTCCCTAAACTTGGAAAAGAACAGCCACCGGTCGCCATTATCAGTCTCTTGCATATTATCTCGTCCACATTTTCACTCTTGAAAGAGCACTTCCACCCTATACTGCCACCATCTTTTATCAAAATTCGTTCAATACGTTGAAGATCATATCCATACAGTACTGTTGCATTGCACTCTAGGCAGGCTTGTAGAAGCTTGTTTCTCACTTCCTTTGCCGAGTTCGAAACCGGAAAGTACTTTGACGTCTTCTCATCCAAGTCTAGATTTATACCGATGTCATTCTCAAGCCAGGCCTTGCATTCTTCCAGGCTCCATCGAGACAACACAGATTTAAGTCCCTGGTTCTGGCCAGTTTTGGGCCTAGACGTTTCAAAGTCTGACAAGTCAAAGGCACGAGGCAAAATGTTACATCTCGTACCCCCACTGATTAGAATTTTCTTACCGCATTCATCCATTTTCTCTATAATACATACATCGGCCCCTTCTTTGGCTGCAAAATAAGCCGCAGTCAGTCCAGCCGCTCCCCCACCAGCAATGCATACGTCGAAATGTCTGCACGCAAGGCACGCCAAAGGGGACCGGCATCTGGACAAATGTGCCCCATATTTCCATCCTGAGTTAGGAAATTTGGGTTTTGGCCCATACGAAACTGAAACCATTCTGAATTCCCAGAATGCAAAACCACCCAATCCAGCAGACTCAAAAGTTCATTTTGCTTCTCTTGCCAGGGCACACGTCAATGTAAATCAAAATCTAATTTTACTATTTTATCAATATGGATGCTTTTGAGATATGAAACTACTGTTACGAGTTTAGAGACCATTAATGAGCATGGAGTCTGAAACGACTCTCCTGCATCCGTTTTCTTGTACCGTTGCATACAATGACCTGTCAGACGTCTGGGATGCCTTTGGTCAGGTGCGACGGACTGGGTCTTGATGTGATGACACTGTTGGATTGTTGATTATGCAATTTGATGGGTATTGTGGAGTGCATTTGCGAACATGCTGGTTGTTAACCAGACCTCGATGGCAACGAAAATGATTGTGAAAATGATTGTTTACAAACGAGAGTGTTGTTTCCTGGTGACTTGGCAAGAATTGAAACATCTGCTTAAAATAAATTAATCGAAGGAGAATTATATCTGTCAGGAAGAAAGGGGATGGGGCATGTCCAGTTGGTTGGGTCGCTGGCGGTTGTTCGTTACTGATAAAGTCCATTGCTGTTGTGCTTTGCGCAGGATTTGAAAGATGCTCTACCTCTGAAAAATGTCTCGCTGATCAGTAAAATGGGGGTGAAGACTATGGTGGATTCGATTCCTGTGAGGTGGGTGGCGCATTCAACTGCTTTTGTGTTATTTTGCCAGTAGCAACCAGCCAGTGACATGAAAGGCTTGTTGCTTGCAGCCTTGTGCCGTCTCAATGTCCAGACGTGGTGGGATTGGAGAATCATCGAAAGTGCTCATTGTCGTGGTTTCGGCTTCCCTTTGTGAACCTAGTCTGCTTTTCGTGTGAGGACTATGAAGAATACAAGAGAAATTTCAGATTGCAGTTAAGAGCCATGGTTGATCCTGAAACGCGACTGGCGACAGATCCTATGCCTGTGTTTGTCTATGTGCGACCCTCTAATATAGAAGACGATAATAAAGGCCCTGTACGAGTGCTAGATACTGCAAGGCGGGAGCTGGTGGAGAAGGGGGGTCTAGAAAGGGTTGTTGGGTACTTTTCAAAAGAGTCAGGTCTCAATGGGATACTTTCCGCCATCAAGAGTGCCATTTCGGCCATGATTGAAGCTAGGCGGCTCGAATATCAAAATGAAACGAGTAGAATAATTGTGCGCTTGATTCGGGATAGCACTGCACCGGTCAAATCGGACATGCTGTTCTCGGATTTGTTTCTTGTGAAAGATTCCGTGGCAGTGATGCTGGAGACAGTGGGATTGTACCAGGATGCGCTCACGGAATATACGGAAGTTGATGTTATGATTGAAGAAACGTACAATAGAATACGTGGAGAAAGTACAGAAGAAGAAGATAATGGCGACGATAGGTCGCTCATTGAATGTATATCAAGCAATGAGTTGGTTCCTGAATGCAGTCAGTTGTGGCTAGGATGGAATGCAACTAGATCCATTATAACTCAAAGCGCAAACCCGGTTGGCAAGACAACTAAAGAAGGAAGGATTTTTATAGACTCAGTGCTGAAGCCAGCAATAGTTTCGAATCAAGTGCGACTGCTGCTGAAAGCTGGAAAATTAAAGAATGCTGTGGAAAAAGTTGCCACTTTTGTTGATACATTCTCAGTTGTTATCAAAGCATGGGAACAGACAGGACGTTGCTCACATGGAGTATATTCTTCTTGGATGTTTTCCATCTATGCTTCGCTGATATCCTTGCTGTCAAACACAAGCGGATCAATGTCAAGGCTTGACTCAGATGAAAAAATTCGAAGAGTAGGGCTGCAGAAGAATGGGCCTGTTGTTGAAGAAGAGGTAGACGTATGGTTGCTGACAAGCCCTGAATTTCCGGATAATGGTCGCTTGCTGAATAATGAATGCGATCCGCGTGATAGAAACGCCCTTGCATGGAAACTTGGCGAAATTGCTTTAAGGGCACGGCAAAGTTTGGAAATATTGGGTAGCCGAAAGGGCTTGAATGCTCCTGAATTCAAACCAACCGTGCATGAAATTCTGTCGTTACTTACAAAAGAAGATGCTGCTGCAAAAACTCCTACGCCTCAGTCAGTCCCTATTGCTCGAAAAGTCTCAACTGAAGTCAAGTTAACGCCACAGCCGAGTATTGATCCTGAGGATGTCAGACAAACAGTGTTGCATATGAACGGAAACGAAGAAGGAGAGAGACATAATTATCAAGAAGAAAAGATGGATATGATTGACTTAAAACCCGGGAGTCAGGATGGCGATTCACACAATGGCTCCCGGACAGCCACTGAGGGCAAAGGTTCTCAAGGTAGCAATGCAGAGAAAAAGCCATCCTTGCCGCCTAAAATATCTGTTCATTCGAAAGATATAAGTGATGCAGATTCATCAATATCCACTCCAATACGAGAAATGTCCGAACTTTCAGATCTAAATTTGTCACCCAGTGCATCATCTCAACGGGATATGGATGTGCCAAAGGTACAACCACTTGTACCCAACATCTCTCTCGTGAAAATAGAAGGGCAAATCGCGAATTTTGTTGCAAAGGAGAATAATGAGCCAAATGAGGCTTTTTATTTTGTTCCCCAGGCAAAAAGTGAAGGAATAGAAAAAATAGAAAGAATATGGCAACCTAGAGACTGGAGATTGAGGTCAGGTTTGAAGGATATCTACAAATTCAGGTCTCTATGGAGAGTATTAACTCAAGTATCGCATTCTTATTTTATTTCTGGTGGATGGGAACGAAGTGCATGCCTTTGTAGCCTCGATATTGCAGATCTGTGTTATCTGGAAGGACAAACAGATGAAGCTCATGCAATGTATTTGCATGTCTGCCGACAGATGTTAAAGCAAACATGGTTTCCTGCAATTTCACAATATCTATGTAGATTAGGATGCTCTCAAGTACTTCTAAGCGATTCGGGTGTAGTATGGACTTCTTTTTACCTGCTCAAGAATACTCAAGAACTTTGTAGAAAATCGCCTAAGTTTGCAAGATTCTCCCCATCAGAATGCTTCCAGGCTTTAGAGTCGGCAGCATCAAAATTTGGAACTTTATTTCAAAATTCCTGGTATGATAGCTTTGAAAAATGTTTGGACTTTTCGTCTTTTCTGGCAATCAGCCCCTTTGAAGGTCCACCACCTCGTCTTTATGACCAGCAAGCAACTGATAGTGACAAATGGATGAAGGCAGGCACAACTCACTCAATAGCATGTGTCGGCGATGTGGTCAAACTGAAAGTTCGCATTCATAATAAGGGCAGTTTTGATGTCCTGCTTTCAGATATAAAGTTATCTCTTATAGGAGTTCAGGAGCTCAATGGTATGGTTTGCATGGCTTGATCAAATCGTAAGGCATGATTTTTTTCAACAACATCTAAACGTGTCATCATAAAATTTGTTAATACAGATATTGCCAGCAGGGACGCTATCGCGAAGAGCCCTTTTCGAAAGTCTTTAAACTTGGTTGGAACACCAATGGCTGCTACATCCATCTCTCAGAGCCCAGGTTGGCACTCACCGAGTAAAGCTAAAAATACGTCAGCACCACAAGTAATATCTCACTGGAGAGAACTTGATGAGTTAGAGGGGGTATGTTCTCAGGTCCATGAAGAGTCTGGTTGTGCAACCCTTTCTCATGGTGACCAGGTGTTTGAGTTTGTACTGTCGCCAACTAAAAGTGGATACTACAAGCTAGGTAAATTAAGTGCTTTATTTCATGGAATTCCAGTAGAAGTTCCGATCAAAGCCTCGGAAATTGAATCAAAATGTCATAAATTAGTTCTTGAAGTAAAGCCTGCTCTTCCCAGGATACAGTTGTTGCCTCTAGGTGTTGGAGAAGACTGTCTCATAGCAGGTGAAGTACAATGGTTGGGAATCCACATTTTACATAAAGAATGGCTTTATGACGCTAAGATGATGATAAGTTGGCCAGTTCGCCATAAAATATATTCAGGCAGCTATACGGGCTCTAATGCTGAGTTGAATGCTTTCCATGAGAGTGGTATGCATGAGGCTTCTTATAATGTGTATCCATACTACGCTCCTGTCTTGGTTTCTAGTCTAAATACAAGCATTAGAAAGCGAATCTTATGTCCAGATCTGAGTCAGAGCATTTTGCCAACAGATCCTGGTACCTTACTGTATTCTGTTCCTAACTCTCATAGCAATGATGCATTGACAGTTTGGTGGAAAGTTGGCATTGAACAGCATAAGCCATCACACGAAGAAGTACGCATTATCCCAAGAAATTCAAAAGTGCTGTACAGCCAGGATTTGATAGGTTCGCCCACTAAAAAATCTCGAGAACCCTCAGGTCTGGGAAAGGCATCTCTTTTCTCTTCTGAATTGCCAATTGCTATGCAATATCATGACTTTTGCAATCGTTCAATTTCGACCTCAGTCACCTTGCCAATAAAGGAACCATTTACTATTCATACAACGGGTATGATGTTCGCTTGTTCTTCTTTTGTGATTTTGTGCATTCTAACAGGATGTTTGTTACTGGTGCAGCCCATGAAATCAGCAGCTTGGAAATAATTGTGACGGCAAGGATACGATCAACTACATCTCGGAATCTGCAGCTGAAAAATATCAACTTGAAATGCCAACAAGGGTTCTATCTTGTGCGCAATATCTTGAAAGAGATGGACCTACTACCGTTCACCCTTGGTCCTTTTTCATCATTTTCCTCCAGCTTTGTTGTCTCTCTTGAAAAGAGCCTAGGACAGGGGAGCAGGGCAATTTCACAAGCAATGATATACAGAAACGGCAAAATTGCACCCTCTATAATAAGTCTGGAATATCTGGTGTTGGGAGAGGAGTCCCCTGGGGAAGTTCTCTGTTTGAATGGATCCCAGCATTTTGCACATTCAACAACATCTGTGTCTTGGAGTAGTGACCAACCCGAAGGGCCTTCGGCTGACGATGCAGCAACTGTATCTTCAAGACATTCGATGCTGACTCCTAGTGAGGATGAAGCAGATATTGATGATTTTTCAAGGATGTTTCAGCACGATGGCAGCAATGAGCTGCCATGCCATGCTGTCATTCAAATGCGACACACAATCTCATTTCAACTTTCATCATCTTCAGAAACGGGATCTAGTGCAGTTTTTGTATCTGTCAGAATGATTGGACCATTTAGCACTGTGATAGGATGTCCAGTGACCTTTTGCTGGCGGTTAGAGAGGATTGGGTCCTCTGAACTGAGTAATGACCCATTGGATGCTACAATTGCTTTTGAAGTAATCGCGGATCGTAGTTGCTGGAATCCACTAGGGCGAACTACTGGTCGCATCCAATTAGGGCATAAAAGTGGATCCTTAGCAGTTCTTGAGGCTGCATGGGTAGCTATAATGCCGGGGACTCTTGAGCCACCCATTCTTAAGCTGCAAGATGCATTCTCTCAGGAGGCTTCTGACGTTGGAGCAATGAACAATTTGATTGTAGTTCGCCCAGCATAACGCCCCTATTTATTTATATTATCTAATATTAAGCTTAAAACGATGTAAACATATTATTGCTCAAAGATATGTTTGGCAAACAACTCAGGGTAAAAAATCCATTTATCTGTTAAATTGATACCAACTGTCTTGTTCTCTGGTAATTAACCTTGCTGGAGAGATAAATAAGTCTTTATATGAGCCTTCAGATAGAAAATCTGGTGGTCTGTCACTTCCCACGCATACTAGTGTGCTGCCGCTCCCTGTCATGAAAACGACGTCAAAGTCTCCCTCCTCCTGGAGCCTATCCTTTAGTTGTTTCAGTTCTGGCAGTGTATCAAAAGCCGGTTGTTCCAAATCATTAACCACCATTTCTGAGTTTAATGACGAAGAAATCTGAATTTGCTTCAAAATGTCAAGTGGGTCGCTCGAACTCCGACGATTCAAGTCTAATGCCTTGAAAATTTGTGGTGTCGATAGGCCTATGGGTGGCTTCACCAAAAGGATTGGCGTATCTAACGAGATGGGTGGCTCTACATTCTCGACGATTTCGCCTCGTCCTGTACAATATGCTGCTCCTTCGCTGAAGAACACGGAAATGTCCGATCCAATCTCACCTGACCAATCCAACAGGTCCTCTGTTGATGCTGGTCTTCCACACAGCTCATTTACTGCCCACAGCATAGTTGCTGCATTCCCGCTACCCCCTCCCATTCCAGCACCATGTGGAACCCTCTTCTCCAGATGTACACGGAAGTGCGAAGTATCGCCAGTCTTTCTCCGAAACAAATCCGCTGCTTTGATCACAAGATTGGACTCGTTTACTGGGACGTCAGCAACGTTACAGGTCAATTCGTCCTTAGTGGCGGAATCAGCCAATTTTGTCACATTAATGGTGTCTCCTAGATTAATAACATGAAATAAAGATGCCAAATCATGAAAACCGTCCTCTCGTCTTCTCACCACTCGCAAGAAGACGTTTATCTTAGCAGGAGAGAACAACTCAAGTTCCCCCGATGCGGCGACACACACTCGCGATCTTGCACATATATCGGATTTATACCGTATGTTTGTTTTCCTTAAGCCCCACAATCCCTCAATGTGCGAGACAAACGCCCTCTTGGGAAGTGCAAGATTCTGTGCTACAGGAATGCGGCCTCCTGCGCAGGGGCCGATTCCCGATTTCAGACAGATCTGCGCCATTAAATACAGATGAACAAATATAATGAACAAAACCACTCGATTCCGGGACATTAACGCTCCCAGATGGCGGATCGACTTTCTTTTCCAAATCTCAAGATGATTTGATCCTCATCAGTGTCGAACCATGGCCATGATTCGAATCAGGCAACTCTAGTTGCCATGGTTTGCTAACCAAGGAGCTGCATGTCATGAGATGACTGACCGATCAGATGCAAGTTCTTATCAGTCTAGAAGAAGAGAATTCTTCATGGATGAAGAATCAAATAGCGAAAGGAAATCATCATCCAATATCGTACTGTAAGAGTCTAGCAACACGGATGATGTGCAAAACGGATTTGATGGCAAGTCTTCTTCTTGGTTGCAACTAAGATGCTTGGGGTCTCGAGACAGATGCTCTGATATGGGGGTATCTCCATCCCAATCCAAGCAAGGAGAAGGACTTGATCCTAGAAGAGGCAAAATATGCCGATCCTGAGCTTGGTCAATAGTCAGAGTGGCACGAAGGTCGTTCCCAACCAGCAGGGGACTGCAGCACCTGCCAGTATTCTGCTTTCCAAGAGGTATACAACTGCCGAGGGTATGATGCTCTGATTGTGGGAGAATCCAAGTCTGCAGTTCAGTACTTGATAGCTGTTCAAACAGGCTTGTGGGATTTCGATATCAAATTAAACCATAGCATATGGCTCTCTAATTGGCGAAATGCCAATTAGTAGCATGACATACCTTGAGTGTTAATCGTAAACAAGCTTTGGCTGACTCCATTTCCTCCTGACTTAAATCTACATTTGTGGCCTTTGAAATGACTGAATCGTTTTCATTTTCACTGCTTTCTGGATTTCTGCACATACAAAAGAACATGGGCATCTAACAAGGATTCTTCCTGGGCAACATGGTGACACGAAAAATGCTTACTCAGGGTCTTGTTGCTGAACTGCTTGACGAAGACCATGGTTGTTTTTGTAAGCCACGAGGATTTCATCGCGTAATGCCGAGGTTTCAATGTATGCATCATTATTGAAATCCATTGCAGGTGGCATAGTGTCTCGCATCTGAACGGGCTCGTGACCGCTGGATTGCATTTCCACTGGGTGTACAATAGGATTGTCCATCAAGACATGAGGCTCTCCATTGCACTCTACGCTGAACCCAACGCCATCGAATAATTCACAAAATGGAAAAAGATCTCCCAAAGTATTAATAGATGTTTCATGGTCTGCACATGTTCTGAACCGCCCTTCGATTTCACAAGTTGCATCCGTCTCGGTTTTACATTTCTCCCTGCACCCCTCAAGGGAAGACTCTTCTACCGCAGTACTGTGATCTCGACTTTGCTTCATTCTACTTCTCGTTTTTCTCATTTTATTGTAGTTCAAATACACACGACTGCATCATGCATCAGTTTTAAATCGCTGTTTGCTTACTGGGCATCTGTACCCAGAAGAATATACTGCAACCAAGGCATCAATAACACGAGTTGTGGACTTGGGAAGGCCGGCTTGCGTTTATTATACATATATAATATTAGAAAACTGGATCTTATACGCCATGTCAACTTCGACGTGGAGAAAAGATTCTTACTTGTTGTGAGAGTGTGTCACCTAGAATGCTTCAAGCTTCAAAATACCAACAGACACTTTCATCCACAGAACATGGTTTATCTTAAATAAAAGTTAGAGCATTATAAAGCATGTTTTCCGACAAATATACAGTCTTTTTGCTTTCCTTATGCTTTTTATTTGTGGTCAACATGATAGTCAATGGGCCTCCGCTGCAGTACAAATGCAGTACTTCATAATAATAATGGTTACACCACTAATGGTGTACATATGCAACCAACTATACCATGCACGGATTTATTCAATAGAGGTGCGTGTTTCGTGCAACAAATTAAGGAATAAAAAAAACCATATCCACTGTATTCATTGTATCCCTACGTCCTGGTGCTCGCTGTAATAATGCAGCTTTGCATCTGGCATATTTTTCAAAAATATCCCACAAACAGGGCAATGCATATCGCTTTTGAGCAATGCAGCCTTTTCTTGGGCATTATAACGAAACATGTCGAGATTAATGGTCGATCTACAATCTATAAAGAAATCCTTCTGCGTGAAACTGTTCCAATGAACCTTTGTTTTCAGCATTGGTGAGTTGAAATCCAGACTGACGACATGCATATGAAGCTGTGGAAGACTCGGGACGGAATGAAAACCTATTTTGCAGGATTTCGGTATGCCATTATCATTCATTACTTTGATGGCAACGCTTTTCATATGTTTAACAATCTCTAAATCTTCGGCCGATCTAATATCTTGTGGACAGAGCAGCTTTGGCGATCTAGCCAGGACTAGAGCATGGAATTTTGCTTTTGGAAACTTATCCTTGAGCATGACGCACATTTGGTCTACATATAAGCAATCTTCTTCTGCTAAATGCGATGGATCAGCTGCAATCAATGATAAAATGTTCGAACCGGGGAATTTCTTGAAGACGTGACTCCCAATTGCCATTTTTGAATCGCTACCGGTCTGCTCCCGATTCTCAATCGAACCCTTTCTTGATTGCGCTTTTGAGGCTTCCATCATCATTTGAAAAACATTTTGTTTCATCTTCTTCTTTTGAGGCTCATCTCCTTCGCTGTTCTTCACCCCACCCTCCTTGATCCTGGAAACAGCCTTTTCCTTTGCCAACCATGACTCTAGGGACTTGAAGACAGCAAAATCACCATTCCCAAGTTTGATATGACCACATATCGTCTCGAGTACTTTTTGGACGTGTTCAAGATTCGTGCAATGGAATATAAATTCAAACCCCTCCTTGGAACCACATAACTGTGGAAGAACCAACCGCTTTGCAGCCCCAAAAGCAATCGGAAACGCTCTCTGCCCCTGCACCCCGCCTTCATGATCTTTTCGCTGAGAGGCATGATACCCACACTCTTTTGTAGGGAGATCGAGCACTATACAGATCTTTTCCGCCGCAAATCTCTCCCCAATCTCCACAAATACGGCCCTCTGCTCACTATCCAAATTCGTCCTATCTATTAGAACAACCATTTCGCCGGGCCCTTCCAGCGCACTTTTGCATGCCTTGACACACATTTCCCTTGTTCCCTTCTTTTTATTATTTATAGAGTCTTGATTCACTCTCATGATAGGAATGATGTCCCCCAGATTTTCTTTCAGTTGTGAGCATAGTGAAGATTTACCGCTTCCAGGAATTCCCACCAGCACAATCAGATACTTTCTATCCATTTATGCCACTACTGTATACTTATTAGTAATTTTTAAAGGCATAATATACGTCTTTCTTATACTAGCAGAGTGCGAATCGCCGATTCCTTTCCCACTCATTGAGGGACCATCGTTTTGACCTCAGTCTTTGCATTTCAGCTGGCCAGACGAACGACTACAGTTAGATTGCTCCTCAATTATATGCTTATAACATTTTTCGAAACACCCAATATGTATTTTTGTTTGTTTGTTTGTTACATTTAACAGATGGACGCAGTGACCAGTTCTTAAATTCCATGGTACACTACAAGCTTGTATGTCTTAAGCCAGCATCAATACTGATTGATAGATCAGTTGCATGACGTTGGCAAACCGCATCCTTCCCACTCCTTATACCCACCAGATACATTAATTATATCACTATAATTTGCACTCTCTAGCTGGGCACACGCCTTCTCGCTGCGAATACCTGCCTGGCAACCAACACAGAGAGACGTTGCGACATCTGGAAACTCTTCCTTCACCCGATCTAGAAATGCTGGGTTTGGACCAAGGTTTCCGGATGCATCTTTGATCATTACTGGAACATTAATCGCCCCGTCGGGATGTCCAGCTGCAAACTCCTCCGGTGTTCTGACGTCGAGATACTGATATCCATTTTCCTTGGCCAACTTGAAAGCTTCTTCACACGATGCCTTCCTTGCCGCATCACACGAGACTGAAATGGTCCGCCGATTATTTATATGGAGATAATATCCTCGTGATAAGATGCCGGATTGGTTGATCCTCCCAAATGCTCTTGAGACCCTGATCTCACCTGCTGGTGCCCCAACACCTGTAGCCAATGGTCGCTGACAAATGCTTCGATTGGTTGCATGCGAGACAGAAGGCATTGTCGACATCAACATTGGTGAAGATGAGGCCATCTTTGACTGCTGACTGCAGTTTGTCAGACAGAAACTTCGAGAAGATGAACGAAGCAAAAGCAGTCGACTAGAGAGCATTCTTCTTCTATGCAGTGCCACTTGAGCGATAGAATCCGATTCTCAACGATGGATAAATGAACGTATTTTTTGTCGTAATCAAACTGTTGGGTTCTCAGTGAGTCCCAAGTCGCATAAATAAACCAAGTCCCCATTACATCATCACTCTGGCCATACGGCTTTATTCATTTTCTTCCATGAAACCCTAGGGTATTGAAATGATGATCATTATGATCGAGTTAAACTCATGAATTTTGCATAAAACCACTGTTTTGGCCCCGCAACCCTTATTTCTGCCCTAGCCTGGGAAGGGAGACACCTCTTTGGAGTTACGGCCAGACCAGGACCCTGGCTACCGTTGATTTGCGTTTCTCAAATCAATGACAACACGATCTGTGGATCGGATTATCTTTCGTACATGCTACGATTTGCTCGCAGAACGGCCACCTGGGAAGCCTTGACGCTTTCCCCAGTACCTTTGCTCTTTATTTTCCAGGGACACTCACAGATGATGTCGAGTTTCCCGTGCGCCCTCGTTGATCAATGCATCCAAGCACCTTTGTCCCCTGCACTCTTTTTCCTTGGCTTCAAAGGATAGTGCGTTATTTGGTTGAGTTTCTAGGCGCCCTAAACCCTGAATTTGAGGTTTTGTTTGTACCCCCTTAGCCATCTTTGCCATCACTACTAAATGGCGCGAAGACGCGTCTCATGTGTAACACATATATATATATTGTCGATTGTTTTCAAGTTTCAGGGTAGAAATTGAAAGCACAGTGTGCGTATACGAAGGATCAGAGTGTACACGGTTTGTATTATCGCTGTGATGAGGTCAGTCACGTTGTCCGATAGCTCTGGGTTGCAGAGGCGTAGTATGAGGCCGATCTGTCACCATGCCTCCTGTAATGAGGTTTTAAATATTAAAGTAGGTCATAGTGCGAGATCAAAGCCAAGATTGGCAAATACAGGGCTGCTGAGGAGTGTTGCTGGTTTTGCCAAGGCTGGTTGTTCGGTGTCGTCCAGGTGGACCTGGAGAGTAGATGCTGACGCGTCTTCTAGCCAAGAAATTGAAGATTCTCAGTTCTCATGGACAAAGCAATGGTACCCAGTGGGCATCGTAGAGCTGTTGGATCCCTCAAAGCCAAACTGCATGAAATTACTTGGCCATGACCTAGTCCTCTGGAAGGACGGCCAAGGGATGTGGAGGTGTTTTGAAGACGCCTGTCCGCATCGAGGTGTTCCATTGAGTGAAGGAAAGATATGGGAGGATGGGACACTCATGTGTTCATATCATGGATGGCGGTTTCGGGGAGAGGATGGAACTGCATGTGAGGTCCCACAGGCTGCATCCAACGAAGCAAAGGATGAGATTTGCAAGAATTGCAGGTCGAAAGCGAACGCGTATCTGACGAAAGAAGCTCAAAACCTTTTATGGGTCTGGGGGGACTCTGCGAGTCCGACTGCATTGGAGGATTCGGTAAAGGTATCACTGCCCATATGCCCAAGGATTCAAAAGGCTGAGGAGGAAGGCAGGGCCATCACGTATATGATGAGACCATTCTTCAGAGATTTGCCGTACGATGTTACTACTCTGGTGGAAAATGTGGCTGACCCTGCACATGTTCCATTCTCTCACCATGGCGTCCAAGGGAACAGAGCGTCTGTGAAATATGGCATGTATGAATTGGCTAGAATGCAGGTCGAAGAACAGTTGGGAACAGAGAAAGCAATGGCAGTGACGGCCATGCCAAGAGGGCACGATGTTAGCGGGACATTCTTTCAGCCTCCTGGTGTATTGAAATACTTTGGGTATGACAATGCAGGCGGTGGTTTCACTTCTTTTATGATCTTTGCAGTGCCCATGTCTCCTGGGTACTGCAGAGCAATTACCTACATGGCCACCACAATAACCTTGAGGCCAATTGTCAAGCTTTTCCTGGTGCGAACTTCCTTGGATTTATTATATGTATTTTTGAATATGTATGTGTATCATATGGTATGGATGAGAACGCTGTTGGGTGCAGAAAATGCCAATATTCTTGGATCACATTTTAATTCGGTTGAGGGTGCTTGATGGGGATAATGTGTTTTTGCATCGTCAGGAGCAATACGTTCGAGATCAATTAGAGAAAGGAAAATCTTGGAAAGAGTACGCAGACTGCTATTTCAATCAATACTGTTGTTCTCTAATGGGATCGACGTGTAACCACTGATTGATTGTTGTGGATTGTTATACTGCAATGTAGGGTATATTATCTTCCAACCAAGGCTGATTTGCTGGTGGCGACATGCCGAAAGTGGCTGGATACTGTGGGTTCACCGTTTGGGGATGGCAAGTCAGGGTATGGGGGATATGGAACGACCCGTCCACCCTTGATACAGGATCACAGAGTCTTATTAGATAGATATGATCAGCATACCAAGAATTGCCTGAAATGTTCAAAGGCATTGAAATTGCTTACTGGTTTGCAATGGTCATCGGGGGCAATGGCTTTGATTGGGTGGTCCACATTACTTTTATTTGGGCTGATTCGGTTTACTCCAGTACTTGGTCAAAGCATTGCGTCATCAGCATCAACTGTTACTCCAAAGCTGATGGCATCTGCTGGCCTCTGGGCAACCGGATTTTCTTTGTTATGTTACAAGGTATCACAGCTTATTCAAGGATTTTATTATGTCCCATATGTACACAATGACAGATAATTCATGGGCATTAGAGAAGCATCGAAGATTCATTCGCTTTAACGTTTGAATATTATGTCAAGTTAGTAGTTTCAATTGTTTTCAATCGTAGTAATAGTTCAAACAAATTTTTGCTCAAAGAGTAGCAATCCGAAAAGAAAAAAACACAAGCCCAGCAACATTTCCTTTCTCACAAACCCATAGCAATCAAGGTTGGCTTATTTAAACCTCTAATATTGTGTATCAAAAGAGTTTGTGACATCTCCGGAGCTGGAATATAATGTATTCCTCTGCTCTTCATCTCTGCCCGAGTCTCTCCATTGACAGCCCTTGGAAATGACTCATTTTGCAGATGGACGCCCGTGTGAAGCAGTGCACATTCGAGTTCAGGCCTTAAAACATCGTATACCTTTTCATCTTGATCTTCTAGACAGAAATAGGCATCGAGTTCCAACGCAGTATTCGTAAACTGAGCAAAAGTAGTCCAATCCTTGTCACCATGCTCCCACCAAATATCGTCTTCATCCTCCCCCAATCCTAAGCTTCCCGCGACGACCTTCATGCTGGTAATCTTATAAAACTTCGCCTTCTTAAAGAATACATCAAACCACGCGTGGAACGTATACGGTATGCCAATCTCTAACATTGTTCTTCGGAGAGCACCCTGAATATCCTTGCTCACCTTCCCTTGGTTTTCCCCTGTCCTTCTGGACTTGCGGATAAACTTGCTATCTCGATGATTTTGGGCCAGCACCATCAACGAAAACCGATGATCATCCTCCAAGTCGATCATTAACATTATTCCACACCGAGATGCCAGTTCTTGTCGCACATATAATGAAAAATGGCTCCGCCATCCCTTGAAATCCTCATGGTACCCAATTCTGTCCTTGACAGCCATACTACACTGTGGGTCTGGTTGACCTAAACCAGTGAGAGACACAGACAGGTGCCCCCAACATTTTTCTTTGTCCTTTGAATTCATGGTAATGACTTTTTTCAAGTAGAAAAGACACCCTTTTACATCATTCTCCGAGAGCGGGCCAGAAACCTCTGGATCTTTGAGCAAAGCCCTTGGCGTTGGATTGTCGTCAACTAAAGCGTAACAGCGAGAAACTTTCGACTTTGAATCCAGCATATTGATAAATCTGTTTTCCATACATTAATATTTACATTATTACCACTGGGTAAACCAGTATTATGATCGGGAATTTGAATATGGACATTTAAACTGAGCCTGCTGATCAGTGGCTGTACAGCCATATGTACAGACTGTACAGTACATCAACATTTCAATATCATCATGACCTGGCAGGGATATATGCATATGCATTGGAGCCACAGTCTATTACTGATAGATCTTGACGACGAAGCTCTCAATCTGCACCAGCAAATGAAGCGACATTACGAAAACCACTACTGCAGTAAAGTAATTGTACTAAACATACCTTTTCTTTGTCAAGAGGACAGCATCGCTTCTCTTCAGGCATTTCAAAAAGCTTTCTGCAGTCTCTTTTGCAAACTACCTTGTGTCCGCAGGGTGCAAAAATGACTTCAGCTGGCCTTTCATAGCAGATGACACATGTTGATTCGGAATGAGAGTCAGAATCATTGGGCCTTGGGCTTCTGACTGCTCGAGGGAAGGATGCAAGCCTGGCAAACAGTCTTTCTTTGTTCAAAATGGCAATGATCTCTCTATTTTCTATTCGCAAGGCCGTGCTTAATGGCGTGTCTCCGTCTTCATCCGCAATAGAACTGTTGGCTCCCTTGGAGGCGAGAAGGCCTGTCAGATCGACATTCTCTGCCAGCACAGCCTTCATTAGTGCTGTCCTACCTTTTCCATCCTTGCCATTTATATCAGCCCCGTGCTTTAATAAGATATCAAGGAGAATTCTGACTCCTGTTACATCAATATCCCAAGCCTCCGATCTTGGTACGAGTTTTGGAACAGCAGACTTCTTTCCATCCTCGGGGAGTGGGACATGCTTCAAAACAATTTGGATGGCATCGATATTTCTGTCCCTAAGCATGTTATTAAAGAGCACGCTCTCTCTCCTTCTTTCAAATAGCGACCTCATACGCCTCAAGTATGGTGCAAATCCCCGCATCCCAAACATTTCTTCTTCAGACTCGCTGTAATCATCTGATTGGACATCTTCATTGGGTACATCCTCTTCTTGCTCTCGCTCTTGTTGCTGTTGCTGTTCTTCTTCTTCGTCTTCTTCGTCATCTTCTTCTTCGTCGTCTTCTTCTTCTTCTTGTGGATTTATCTCTTCGTCTTCTTCCGACGCAAGCTCTTCATCGTAGACATATTGCGATGGAATTTCCAAATCATCTTCATTCCAAGGGTGTGTACTGCCATCCTCATCAAAACTAGGTGAGCGATCTCTCCTCCTAGCTGGAGATATTGGCTTAAAAAACGCATCTTCAAGACGCCCCTGTACCTTCAAAATATCAATGGCATCCTGCAATGCAGACAATTATATCTCATTGACCGTGCATTTTGTTGGAATATTATGGTAATATATTCATCAGTATCAATAAATAAATACAATAAAAGTGGTAAATAAATACCTCTAGAAAGGGCAGATACTCCGACGCTCCACTATTTACTTCCTTGAGAATTATATAGAGAGGGCAATCGTGAATGCCCTCGTTGCAATTAAGCAGGTCACATCCAGAGCGAATCATCATCTTGAAGATATCTTGATGTTTCCCATCACATTTGTACAGGAACAGGGCCAAGGGACTGAGACATTCATCACTCATTGCATCCTTCAGCCCATCACACTCTTTAAAATCAAACATAATTTTAAGTGCCTTTTCATCCATCATCCTCGCTGCTAGGTGCATCATGGTGTATTCCTTCTCACCCCTCTTATCCAATGGGTACAATTCATGATTCTTTCTGGAATTCTTCAGATAGGCCTTGAGCCCGCTGTAGTCCTTCATTTTCACGAAAGACGATGGCTTTTCACTTTTATCGTCCCTTATTCTCTTCTTGTAGCCCTCCTTTTGGGCGAAGACGTCTTCGAAAAATCGTTCTACATCCAACACCATTGCTTCAGACGACTTTTTCCAAAACTCTTGCTCGGTGACCTTACCCTTATTGGCAAGCATTGCCATCCCGGTTATCACCACCAGACTTCCATTTTTAAATCCATCTATTAAACTCTGATAAAACGCCCCGTAATTCCTGGGATAGGACGAGTAGTCGAAGTGTCGTAACACCATGGTCAACAAGCCCCTCTCCCAGCTCTCGTCCTCAAAGTCAGTTCGCCTGTGAATAATGCGGATCACGTCCCGGCGAAAGCCATCATCCTTAGAATTTTTGGCCTTTTGATCCAATTCCCAAAGATATTCTGTAGGAAACGTCATGCTGTCAAATGTATGCCCCAGGTATGTGCCTCAGTACTACTACTACCACCACTCCAGGGCGAATTTTCCCAAGCCTCGTGCCTGTGATCACACCCACGAACGAACACGGCCCCAAATAGCGATGCCTGTCCTTTTATTTTAACTTGATGGCAAATAAAGTCCAAATAATTGAATTATTGTATAAGATCATATCCTGACGGTAGACCATCAGATGACAGCATCAGATCAAGGTCATGCGGCAGGGTACAAAGGCCGTCCAGTTTTTTCATCCCGACTTGCATCCCGAGCGCCCGTGTCGGTCGGTCGATCGATCGGCATGCACGCACCGGTGCATACGGGGTACCCCGTCGTGTGACGTATCGGTCGATCCGCAACTTTAAAGGAGTGATGAAATGAATGAAATGAACGTATCGGTCTGAACTAATGTACCGCCCATCAAAGGCTGTGGTTGATGGGGGCACCTCTAGTGTAACAAAAATGAAATGAAAAAAAAAAAAATAAAAAAAAATGGGAAGGCTCCTGATGTGGGCACAGCATAGTCCACATCAATCGACATCACACCGTCCCTATCACTATTTCTGTTCAAATATTAGCATTAGAAATAGCATCAAGAAAAAAAGATACCATCAGCAAGCTGACTATCGGATAGTGAAATTGGTACGAGATCATCATCTTCGTCGAGATTATGTGCTGCGACTGGACCATATTATCGCAGTATGATGCTAAAACCCTTACTAGCATAGTTCAAGTATAAACTATATCATGTTAATGATACTCATTGTGACGCGCAGAAACCTACAATGACTGCGATGCTTCAATCGAACCGTGTCGGAGTCCGCGTGGGACCACAGTCCTCGTCAGCAAGAGCGGTTCCTGTTTCCCGAAAGCCAGTCGTTGTCGTTCAAGCAATCAGGAAACCCAATGTATCGGATGTAAGGGCATCCTATGCCAAATCGAGAGCGAGTCCACTGGACTCTCTGGTGCGCTACGTGTCTGAGGCATTTTCGCAAATCTTCTCGAGGGATGTCTCGGAGGTTCCATGGCAAGGCATGTCGTTTACTGGTCGAATCTCTCACCACGAAAACACTTCCGGCCGGTACAGAGAAATGCACCCGCTCATGAGCGGGAGCAAAGTTGCCGGCAGTCTCGAGGCGGTTCCTGTCGAGAGCAGCCCCCAAGAACAAGGAAGCAATTATTTTGTCAATTCGATTGGAAGGGTCTTGGGCGGGAACGTTGACGAGTCGTCCCCCGAGCCCAAGAAATTTTATTCTACCGGTTACACGGGCAAATCGTATTCTTCGCGCAAGGTGCGCAAGGAAGTGAACCGGCTCTGGAGATGACTGTCGCAGTGTGGTTTTAGGTGTCGACTGTTGTTTGCACCGATCCAAAGTAAAATAACTTACTTTGAATGAAAATCAACGAATGCGGTGTGTAGTTATCGCCTTTTTTATGTATACATTTTTTTTAAAAACAAGATCAAGTTTTTTGTCCTGTTGTTACTTTTGAAATTGTTGAATCGAGCTGTAAAGCTCAATATTGAATTAATTCAACAACAAAAAAAGAAGAAGAGTCCAGTCTAGTGCGTGACTGGCTTGAGTGGCGGTGCTCGCACTCGATCAAAGTCTATAGAAGCATCTTCTTCTTCATCTAATTCGCCTATTATTGCAATGTTGTCACCCCTCACCAGGTATAGTCCAAGAGGAATAGTTTCCACTCCGGCATCTTCGCTGTACACTCGTTCAAAGCACTCGTCTAGAATACAGTTGGTAGCTTGATCATACCCTCTCAATGTCCCGAGAATATGTCTACCATCGCTAGTGATTATAGAAACAGCCGCTGCAAGCAGATATAGAACAACCGTTTCAATTCTTTTACGCAATCAATCATTCACTCGGCAAATTAGTATCATTACGTTAGAGCAACGATAACGCGACAGAAGAGCAAGCTTTTCTGTAGCGCGATTTGGTTTGTCTCGTAACAGTTTCAATTGAAGTACCAATGGTCCAAAATCAAAACGTCAGGTATTCACAACGCACTATCTACAAGGTCTGAAAGTCCCAGTGACATGACCGCACTAACACTATGCTCAGTCTATCTATCAAGATGCTATTTGTATCATGAAATCTTGCATTATAAATATTAATTATACTTAATTTAATTCAGGTTTACCTTCTCCATTCTATTCTATTCTATTCTAGTCTAGTCTAGTCTACACAAGCTTACTGTACATTGCATGCACTAGCAGCAGTGCATCAAACAATCTAGACTTGCTTTTCCAAATTCTCAATCTTCTCTTCAAGATATTCCTCTATATGCTCTGTCTTCCACTTTAATATCTGAACAATAGTCGGCTTATCATTCTCATCATACATAACGAGTCGTGGAATCATACCGACTCTCTCTGAGATGTGTACAACATCCCTTGGGTACAGCTTTGCCTTGTTTTGCACAAACGTCTCGATGAATGGGAATCGACTGCATCACATTATAATAATAAAATAGTATTTTACCTTTGTATTATACGATTTATAGTAAGTATAGTACATCGTGGCAGCCAGCCAGCCAAGGCACAGGTTTCTGTCCTGTCCATCAGGACAGTAGAAGCAGAGTAGCTGGCAACTACCTGTGTCTGTCTCTTTCTCTCTCTCAACAACAACATGGCACGAATGAAACATCAACGTACGATATAGAATGTGGACAGTATTCCAGAATTGCCGCCCTAAACTTTTGCGCTGATTCCTCCTGCCGATCTGCCGAACAGCATCTGAGACATTCTTTTACAACGTCCGGATTGTTGACAAACGTCTCCAGGTCCTTGCAATCACTACATGACAGGAACTCGTTGAATCCTATGCTCTTGCACGATGATAGCTCATCAGCCGATCTAGCGGTGCGTCCCAGGCTCTGCGATACCAGCGCTACGAGAATTGCCATTGAAGACAACAACACAAGGGTTGAAGAACTACCCATGAGGGATTGAGGAATTACCCTATCGCTTTCACTGAATACTACCTTTCAGTCTTAAAATTATCGACATCCTTGCAATATTCTCCACAAAAATCTCATCTCTCTCCGTCTGCCTGCAGAGGAATATATATACACCCTGTACAGCCCACCCCGTAAAGTCATAGAGCGCGCAGTGCACGCCATCCCGTCTAGACCAAGCGTTACAGCTCAAAACTGTGATGGTTTTCGAAATCCGAAATTTCGGGAGTCCCCATGTGCGTGGGAAATGAAATGAAATGAAAATGGGAATATCGGCCATTACGGTCCCGTGATGGGACGGATGATGTCAAAATATCGTTACAAAATCCATGGCGATATTAAAGACAAAAGTTAAATTGAATTGTTGTTGTTTTGATGTTTAA
Source organism: Picochlorum sp. 'soloecismus' (assembly GCA_002818215.1). Taxonomy (NCBI): domain Eukaryota; kingdom Viridiplantae; phylum Chlorophyta; class Trebouxiophyceae; genus Picochlorum; species Picochlorum sp. 'soloecismus'. The sequence continues at coordinate 283,825 of PJAJ01000023.1, read as the reverse complement.
GTATAATAAGGATTATTGGGCATAGCGTATCAGAAGGATAGTATACGTAGTGGCTCGTTTTGAGTCAGGGTACCCATAAAAGTACTCTGCTTACAGGTGGAAACGGATAATCGTGGATGGATGAATCTAATCTCGGTTTATATAGTATCTCTTATAAACAGATGAAAAGGGCGGTATGCGATGCGTCTACCAGTGGTAAAGGAGTAACAGGAACTTTTGGAGCATGCAACAGGCGACGCTCGAGCAATCCTGCTGTTATAGGTAGAAAGCGGTTTGTGTCGCATTTTAACAGCAGCCGATCTTTGAGTGTGAAATACAGTCTCAGACTCTTGAATGGTCATCGGTGGATGGTAAACATGACATCGGTGCGTAGTGATTTGAATGAGAGCTGGAGCTCGCCACCGCAACAGCCTGGAACAGCGGTGGATGGAGAGGCTGTGGTAGAACAGGCCATGGTGTATCTCCGTAAGAATGACGTTGAGTCGCTGGAGAGCCTGTTGGACCTTGATTCCACGATATTGTTAGATTCTTACACGTCTTTTCGACTGGGATTGACGGACGGGGGGGTGTTGTCCAGATATGCAGCGTATTTTGATGCGGGGTCGAGGAGGCTGCTGCCGTCCAACCTGCTGCGGAGGTGTAGGGTGACTTCGGCGTTGGGATGTACGAAGGACGTGTTTCATGTGCGGATGGCGGTGACGTCGAAATCTGGTGAAGAAGGTGTGGTGCTCTGGCGGTTGGGAAGACCATCTGAAGAGTCGCACCTGAAGAATCCGGGGAAGAACAACACATGGGCTATTCAGCATGTTAGCAGGGAGGAGACTGAGAAAGTTGCTGAAACCGGCCCGCTTCCTCAGACGCCGCATCCGAGGTGCGTCGTCGTGAAGTACTTGTCACTCTTCACTTCAAATCAATATTTAACAACTATGCTCTTTGTCGTTGACGCAGAGTGAGTCCTGAAGCAGTATTAAGGGCGCACCTGGGAGCGCTGATAAGAGGAGACGTGATGCAAGCGTGCATGTTTTGTGCTGAGGAGGCGTATCCCTCGTCTCCTTCGGGCGGTGAGCCTGGGCGGGAATCACGGAATCAAGGATACCTGCATCCTCGAAGAAGGGAGATTGTTCGTGGATTTCTAGATTTGCCCGAATATAAGAGTCTTGCATCGCATACTGAAGTGGTGTTTGGGGAAGGGTTGTTGGTCGACCAGGGGCATGTCGTGCAAGAAGTGGTGTTGAATGCGGCATCGCGTGGATGGCAGGGGTTTCTTTTTCATGTGCAATTGAAACAGAATGCCTGCTGGATGATTACAAAGATTGAATCCATGGCATTTCTGTCTTGATAATGATATGATGGTGCGTTCATGTTCGTGAATGTAGTATAATATGCTCGGCTAGAACTAAAGATCAATTTACTGCTGGCTCGGACTCACCCAGCCAAGTCGAGTTTCCCAGCGAGTTCATCCGTCAGTCCCAAGGAATCGTCAACTGGCTCAATCTGCGTTGCAAAATACGATGGCAAAGATGGATTCATACATTCCTTCACCCTAACATACCAAACCAAAAAAATCAAGAACTTAGAAAGACAAAAAAGAAAAACGTACATAATCCGGTCTTTCGCAAGCAGCATACTCGTCAGCCACCGATGCAACAACTTCACGAGCTTCGTCAAACTCCTCTGGGTTGAACTCGTCAGAGCCCCCAGCATCTCTTCTAACAAAAGTAGGATGCTTTTTATATTCTTCCAAGAATGCATTACGCTTATATAACTTATCGAATTGGGACAATGTGCGGTTGAATAAATGCCTTATAGACGTGTGATTTGCCAGCATCAGCCCAGAGACTCTGTGAGCTGTCTTCACATATGGCGACGTCCTCGACAAGGCTACCTGGATGGAAGCTGGACCCCATTCGATGAACGATGCTAATCTCCTTTCTTTGATTCTCATCAAGCTTTGATGAAGCTGAGTTGGATCGACGTCTCCTTGAATAATGTTCAGAATGGAAATGTACCGGGACTTGTCCTGATCTTTACCCCTCGCATGTGCCGAAACCATCAGATTCTTTGGCTGCAACAATCGTCTCATGACATCTAAAACGGTTGTCTTTCTCACAATAGATCCTCCTGTTGCTTCTGCTCCAGCGTCTAGCGTCAAAGGAGTATAGCCAGCCATCAAAAAGTGGCATTGTGGAACTGGAATGAGAGACGCCAACAAGCCCATCAAATCATTGTTCATGTACCCAGGATACCGCAACGTTGCCGTGGACGCTGCCATAACTGTCGAGATAAGCGAGTTTATTTGCTTTACGTCAGGATTGTCAAGATGAAGTCGCTCTGTCGCAATCCTGTTCAACGCTGTGTTGTCCAGAACAACAACTGCATCAGCATTCAGTGTGAGCCTCTTGAGTGCCAAAACCGAATTGTATGGCTGCACAACTGTATCCGACGACTCTGACTGGTTTGGGAACACAGAGTACGTTTGAATGAGTTTTTTGGGGTATCTATCGTTCAATGCTTCCAAAATAAACGACCCCATGCCTGATCCAGTTCCACCAGCAACAGAGTGAGCCAGAGTAAACCCTTCCAGTGAATCAGAGTATCCAGCTTCTCTGTCAATCATGTCCAGAATGTCTTCCACAAACATCTCGCCTTGGTGATATCCGCTCCCCCAGTTATTCCCTGCACCTCCACCATCCTTGGAGAGAAACATGTTTTCGGGGTTGAACAGATTCCGAATCTCTGAATTCCGAATCCCGTGAATCACACGGGGTTCCAGGTCAAACAGACATGCTCTGGGAATATAGCGTTCATCGTCAGCTTGATAGAAGAAGACATCTTTCCTATCGTTGATCGAATTGGTTGCAAATTCTTCAAGGATGCCGTCATTATTTATGCCATGCTCGGCGCAAAGCTTTTTCCAAAACTCGGTGCCAACCTGCAGCCACAGACAAAAAGTCCCTCGGTTGGTTTCATCCATTGATACGGAACGGCGCATGTCTGTCAATACATCGTTCTTTTCCTGTCATTAGTATCACAAATAAAGGCTATTGGTGCCCAAAGAAGAATACCCTGGCAGGGAAACTGAAAAGATCACAGTCATGGTTCGCTGAGAGACAGCAAACGCACCTGGTTTCCGCACTGGCCCACTTGCACAGTGATTATCTCTCTAGGCATCTTTATCAGATTTCTGAGAATCAACAGTGCGTTCTATACGGAGATGTATACTATTTCCATACCCCTATGAGGCAAGAGGCTCTCCGGATCAGAAACGACGTTGATTCGATGAATAACAGCGATTCTTTACAGACGTATCTATACTGCTGCTGTATGGTACAAATAATCACCCAGTTTATTTAATATTACAGTCTCATCACATTTAAAGTTATTTGTTCTATCGTAACAACTGAGCAGTCAAGATTTGAAATTACCAGCGTTGGTACGGTTCACTGTTCATCATGTATGATGAAAACATGCTGAATGTATTACAGTTGATTCCCAGATCTTGGTGCAGACAAGAGTACTAAAGGTTCAATCTATACAGAGTGCACTACAGATGCTCGAATCTTGTCTTTAATAAGGTTGCTCTTGGACAAAATGGCATCTGACAGGACGTGTGGATTCTTGGGAAGGACACTCCACGTCGTGTCTACAGTCTCTCTGATCTGTACGAACGTGGGATGCTGCAAATCGGATATAGGACCATGATCGTACACTGTTTGAAGAAGGTTGTCCTCTGGGAGAACGTCTTGCGCTGGATAGACGGTCGGGATGTTGTCCACCATCTTGACAGCAAGTTCACCAGGCAGACTGAGTTTCGATTCAACACCAACGGGACACTTCATGACGTCAGCTTGCGAGCCGTCAGCATACGTTATATGATTAAGTTTGACAGCCATGCTTAACGTGTCTCTGTTGAGCCGCTGCAGCAGTCCCCCTCCCATTCCAAAAGCTACATTCTGGGCACTATATCCCTCTTTATGCACTGCTTCCAAAATTTTTCGTATTGCGTCGGTGTTGATCCCATCGCCTTGAATGCACCCAACTCCTCGAGTGACTTTGTACCCTTTGCTATTTGAATCTGCACCAAAAGTTTTCTCCGCAGCCTTAAGAGCTGCGACAACTGCCTCAGCCGGGTCCCCAGAATCAGGCCTAAGCACCCAAAAGCCCCCTGCTTCTTCCTTTAGTTTTGCGACAGTCGGGACAATGTTGTCTAAAGCATTTTGATAATCATACGAATCCATAACAGTGGCAAAAATTCCTGTACCGAACTGCTGTATCATATTTTCGAGGGCCTGCCTTTCTGATGGCCATGCTGTCATCACACTGTGCTCGCTCGCTGGGATGCTTGTCCCCACGGGATTTCCATTGTTCAATGCAAACTGGACATAGTACGCCGCCGACATAGTATCTGTACCGTCAAAATTAAGCAGATGCGCTGCCCCTCCCAGAACACTCTGCTCCAGGCATGTGCACCCTCTAAACCCAAAGTCATGGAGACGAGACCCCAGCAGAGGGCTTTCCTTCCCACCATCTACAGATACCTCGAATGCGTCCGATATAATATCTTTCGCGCGTTTTGAGTGAGTAGCAACTGTAGTTGGGTACCATGTTTGAACCAGGAGACTCTCTAAGAATGTACATAATTTGGAATATTCATTTTCTGCTGTAATCTGCATCCATCATAATTGTTATTTTCGTACAAGCATCTTTCAATTTCCGCAAAATCTTTTTTGCATTTTATACAAACAATAATACACCACCTGTTTCGATATAGATCGAAACGCACCTGGAAAACCGGCACATGCGGCGCAATTGCTGTCCCTTCAGGAAGAGCCTGCACCGTCACGGGCATGTACCCATTGTTCTCCTTGATAAACTTTTCAAACAACCCTCGAGGGTACGGATACGCAGTATACATCGGAGCCTGATGTGTCGAATAAAACGCATCTGCATCTTCCACATCCTTCATTGTCCACTGCCTTGCCACGAAATTCTCAACTACGTATCGAATACCATACCACACAATTCTCACATCTTCTCCGTCTCCCTCGTACCCTCGCCTAAACTCCCCATACTGCAAGTTTCGAGATCGCATCGACAAAAAATGACATGAGTATCTTTAATCTCTCCAAAAATGATAATGGTTCGTTCGATAGCATTAATCGACCACCCTCGTCCAGCAATTTAAACAAATAAAGCACCAAGGGTTGAGAGTGACAAGGTAACGTAATCACTTCCAACCGAACAGCAAAAGACGCACCGCTACCATTCGCTTTGCATCTGGATACTGCAAATAATGAGATGCTTTATAAGAGTCTGTCAGCACTGGTATTGGGATATCGCACACCCTCATTGTCTCTGTATCACTGTCTTGGATGTCCCACGCGGGTGAACAATCAACTGCTTGACAAGTAGGATGTTAAAGAGATCAATTGACACTAATGATTACTGTCCCATATTTTTGTAAACTCTCTTCATTTTAGTTCGAGTCCAAGAGCAGAATGCGCGTTTAATTGAGGGAAGAGGCACGAGTAAGGGAGCCTCTGAACTTTCTGAGCGCGAGCGCGAGCGCGCTATAATATATACCCTAGGGTTTACAAGCAATTGCAATTGGATAATGCTGTTCAAGTATTGCTCGTCATACGATTGTCACTTGAATACAATTTTCAGCGTTTGTTTCATATATATTTAGTCATGATGATCATATTCAGCATTCTAGTACTGCTGTTGGCGTTCACTGCGCAAGGGACGCGACTCGGACATATTGATGCATCGTTTCAGAGCAAACTTGGTTTCAAAAATGAACTCTGGCGAAAAGGCATGGTGGATTCAGAATATATACATTCTAGTATCAAAAATGAAATAGTGGATAAGAAACGGAAATGGAGAACAGATCGTCCGCTAATTGGGATTTTGTCTCAAGGTGGTGAACCTGCTCCGGAAGGTTCTTCATACATTGCTGCTTCCTACGTGAAATTTGTGGAATCTGCGGGTGCTAGGGCGGTGCCAATTCTTCATGACATGTCCAAGAAAGAGGTAAGAATGAATGTTCATGTCAAACGCAGCACATGAACTGCAATCTCGATACGGTACATTCAAATAAAAGTCCATGGTATGTGTGAATACAGATGGAAAGGCGGTTTAGAGCTGTAAATGGGATATTGATTCCAGGTGGGGGTCAGGACCTTTCGCCGGGTCATCCATATTACGATGCTGTTGAGCATCTATTCGACCTAGCTGTGAAGGAAAATGATGCAGGCGTTGTGTACCCGGTAGGTGGTCGCATTTGAGTTATGCTACATTGTCTTGGCATCTGCTCTGCTGCTGTCTATCATGAATATGATGCCGTTATTAATTATGTAGATTCACGGAACCTGTCTTGGATTTGAGGCGTTGGCCGTAGTTGCATCGCAAAACTCATCCATTCTTTCCAAGTATGATGCTGAAGATTATGCCCAGCCACTGTATCCAACTGAACATGCTGAGAACAGCCGATTTTTCTCGTCTCTGCCGCCACGAGTGGTTCATAATTTATATGAAAAGCCATATGCTATGCAGAATCATATGAATGGTATCGCGTTTGATGCCTTTGCTGAGAATCCCATGCTGGATGAGTTTTTCCAAGTCCTGACATTAAGCATTGACAGGGAGAAGAATGTGTATGTTTCTACAATGGAAGCCAAAGAGTATCCTTTCAGTGCGACCCAGTGGTGGGTGATACTGTTGCTTTATTATATCGCATGATTTCAAATTATATACAAAGAATAATTGAGCATCTCGTTGGATTATTGTACCCACACTTGTCATTGTAATGCAGGCACCCAGAGAAGAATGCATTTGAATGGACTCTGGATGAGCACATACCTCACCACCCAGAAGCGATAGAAGTTACGCAGGAAGTGGCCAATATGTTTGTAGATTTAGCGAGAATGAACAACCATGCCCCGGAGTCACGGGATGATGAGGAAGATCTTCTCATTTACAACTGGAGTCAAAATATCAGGTACAGTGGGAAGAGGACGAGAGAAGGAGAGGAAGTTAATTTTGACCAGATTTATGTATTTCCTGACCATTCTGTGTCGGATGAGACTTTAAATATTACCTTCTGACATGTTAACAATATGCATCAACAATAGGTCTCAGACCAAGACATCTTATTTTTTCTTTTCATCATGTTCTGCATTATTGCTATCAGACGTCTGCTGTCCTTCCAAAATCTTTTTAATATCCAAATTTTGCATCAATTTCAATAGAGCATCATTTTCTTCCATCTTCATCTTTGTCTTTGCTCTAGACTCAACTGCATTTAGAGTTTTATCCACTTGTTTTTCCATCAAGTTTCTATGGTCTTGAAGGGACTGAAGTTGTTCCATCGCCTGCCGTAAAGCCTCCAGAGTTTGTTTCTCTGCCCATACAGCATTTTCCTGTTCAAGGCGTTTCACCTGTAGGTATATATTGATCGTTTATCATTGAATTCGAGAATAAATAAATAAATATATATATATATATATTATTCCAGCCACACCGACAAAACATCTATAGATAATTGAGTTGATGGACATACAATACAGTACTCTGAACATACATGCTCTAGGAGTTGTTGATTTTCAAGCAACTTTGCCTTGAGTATTTGAATTTCTTCATTCCCAAATCCTTTATATGCTCGATATAACTGCATAATAATCAATCTGGCATAACCGTCACACATCAACAGGAACAAATCCTTCCCGCTGTATCAACCCAGACATAATATTCAGGTGCTTTGTGAAGCACAGTTTTGTAGTCACACACACCTGCCTCAAACTACTAAATAGACCCATGATAATGATTTCTACTACTAATATTGACTTATATGTTCTGTGAAGATATCACGAACAATGTCGATCGAGCTGCAAGTATACCGTCTGGTGACTAACCATTCATTTGTCTCCTTCAACTTTACCCCTTCAAGCAGGTTTCGGTCTTAGATGAAACCATTACTTCATTGCTATTCAACTAAAGATTATGGGATTGAAAGTTTTTCTTTTCGATTTTTCCAGATCTCCAATCAAGTTTCAAATTTGCTAAAAAAAACCTCTGCAGATCCCACTGGGGAGCCCAGCAGGCTATCACTGATAGCCTATCAGAGCGCTAGGTGGGGACAGCGTTCACATCCAATGAGCGCACATTGTCAGGGATAATCTAATCTAAGATTCAAAAATCTTACAAAAAATGGGAAGTTCGCTATTCAGAGTGGGTTCGCGTAACTCATGGAACTTTGGCGTTAGAGATGGCCGTCTGTCACATGTCAGCCACAAGTTGTGCTTGGCGACGAAAAGCGAGATGAACGAGAGATCGAGGAGAAGTATGAATATGTTATTAGGAGTTTCATTCTTTTCCGGAGGTGTGCTGAGCTTTGGGCCCGGATCGAGACCAGTTTTGGCTGCACAGACATACCCAACGACTGCTGAGGAGGTTTTGATGAATCCAAGGTTTCCAGAAGAATGGCCTTTCACGCCGGAGAGTTTTCAGCGATATGACGAAACACCCGACTCGGATTTTTATGATTCTCCTAGATTTGTTACCCATATTGACGACTCTGCGATCAAGGCCCTGACCGGGTTCTACCAAGAGACTTTCCCGCCACCAGGAATGGCTGGGACTGCAATTTTGGACATATGTTCGAGCTGGATCAGTCATTATCCGGCAAGTTATACAGCAGATAGGATAGCCGGGCTAGGAATGAATGGAGACGAGCTTGGTAGAAATAAAGTCTTGACTGAGTATGTGGTCAGGGATTTAAATTTGAATCCATCTTTACCATATGACGATGCATCATTTGATGTTGTAACAAATGCAGTATCGGTTGACTATCTTACAAGGCCATTGGAGGTAATGAAGGAAATTAATCGAGTGCTGAAGCCTGGAGGTATAGCAATTATGTCGTTTTCAAATAGGTGTTTCCCTACGAAAGCAATTGGGATTTGGACAGGGACAGGTGATCTGGATCATATTTGGATAGTGGGGGCGTATTTTCATTATGCCGGGGGCTTTGAGGCTCCAATGGCCAAAGATATTACAAAGAAGGGGATTATGGGGCAGAAAGGGGATCCCATGTATGTTGTCTACGCCAGAAAGCAAAATATGGATTTATAGTCAGTAGGAGATTTAACAACCGGAGATCCAGTTATGGTTACCGGATGATCCAAAAGATCTACGATGAATTGAATTCGTCTAATAATCTGTTATCTGTAATGATTTTGATCTCACATCGTTGAAAAATTAATGGGAAACGCAACCATACATTCATATCTGGCAAACTTAGAGAAATCTGCCAAGTCCTTCCATGGTGTGTTGAGTTGATGGTTGAACAATTTTGCAACATACAATCTTCAGCAAGCTCCGTGTTGGAACCGCTTGAGACATGCTACACCTGAGTTCACTTTTTGGGTTCTTGCAATACTGCAGATACTCTTTGCAGGTTGCCGGCAACCCTCTCGACCTCTTGGATCTGTCGATTCAAAGATTCTTGGTCTTCAGCATCAATGTACGGCTGGACTTCTTCAGTTGCACGTTTGATGTCCTCGATTGTGTTCTCTGGTAGAGGTGATGGGGATGGTCGATCAAGTGGACTTACCGAAGTTCGGGCGGTTGCTAGAGTTTGAGAAACTCTGGCCAAAGCTGGTGGAGCTTTGCCTCCCATTTTCTTGGAGACCAAGCGCTCAATCCCAGAGATAGCACTGTCGAGCTTTCTACCAAGCAATTTCTTCTCTACTCTTCCTGTCACCTCAGCACCGACTGGATTATCACTTGGTTTTGCGGCTTCTCTCAAATTGACGAGAGCAGCTGTTCTTGCTTGGAAGATGTCATATTTGAGCAAGAACCAATATGCAATCACCTTCAACAAATCCTGGACAATGAAGAATACAAAACAGTAGATCCAAATCCACAATGGCCACAAGTTGTAAACTTCGTATCCTCTCTCCTCGGTGCTGTCGTTTACATTCAATCCTTGCACCTGTACACCATCAATCTGTCCCCTTGGCCAAAGACATCCAAGGATGGTGGAAATTCCAAGGGCCAAGAATGCAGCTGCAAACAGAATTGTTCCTGGTCTATGGGTCCAGAACCCACCAGGACTTGTACGAGCTGCAAATAGGGTCAAGAAATCAGACAGAGATACCTTCAAATAAATCATAGTGACAATCTGGCCGTATTCCGGAACCGGGAGCCCCCACTCCCTGAAGAGAGATCCACAACTTGGGGAATCTAGTGCAGCCCAGACTAGAAGAAGAGATGACCCCATAGACACAAGACCTAAAATAGCCGAAGCAGTAAAAAGCACTCTCAAGTTCCACTTTTCTGGCCTTGGAGATGGCTTTGCCCTGTCATATCCTACTGAAATCAAGGTACCATCATTCAGCACTGTGATCAAGAGCAGCAATATGACAGGCAACTGGAAGAATGTGGGACATTTGATTTCATAATCGCAGCCTTTCTCGTACTCCGTTAAACAGCTGCTGACCGCATCTGGGTTGAAGAATGTATAATCACCATTGTCCACTCTCGTCAGATTGGAGTCAACAAGAAGATTATTCTGGAAGTCTGAGGAGATATCTGGGTTGTCACAAGTAACCCTCACAAATCCAGTCGGTTTGATATATTCTTCGCCTTCCTCAGAAAAGTAAATAACGTCTTCATTCACACAGTAGTATTCATCAGGAGGGAATGCAAACACCGTGATGAAGAAGAAGATCAAAAGCTGCAAGGTGGCTGCGATACGGTAGTTGATAAAGTTGTGCACTCTCTGGAAAATACATCTTGCGACAAAAATGGCATGAATAAGAACGGATAGACCAGGCTGAGTGAGAACGATATCGGATGCAGCACGAGCAGCATCGGTAGCACCAGACACAGCAATACCAACATCCGCACGCTTCAAAGCTGGAGCGTCATTGACACCGTCCCCTGTCATCCCCACGGCAAATCCTTGCTGCCTCAAAGCCTCCACAATCAAGTACTTGTGCTCGGGGAAGACTTGGGCAAATCCATCAGCGTCCAAGATCATTCGACCATACTTCTTCTTCAGATCAGGAGGTGGCTTGCCATTCTCATCAAGCTCTGGAAGACCACTGGCATCTTTAACATCTGTGCCGAGTCCCAAAATTCTACTCATTTCTTTTGCAATAAGTACCTGGTCACCAGTGACCATTTTCACATCAACACCAGCTTCCAAGGCGGCATCAATCGTGGCCTTGGTATCTGGTCTTGGTGGATCCAAAAAGGTCAAAACTCCCAACATTGCCCATTCTGTCATGTCTTTGTTTGTTGAGCGGGCAACCGCTAGACATCTCACTCCTTTCGCACCCTGGATCTGCACCTCAGCTCTTACGCGCTCGCGAATAGTTTCATCACTACAAAGAGCAGCGACAATTTGTGGAGCTCCCTTTGTGACTTTGTAGGTATCGCCATCTGGCCCCTTGATTGTCGATTCCGTTCGTTTCAGTACAGGATCAAAAGGCATGTGATCAATCATTTGATATGCATCAAGAGAATCAAGGTCTACTGCACCCAGAACCATAGTATCCAATGCATCTTTGGCAGGCTCCTTCCACTTGGCTGCCATGGCAGCATACTGAACAGTTGATTTCATGTCCGTTGCGTAGTCACTATATGTTGGGCAGTGATCTTGAATCATCATAGTATTCATAGTCAATGTTCCAGTCTTATCAGAGCACAACATATTCATGCCTGCCATTTCCTCAATGGATGCAAGTCTGGTGACAATTGCTCCATGCTTTGACAACTGACGAGATCCCAATGCCAACGTAGTTGTGCACACAATTTCAATAGCAATAGGAATGGACGCAACCAAAAGCACGATGGCGAAAGACAATGCCTTTGTAAACTGCTCATTCTTGGCAACAGTCAAATAAATCAATGCTGTTATGCACAAGGTTAGTGACATGACAATCAGCACCACCATAATTTTAAGCAAGAGCCTTTGTAGCGATCCAAGACCATCATCGCCTTGAAGAAGCATGGCTGTCTTACCAAAGAAGGTATCCTTTCCAGTGAACTCAACAGTTCCCTCGACTTCACCCCTGGTGATGGTACTGCCCATCTTTGGCTGACCACCTTTAACCATGGCCACGGGCAACGATTCACCGGTCAAAGCCGACTGATCGACCTCAATACGCCCTTCGTTGACGATACAATCAGCTGGAACTGCAGCTCCAGCACAAAGAAGAACAAGATCGCCTGGAACAAGCAACGTGGCATCTAATTCCTGCCACTTCCCATCTCTCTTTGCAGTAGCTTTTGGTTTCAAGGAAGCCTTCAAAGCCGCCACAGCATCTGCGGCTTTAATGGTCTCATACCAACCTAGAGTGGCATTCAGAAACTGAATACCAAGCAGAATGATGGCATCGATCCAATTCGTTCCTGGATGTCCTTCATCAACTTGATTCGCAATTGTAATCGCCACCTCGATAAAGATGGCAATCCAAATCATAATAGGCATAGGAGCCACCAGCTGCAAAAATCAATGCTCGTAAATCACTCCAAAAATCAAACAATCCATTCCCAGAACTCTGGCTGGTAGCAGACGTGCACGTGCATTCAGATTCGATCACTCACCAGTTTGAGATATATCACCAATTTGGACTGACGCTTTTCTTGAAGCTCATTTGGACCATATTCAGCAAAGAGCTTGTCCGCCTCTGCATCAGAAGATTACGCCCATAAATACATAATAATGAAAGAGGCGACATGCACAACGGGCCTTGAGAACAACGAGTCGAATCATTCGTCATAAATACCCATTATGCAACATATTTTCTTTTTAATATGTTTAAATGTCAATCAAAGCCATCTTTGAAGCGCAGCAAGTCCCCAAATAGCAGATTTACTTCTTGTCACTGTCAACATGCACATTTTCCGCAGCCTACCTTCGCTCGTCAATCCAGTCGATGGAACAAACTCATTTGGCTTCTTTCCCTCTTTTTCAAGCTCTTTTTTAATTTTTTCGTGTGGATCTTCATTGAACATGCGCTGCTTCTCTTCCCTGGCAAACTCCTTCAGGTCCTCACCGACCTGTTTCAGGTCCTCCCCTACCTGCTTTATTGGGTCCTTCCCCATTGTTGCAGGCAGCTTTAGGGATATAGACGATAAAATTTGTCTAAAATAATTTTAGAGTATAGAAGTGTGCCTTCGGCCGAGGAGCATGAGGTACCATATCCGCTGGAGGGATCGCTCCAGGATGGCAAGATTCACAGTTGATGTGCTCCTATCGCCGCATCAACTGGATCGGAGTTATTGCAACTTTGGACGTCACGAGCAAGGGCATCCTGATATCTTTGTCAGCACGGCAAATCGCAGAATAAAAGCCGCCTTATCAGACATATTATTTGAAGCCTTGTTCCATTACATATTTTCGTCCAAATTCATAAACGGTTTGGTTCGTGTCGGGCACCGAGGCCCTAGGTTTGGTTTGCCCTAGTCACCAGTCGGCAAACCATGTACTGGCCAGTACTGGTACTGCCTTTCCATGGCCATGGCGACTGGCACATAGTCGTGATGATGATACCATCAAGATGAAGCAGCAACGTAGTTCGCAATACCACTTGTATATATACATATATACGTGTCCTATATTTGAACTATACATTCCACGAAATGGCCCTTCTTCTTTGTGAGTTTGTAGCTAATAACCACAGTGACACACCTCACATTCATCAACTCTTTAAGTTCAAGACGAGCCATTCTGCTTGTCTTCATCTCCATTCCTGACAACCCTGCCATTATTTAAAACCAGCACTCGATCGGGATCCACACCCGCAGAAAACCTCTCCAGACTAGCAGAAGTCCTTGATGGATTAAAGGAAACCCGCTCAACTCTATTCACGATTCTATTCAGTTCTCCATATAACGGCTGAAATTCAGTTGGAGGCACTACCGCATCGCTAAGAATGGTCTTGGGATCGATGGTGCCATATATTGCCGTATTCGTCTCCGTATCAGCCCGCACATGTCCAACTGAAGGGGGAAAATATCACTAAAAATAGTTTTTTTCTTTGTTCAAACATCACCGATCCAACAGGTAGAAACAAAAAAGACACGAAAATATATCCACACATAACAAAACATATATAAAATGCAGCAACACGTACACAAGAATGAGAACCCCACGATTGCCCCAGACTGCCTGCTTACGCTGACCAAATCGAGTTCAGACCCAAACGGAATACTAACCACATCTGTCTTCTCAGACACTGCACTTCCACAGGAAAACGCAAACTCAATTCCCCCCAGCGACCTGGTACCTGGATTATTCTCATTAAAAATAATCTTTTCCAGCTGGTCCGTGGTACACACGCTGAATACTGACCGCTCCTGCTTACCAAATGCCAAACCACCTCCTTGCAAATTGATATCCACAAACAGAGGCGCACTCCATTTGGTTAGAGAAGGGTGATCGGTCGGCAGTCTGAACGAAAAAAATCCAAATGAAATTCGCATCCTGATTATGTGCATTCGTATTCATTCGCATCCATACAAATTCCCAGACTACACTCTGTTCACTTTTGTTTCCTACTAGAGTACTCAACTCTAAATAGCACCTTTGCGTCGTGTAACTATTAGTATTACCTCATTGCCAATTCTCAATTCTTGTTCAGATTAACACCAAAAACGTACCGTTTGATAATGATACCATGCCCTGAAACACTTCCATAAAAACCACTCCGTTGTACCGTGCGATACAAGAACACAGTGTGCGCCATTTCAATTATCCATGGCTTCAAAGGGCTTTCATCCCAAGACAGAGGACCGACAGTTTCAATATTCTCCTGAGCCACGATCTGTCTTATGGTTTCCTCTGCTTCCGCACATTGCCTCGACAAGAACGTCTTGCTGTTTGTCAAATCCCGACTTGACATGTTTCCTAGTCGTGTACTGTTTCCTACCTCGTATTGCTTTTACACCATAACTGAGTGTTTACAATACAAACTCTAAATAAATACTGGAGTACTTTTTTGAATCTTTCGGTCCTATCGGGGATGGGATCGATATCCACCCGCGGGTCCATCCGGCCGGCGATGGCCATCCCCGGAGATGAAATGAAAAATATGGGAGACCATTTTTTTTCCCTCGAACCACTTTAAAGTGAAATTCAATTCAAATTTGAATTTGAATCAGATGAAACGAAATGAAATGAAAAAAATGAGAATTCACGATTCGAACCCCAATTCCATGTCGATCAAAATTTCAAGCATTCTAGTTATTGTCCATGGTAACAATATTGTTATTAATAATCTAAAGATGGATAATGATTTGATGCTCAAGGAGTCAATGTTCAAAGAATCAATCATGGGTTGAGCGTTCGCACGCTGGTTGTCGAAGTTCATGTTTCGTAGTGCTATACTGCCTGCTCTGGCAGGTACGTTGTTATGTAGTAGAAACAGTGCTATAATACGGTATTGGAAGAAATTGATGCGTTAATAGTCGGTATTGGATGTCGATCGTTGGTTTTGAACGAATTTGAATGAATGAATGAGAAACTGGTAAATCGATGCTGCAGGGTACTTGTTCACGTATTACAACTCCAAGAAGACTGATGAACGTAAAGCTCAAATAGATAGAATAAATGATCAGTTGAGGATGTTTTACGGTCCTCTGCTGGCGCTGTGTGCAGCGACAAAGTCAGCCTATGATGCAATGGTTCGTCAGCATAGTTCGGATGGGACCCTTGGGAATTTTATAAAGGGAATAAAGGAGGACCCGAGCGGGACTGAAGGGGTGGCATACAGGCACTGGATTAGGTGTGTGCTGCAGCCGTTGAACGAAAAGGCTGCGGATGTGATTGTGAATCACCTGAATCTGCTAGAGTCGAGAGTCATTCATCCGAGCTTGTTGCAACTGGTGGCACACGTGTCCAGTATGAGGGTGATTATAAAAGGGTGGGAGGAAGGGCATCTGTCGGAGTGGAGTGCTGTGACGTACCCAGATGGTTTGCTGTCTTATATAGAGGCCGAATTTAAAGCTATAAAGAAGCGACAGGCCGAGCTGCTGGGCATTTCTGAAGCCATGGTGGAGGGTGGTGCGCTCAAGGCAAAATTGTGATATATATTGTTGTACTAGTAGTTAAATTTGTATTCTAGTTGGCTTTAATGAAAAAATATATATTTCAAGCAAAAAGAGTTGTATTTTTTTCAAAAAAACAAAACTCGTCAACTCATCAACTCTAATAAATAGACCTATCTAGTTAGCGAGAGCCTGGATTGCCGCCTCTACGTGCTTCTCTGGTGAAAACTGGTTGTTGAACACCTTGAGAACGGTTCCCTTTGGATCAATAACGTACGTCTCGCGCCCTGGAAGGAGACCGAGGAGATCTTTCTTTACTCCAAACTGCTCACGGACAGACCCGTCTTCGTCAGCCAAGAGGGTATATGGCAGGTCAAGGTCATTGCAGAAGCTCTTGTGGGACTCTGAAGAATCGGAGGAGATTCCAATGACGTCTGCCCCGTACTTCTTGAGCTCTGCATACGCGTCTCTGAATGCTTTTGCCTCCAAAGTGCAGCCAGGCGTGTTGTCTTTGGGGTAGAAAAATACAACCTTGCTTTTTCCTCCAAACAACCCGTTGCTGTACTTTACAGAGACGGTACGACCATTCTGCAATCGATTTCATACATATCGGATGTAATACATGCTCAATGCGTGTTATTAAGAATAAATAGATTGATGTAATGAATAATGTCTCACCTGATCTTTCAATGAGAATTCAGGGGCCTTGTCGCCAGCTTTCAATCCAGCGGTGATCACCTGAGGTCTTGCGCCTCTGGTCTGAATCGATACCCTTGGTGCCTGAGATCTAGACAACTGTACTCGTAAATTATACATATTGAATCACTGTAGAAAAAAATAATAATTCAGAAACAATGTACTGCGTTGGTGTGTGGAATAGGCGGCCCCAAAACGAGTGGCCAGCAGCAAATGGGTGGTTTGAATGGCCCATATGGGCAGGCTGCCTGCAGGCGCGCCGCGGCCGGGGGGTATTCTGATCATCATGAATAATGACCGTGGAGACTACACTGAAGCTGCTCCATCATTGTTGCTCCTGTTGTTAACATGTACGTGGAGCTAGCCACTCAAATCGATGTAGTTGTGGTTCTTGAAGAAGAGGGAAAAGAGCAAGGGAAAGAGTATGGTTGCCAGGGGTTGCGAGGCGAATGTATCGTTGAGCAGGGTGTGCCAGCAGCTTTGCTGGACTACCTGCACTCGTTACTCGTCCATCGCAGGACGTATGCTATATCGTAGAATTGGGTTGAAGTACACATACGAGGGACTCACTCAGGTGGAAGGTAGAATAAGGATGAGTTCGGTTGGGGAGACGTCTGGCTCGATTACAAACTCAGGAAACGACCCAACTGCGTTTGCGTGGCTGTCTTCGTTGATAGGTCCCTCTGATAGAGTATTGAATATAGACGATCTCGAAAACTCGCCGGTTTTGGCAGCGATGGACTGCGAATCTGCGCCTCGTGATATCGTTCATTTGACGCAAAGGCACGAAGCGAAAGGGCGACCGGGAGGGGAGAAGGCGAACGTGCTTGGGAATGAGCCAGGAGTGAGGACATGGAATGGTACTATTGAATCTCTACCATCTTATATGGGTCCATTTGAGGCAATCTGTGCGCAAGCATCTGCTCTTTATTCTGAACATGATGGACAAGTTGGTGCACAATTCGAGGAAGCACGTCTGGGAGCTGCTCTACAGAAAGCGAGCTTGATGATGAGACCTGGTGGGAAGATGATTCTATGGTATGAAGATTCTGAATTAGTGAATGCGGAATGTATCAGAAAGTTGGTGCATAATCTTTGTTTTGAGTTGCTGGAGGCTAGTGTGTCACCAGGAGGTCATCATCGTGTGGCAATACTTGAAGTGCCACAGAATTTCGCTCTATCATCCGCTCCGCTATATCTAGAAGGGACGGTTGTGACTGGGTATGGACGAGGGAGCAAGGATTTAGGGGTTCCTACTGCAAATTTGGATCCATTAGGTGTGGAGAATTGTGTCAAAGGACTGCCTGATGGTGTCTACTTTGGATGGGCACAGCTTGATGCAAGCGATGCGGCATGCTTGGAGGATCGTTCGGTGCATAAAATGGTTATGAATATCGGGAATAGACCGACATATGTGGAGGACAATTCTCCCGAGAAGAGCATAGAGGTGCATGTGATGCATAAATATGGAGATGACTTTTATGGTAAGAGGGTCAAGGTGATTATGCTTGGTTATCTGAGGCCAGAATTGAAATTTTCAGGACTGAAGGAACTCTTGCACAGAATTCATACCGATATAGGAATAGCAAGATCGCAATTAGATGTCGACAGATGGCTCAAGTATGCGGATGACTCCTTCTTTGACTAGTGCTGGTCGATTGGTCAGGTTGCTATAGTATCAGATGTATGTCCAATTGCCCGAAGGTGAGCACGTGATGAGAGTGTAACGCATACCATTAACGAGTTATTGCTCTGATGTACTGCTGCATATAATGTCTATGCATGTACGAAAGTAGCTTCAATCTCCGTCTGAATGGAAGGTCAAAAAGTCAAGTAAGGCACCCTTGTCATGAACACACAGGCAAGTTCTTGGATTGGCCAAGGACTGACCTGGGTAAGGGACATGCATTGGACTGCAAAACGCCTTTGAGACTGGTCTCGGCCGATAAATCTCGTAATTCTGCGTGAATAGCGTAATTGTTTCTAAATTTTGATATAGAAAATTGCCCAATCGGCTTAAAGTGTGAAACCCTTCTGCTGTAACATAGAGAATGAAGACTGCAAGCATTATGGCACTTGTTGCTCTCTCTGGCCTGAGTCAGGATGCATTCGGAGCCAGAGAGCTTTCGGCAGAACGGCTTCCGGCGCCTTGCGCAGTTCCAGATACATATTATCCATATAGGA
This sequence comes from Picochlorum sp. 'soloecismus', assembly GCA_002818215.1. NCBI lineage: Eukaryota > Viridiplantae > Chlorophyta > Trebouxiophyceae > Picochlorum > Picochlorum sp. 'soloecismus'. The sequence goes on along the minus strand of PJAJ01000023.1, from coordinate 264,886 downwards.
CTTGCAAAATATCGAAGAACGCAGCCGAGTGCGGAAAGGGCTTTAATGCCTTTGGTACTATGGATATGTGTTGCGCAGTTGCATTTGGCAAAGAAGGCTGCAATGGGCCCGCTAGTGAAGACAGTTGCTGGATGCCCGGCGAGTATTATCCTTTGAGAACATGTAACCTGGTCGCAAATGCATCCGCTTGTGCACTTGAATGGGGAAACTGGCCAACATGGAAGGATTGCTGTGCCAAGGGCTCTGGAGCTTTTGAACAGGGCTGCACGGAACCTGAGCCATGCTTCCATGCCACAGACTTCCATCCAGAACGGAAATGCGGTGTCACGAAGGATCAAAGCATATGCTTGAGGGGATGGGGTACCTTTGCAGATGAAGAGAGCTGCTGCGAGAAAGGAGCAGCTTTTTCCCAGGGATGTGGTCCAGTAGAGTAGAACACGATGATGAAATGAGTAGAACGCAAGAGTCGTGACTATCAGAACAGTTTATTGTTTCAGCAGTACGAGAGAGTCATTAATACGTGTATTTCTTTACTACTATTTTGCTTACATATTTGCATCCCTACGTGATCAAGTGCGATTGTAACAGTGCTTTAACTTGTTGTTTCTGAGGTGAAGAGTTTGCAAGGTTGCTTGCTTCCAAGGCATCCAAAAGAGAATCCTTGAACTTCGACACTAAATTACCAATGGTGGTATCAAGTTCTTTCCTTAATACCGGTATCACCATTTCGACTCTGCCATAGGTGTACACATCTTCTCCACATACTCGCCATCTCATATAATGCGCAAGATTCTTTCCTGTCGTGTACTGCCGTAAGTTCTTCAGCTCAATCCCAAGCTTCAATATTGTGTAGACAATATCTCCTAATTTGGGTTCGCTAAGCTGGAGCACGCCGTAAGAATCTTCATCGGCAGAACAGTATGCCATATCACTAAGAAAGCGAACAGAAAATACAACCATTTGATGAGCAGAAGCTAGCTGTATCAAACAATTCAATGCCTCTGTCGATGACCACAGTGAGACCTGCGACGAAATCAAGACCTTCAGAGAAGAAACAGTGATCAAGCGATTGCAGCATGCCATGTCTATACCACATGTCTCACCTTGCTAACATGCCCTGTGGCTGGATAAGAATTCCATCTAGTTCCGTGTGCGCTGCCACCCATTGTCTTCTTCTTATTGCTATCCTTGGAATCATTTCCAATTTTTTCAATGTCTAAAATCATACCGGTCAAGATATCCATGCAAATGGAAGAAAATTTATTCCACAGAACACCGGAATCATCTAAAAAAATCTGTCTCCTTCTCCACGCGGCTTTATTTGCATCGGTCGGCAGTAAGGATAGATCATGAAGAGATAATATGTACATCAAGTCTCCTTTCTGACAATCAACGCATTCATACATAGCTTCCATGACATCTTTCGAGTCATAGTCACCAAGTCTCAAGCGTTCGCTAAATATAATTTCCACCAAAGATGCTCCAAGTGACCACAGCGTCAAGCAGAGTGTTACCACCATGATATTTGATATCGTTTGCAGTATACCTGGACTCCCTATTCCGGTGGCTCGCATCAGAACATGGTGGAAAACTACAGTCACCGCTCCAACAGGTACCATCCTTTTCAACACAACAGGAACCTGTTCTCGAAATCTCCCTAACCTATGCAGCTTACGACTAGGAAACATGAGAACGTCTCGTGACCAGAAAATGACATGAATTTGATATACAGATGCCATCACACCCGAGAGCAAAACCATATCTAGTGCACCTCCTCCACTGGACAAGCCGGAACCTGCAGAGTGTCAAGCAACAAACGTCTCTTTCCCTATCCTAATCCCCAGCATTGAACCATATTTATATGGTCTGATTAAATTTATCAAACAGAGCGATAAGTACCTTGTACCCGTAGAAAATTGTAGAATGATGGAAGCAGGACCAGACCAGAAACATAATGTGCCAGACCAAAGACCACTTGTTTCATCCCTCCGTCAAACGTCGAAAACCTTCCTCTGACTTTGATCAGTATCCCAGATACGCTTTGTGGCATATATTTAACAGCAATATCTATAGGTGACACCCGCTCAAAACTTGACAACGTCAGGCAGTGCGCAACTACTGCGAAAGCGTTTGACAGGTGAACAGTTACGAGCAACCAGACGAGCGATCCTGAAAACAAAGAACTTGACCCCTTTCCTTGCGCTATAACTGCAGAAAGTTTTGAAAATACCCCAAAGATAGCTACTGCAATCGTCAGCAATGCACTTTGGCATACTACTGTTCCAATCAATCGGCCTTGAAGGACACGATGGTCCCTGAATTGGGCCATCAAACGCATATTGTGCCTCAAATGACACCCAATCAAGGTCTCTTAACATGGAAATTAAATCGAATCACAATTATGGGGACCTTGTGGTTTCCAGACATTTGAGCAGTGAGTCAATCGTCAAACGCTGAGCCGCATGTACGAGGCGGGACCACAACGTTTCAGATCAAAATATAGCCGTCTTTAAAGACCCAGATTTGGGAGAAGGAAGGCAGGAAGGTGAACCCCAGATAAATACAGGGTAAAACGTATAGTACTGTTACATACTAGGTAACCTAAAACATTCTCGTGTCCTACATGGGACCCATTCCTCACAATGATACATCCACCACCCTTGTCGAAACAGGCGACTGCATCTCTTCTTTATCGCGAGCTGAATGGGTTCAAACTAGCCGCTCTATTCCACCTGGTCAAAGTTTTCCACCAACTCTGGCACTTCATCGTCTTCATCTCCTCCTTGAGCATCATTTCCTGCTAGCCCTTGCATTTGCTGCATTTGTTGCATAAGCTGCTGGATGCTTGCACTACTCATGCCTCCAAACATGGATGCCAATGCTTCTTGGGCCGTCCTGTGTTGTGGTGGTCCGCTCACCACATACGTATTGGCGCCAATAGAGGCTTGAACCTTGGGATTATTGAATGCAATGGCTGTGTTGTCTTCATTAAACAACAGCACTTCCTCAATACCTGGGATGGTGTTGCATCCAAGTCGCTTCAAAGTGCTCTGCAATCTTTTATCATCAGTCGCATTTGCCTTATGCACAGCCTTCTTCTTCCTACATACATATCGGCAGAGAAATAACGCCCGGTAATGGGTGAACAATGCCAAAAGGAGCAACGGTCTTTATAATTGTCAGACAAAAGTTACCACACGCAGCAGACGCACCTTCTGACCGTTCCTTTTCCACCGGTCCTCACGGATCCAGCAATCTTTTGAAGTTTTTCGATATTCATGTCCTACAGTAACCAAACCAGAGTGCACATGAGTCCTCATTGCACCGACATTCAATCGCGGCACAGCACATCCCAGAGAGAAACAGACATGGTGCCATTTGTCTTCAGCAGCATGCATCATTATACACTGAGTCACTTAAATACATAATAAATTCATCAAGATTACTCAAATCACATAGGCATAATCCATTACTGTTTCCCACAGTTCCGTCGCCATGCCACAAAGATGTCTGCGGCTTCCTACGCCATCGTCCCTACCTTGTATCTCTAAGAGTGACACGTCTATCACTCAGATGCGACTCTGTATCTCTAAGGTATAAAATATCAAGCATCCCGTGCCTCGGTCGCTCGGATTTATCCGCTGCGCGTGGACGACCGCCACAGCAGGTACTGCAGCAGTACCTGTTTATGTACCAAGGTCCAAGTGTTGTGAAGGAGACCATTATTGAAGGAGACCATTATTGAAGGAGACCATCCATCCAAGATCTCTCAAAGCGAGGGTGTTGTGCATGAAGGATTGCTCGATAGAATCTCTATCTACTCCACGGGGGTCATTCAAACTTTTCTTTTTGGATGCTTTGCATCCAGCATTGATTGATTGAGCAAGGAGCTCACTATTTGTGATTTGTCTTTCTATCCGTAGTCACTCCATAATCATCGAGTCGAATAATCCACAATGCTATTTATTTATTTATTTATTTATTCATTTATTTATTTAGTATCAAAAATATGCGATTTATGCATGGTCAAAATTGGCACAAAGTCATGCATAATTCACAGAGTAGTACTCACTGTTTCGAACAATGGCTTGAGAAAAAAAAAAAGAGATTTTCAAACCTTCATCCAGAAAGCCACCAGTGCCACCGGCACCGAGAAGAATACACTCCATACTGTGGGGGTATATCCAGTGGACGATGGTGGTATTCTTTCTGTTTCCACGCGAACGTCCGTTGTTGCAACTGCACGCACAACGTCTGACACACTGATGGGGTGTGACCTGGTCCTCATCCATATATTTCCACCCCCTTCATCAAAATAGGGTTCCGTCCAGACCGCTTCTCCTAGTTCAAGTGGCTCTCGAAGCCAGGGCTGCTCGTCAATTTTATACGACGGGTCCATGAGATCGTCAGTGCGCACCAGGTCACCTTTGACATCGTGATACACGTACGGACTGTACACCGCCTTCCCATTTTCCAACACTGCCACGGTCGAACCAAAATAATCCGGTCCATGAGACTCAAGATATTCTACAATGGCATCAGATAGTGCCGTTTTATTGGCCAAAACCGCTTCAGTCAACGAAGTGGCAAATATTTCGAGCTCTTTTGCAACCTCTGGCAGTTCTTGGTCGCGCACGATCGGAGTTTCCCCGCATGCACATGCATCAAAGACCAGCAGTATTGCAGCTAAACAGGAAACTGAGTTTATTCCCCGAAGCATGGTTGAATTGGTGCGAGACGAAGGAATTAGGGTAGTCTCGTAATACTCGCGTCCTTCGCGTAGATTTATTTTGTGTAGTTCTTGCTATTCAAAAGAATCGTGTGAGTTTTCTCGACTGGTTGTTTGCATTTTTGATTTGATCGCACAGTTCTGTACCTTGCCTCGTGAGATGCTCTGAACTACAGTACTGCTACTAGGTAGGAGCACACGGTGTGTTTAGGCGCCTCTTAAGAGGCAAGCTTGGCGCCTGTTGGCGCTTCAGAATTGCCACGTCACTGTCATGCTGTGAAGAACGCAGCACGATTGAGGTCACGTGGCCCCATATGATCCGGCTCAAACCAGGAGACGTGTACCGACCACGTTCCTCACGTTGCCATTCTGACGATGGGCGCATAAATTGCACATGCCACCCACCAGTCACAATTATTAAAATCTGAAGTTTAATTTTTACATCGAAATTTTCGCGTTGCGAAGTAATAAATCTTCGAGTGAAAGAATACTCTGGACTTGCGGTCAGAAGAGATTGGCGTGCGTCCCAACCGAGTTGTTTTTCTGTGCGTCAGTGAAGGAATACGCGTCAGGAGACACCGGGACGACGGGATTGATCTTCTGTAATTTTTTTTTTTTTCATATATTGAACGTCGGCGAGCAGAAGAATCTGTTTGTCGGCAGAAGAAATAAAGGACTTGCTCATAGAGGCTACGTGTACCCCGCGCGATCGGTGGAAGGCGAAGCACGGGCAAAGCGTCGAAGAAGGCTCTGAAAGGGCGTCAATACGGACACATATTGGACTATAGGTGAAGTGTTGACTGCATTTTGAAGGCAGTTGCGGAGAGCATAGCATATACATAACGAGCACTGACCAAGTCAGCGACAGCGGGAGAGTCGGTGTCACCGGTGAAGCTGGTGAGAATACGAAGCGGGCAAACAGGCTCAAATTTATAGTTTCTGGCTCCTGTCTTTTACAGTAGGAGTATCTTACAATAAAGGTAATAGCAGATTTCACCCTATTATTGGTATCAATCGTACAGAAAATAATAGTGGACAAGCTAGACAATGAATTCAAACAGCATTATGGCGCTTCTCAGACGACTGGAATCTCAACATGTTTGGAGGGCTGCATCATGCAATGCAGCCGCAATGCCAGCACAACAAACATTCAGCTCTGCGAGTGGTGGGATGTTCACTGATGGGCACGATATGGATGGGATGATGAATGGACATTTGGATGGTCAAGCGGCTGTTGGGTTGTACAACAATACCAACAATGGCCTGCTATTCCAGCAGCAGCAGTATGTTGGTCAACAACAACACCAAGTGCTGCCTCAGTATATGACGCAGCAAGGGATGATGAATGGAAACATGCATTCCATGGTGCAGGCAAGGAGCCATGCTGCTTCTGCTGCAGCAGTTGAGAAGAATGGGACGGAGTGGTATGATGATGCGTCAATGACTGTTCCAGATGTGCTCAAGCTGCTGGTAGATCGCATTCAAGCTACAGGGCCAATCAAACAGAGGCATCTACAGCATTTGTACCAAAAGTGCGAGACCGCTGAGGACTTGGAAAAGGCACTGGGTTTAACCAGGCTGAATTACCTTGCCAGAGGAGAGCTGCAACAGCATGACCCGTTCTCTCATAGGACATCTTCCATCTTGTTACAGCAGGCAATGAAGCTTGGTGCTCCTGAGCTGGCCAAACGCGCGCTTGTCAGAAGCACCGAGTTTGGTTTCTCTCCAGCGAATACTCGTCTGTTTAACCATCTATTGATTTACTACTCCAAACAAAAGGATTTGAGAAGCATGGTTGAGTTGTATGAATTAATGAAAAGAGCTGGTCCTCGACCTGACTCCGAGACATGTTTTATTCTCGTGAAAGGAAGTGTTGATTGTGGGCGTTCCGACATTGCCCAGGCAATTGTTCATGAGTTTGATGCCATGGGTGCCAGGGTCCGGGATGGTGTGCGACTGTACATCCAGCAGCACGGATCTCCGGACCAAATTCAACAGCAGCTCTGACTATCTATGATGTTGAACGTTGTTGACGCAAATGTCGAAATATCCAGATGATATTATCCCTGCAATGAGGGCTCTATGCGTGAACGCATGGAGCATTGCTCAAGCCAATATTTCCTACTGTTTTGATTTCTTATTGAGTACTAATGGCGACAACGTCATGATAACGCATGTAATACTATTTTGTCATTCACAGTATTTATATTACATTCTAAACCAAATCTCCCACGTTCATCGGCATTTCGTCAATCTGGGTTGAATAATACTGCTCGATATCCCTGAGAACTCTAACATCGTCATCCTTGACAAAATTGATAGCCACGCCCTTTCTTCCGAACCGACCAGATCGTCCAATCCTGTGAATATAATTTTCTCTGTTCAGGGGAAGATCGTAATTAATTACCAAAGAAACTTGTTGAACATCAATTCCTCTCGCCCATATATCAGTTGTGATCAAAACCCTTGTTTCACCTTTTCTAAACTCTGACATGATTGCTTCTCGTTCCTGCTGTGGCATGTCTCCATGCATAGAAGACACGGTAAAATTGTTTTCTCTCATTTTGCTCGTCAGCCAATCAACCTTTTTTCTCGTATTGCAAAATATGACTGCCTGTGTAATAGTCAACGTGTCATAGAGATCACACAGTGTGTCAAACTTCCACTCCTCTTTCTCTACAGCAACGAAAAACTGCTTGATACCTTCCAAAGTCAACTCGTCACGTTTCACTAGAATCCGAATAGGATCCGTCATGAATTTATGAGTCATCTCCAACACATCATGAGGCAGAGTTGCACTAACCAGCACAACTTGCGTCTCAGGAGGCAGATATCGATACACGTCGTAGATTTGTTCTTTGAATCCTTGACCGAGCATCTCATCTGCCTCATCCAGAATTAGAGTTTTTATATTCTTTGTCCTCAGGGCCCTGCGTTGAATCATATCGAACACTCTCCCAGGAGTCCCACTCACAATCTGAACCGAAGACTCCAGCTTCCTCATGTCCTCTCCCACGCTTTTGCCCCCAATGCAAGAGTGCGCCTTCACTTTAAGATAGTCTCCTAGAGCAAGAACAGTCTTTTCTGTCTGAGTCGCCAGTTCTCTTGTCGGCGACAGCACCAATGCTTGAGTCCTGCGATTGGAATGGGTAATTGATAACTAATAATTGCACTGCGTATCTTCCCTCCCCTTGACAAAACATACCAACGTACTCTGGAGACGACGTATCAATAATCTGACACAATGTCAAAGCAATCAAAGAAGTTTTCCCTGTCCCTGATTGCGCCTGTGCAATCACATCTCTACCAGCAATTATAGGCAATATCGCTCGTTGCTGTATAGCAGACGGCTTTTCAAACCCATATTGATAAATCCCTCTCAGCAGCTGATCTTTCAGGCCCATAGCATCAAAACTTGTCACCACTTTCACTCCTTTCGAGGTCTCGAAATCCATCAAATCCTCCTCCATCCTGCACACAGCAAGAAAGAAGTGTGGCCTATGACAATTATGGTTTAAGTCTCGACTCGCCACCACCGAGTCCTCCATGTATCGGGAGTCACTCATCCATCCAAGCCCCTGATATTTTATATTGCATTAAAGCAAAGGGCAACGACCCATTAAACCAAGCAGTTCCGTTCAGCATACCTCACCGTCGCCATGTTTCAAATCAAAAGACAACCCGCTACTGTTTCTACCGTCGACACTGTCACTCTATTTCTCTAGATATTAAATAATCTTAATTATAGTATCGAGCTAGATTCACACTATTTGATTCAATCCTCGACCCCAAAAGACCAGAGATGTTGCACCCTTTAAAATCGATTCTTAACGCCAAGACTAGCCAAAGTATGTTTCCTATCGCGTATCCCTATACGTATTTATATTATTTATAATAAAGAATGACCAATCTGGAGAAACCAGTCTGTCCCAGTACCAGTACTGGTCCTGCGCAGGCCTAGTCCTGGCTAGCTAGCTGCTAGGACTGATCTATGAATGAAATTGCTTTGGCCATATACAATGGGATCGGGGCTGGGGCTGCATGGTATAACAATTCTTTTCTTCTTTTGTCAATATAGGAACCAATCAAATATAAATACGGTCACTTTTGAGCTCCACAATTTCCTTCGGCGCTGTTCATGTTCAACATCAGTTGCTCGTAGGAAGGAGCCAAAGGAGGGAGACACCATCCCATCACTGTGAAATTAAGACCCACTTGTCTAAAGGATATAATATATAGCCTATTGGTGTGGGGTGCCTGACAGCACGGTGGTTGAACTGTGCTCTGATTCGTTTTTGAGGGCGGAGTGCTTAAACCCAGCAGAACGACGCCCAAGCGGGTCTTGAATCCGAAGGGATCATGGCTTCGCTGGAGATTAAAGACTATAGGGAAATAGATGAACAAATAGAACAGCTGATGCAGTGTAAACCGCTGTCGGAGGATCAGGTGAAGGAGTTGTGCGGCAAAGCTCAAGAAATTTTTGTTCAAGAAGAAAACGTTCAGCCGGTGAAATGTCCAGTGACGGTGCGTGATGCGTTTGCCTTTTATTGATTTGAAGTACGGATTTAAAGCAGGCATGCATACTTTGGAGTGCATCAAATGGGCTCCCTCTTTCGGTCTGTCTGTGTGTGTGTCGGCAGCATGTTGGGTGTTTTCTGAATTTCTAGATTGATTGATTGAAACGTTTTGATTTGATTGCCGCTGAAAGGATTCTCAAGATGATTCAAAAATAATATATATATATACACATATATTTGCAGGTTTGTGGTGATATCCATGGCCAGTTCAATGATTTACTAGAACTATTCCGAATCGGAGGGAACTGCCCTGATACCAATTACCTATTTATGGGAGACTATGTGGACCGAGGGTATCACTCTGTAGAGACTGTGACGCTACTCGTTGCCCTGAAAGTGCGATACCCGGACAGAATAACGATTCTCAGAGGCAACCACGAGAGTAGGCAAATCACACAGGTGTATGGGTTCTATGACGAATGTCTGAGAAAGTATGGCACAGCAACCGTATGGAAATACTTTACCGATCTATTTGATTACCTTCCATTAACAGCCTTGATAGAGAATCAAGTGTTTTGCCTCCATGGAGGACTCTCTCCAACTCTGGATACGCTCGACAACATTCGTGCACTAGATCGGGTACAAGAAGTGCCCCATGAGGGGCCCATGTGTGATTTGCTGTGGTCAGATCCAGATGACCGGCATGGCTGGGGGATATCGCCCAGAGGCGCGGGTTATACATTTGGACACGACATTTCTCAACATTTCAACCACACAAACGGTTTGAAGCTGGTATCGCGGGCACACCAGCTCGTCATGGAGGGATACAACTGGAGCCATGATCAAAATGTCGTCACCATTTTCTCGGCACCAAACTATTGCTACAGATGCGGAAACATGGCAGCCATCATGGAAGTGGACGAGCAGATGGAGAGATCATTTTCACAATTTGATCCAGCCCCGAGGAAAGGCGAACCAGAGGTCACCCGTCGCACACCCGACTACTTTTTGTGATGTTTGTTTCTGCCTTCTTGCTTGCTCTAGTGTTAGCTAACAATAGTAGTCACACAGTTACCGTAACAAAGCATCAACAACAACGTCACATATATTGTACAATAGCTGAAATCGTATGCATGCATATGTCTTGCTCAAAAGAATAACGTGATTAGTAATCATCCTTCTTTGTAGGCTCGTGCAGCGTTCGATGATAGGTCTCTAGTGCTGCCATACCACCAAGAGCTGCCAGCGTGATTGCTTGCGCATACACACGAGAATGAATCACTTTCAGTGATGTAGGAATAGGCCTGGACCATTGATACGCCTGTACCCAAACAAAGTCCACTCACATGTCAGGTAAACAACAAGAGAAGCCATGCAGCTCTCGTCCCGAACAACACAAACTAATGTAACGGACGCACCAGACTCCCTCCAACCCCGCCTAACCAAGTATATCCGATAGTTTTCAATTTGTTATCCACCATCCAGTCCACCAGAGACTCGCTCGCTGGAGCAACCCTTTCTTCCTCCATGGTTTGCAAAGTAAGAATGATACGTGACCGTTTCTACCGGGATACCGATCAGACAGTGAAAATGACGAGAATGCTGTCCACTGTGACACAAAAATAGTAATTTCAACCTTTTTTAGAAATGCTATAGCGACTACTCAGGATCGAATATCACCCTCGCTCTAGGGCTGGATTCTCAAAGATGGTTTAGCGTAATGGGTGTGACGATGCCCAGCCTGCTGGAGCAGGCATCTGCGCAGATCCGGGAGGAACGAAACACCCACCACGGTTGGCGTTGAGGTTATTTTTGGTTTTTATTTCCTTCATTTTGGCAGAGACCGAAGTGCATTTGCCATTTGGTATCGTGAAATTCTTCTCTTTGTTAAAGGGTCGGGTTTGTTGTCTGTGTCGAAACGAGCGACTCGGACGTTTCCTATCCCGTGGATAGTAATACAATAGAGTGACGAGATTAGTAAATATTTGGGTATCCATTAAGAGATACATACAGAGTTAGAAAAGTCAAAACATTGTGCATCTGTTTGTACGAGCTGTGTTGAAGTTGATTGGGAGAGCAATCTTGCTACCAACAAAAGGCTTTGTATTTGGATTACTAATTGCAGCACATACACAAAAACATGAATCGTTTCCTGTCAGGAGATGGGTCGACTCAGAATGTGGAAGCCCAGGAGAATTGCATGCGGTCGTCAGCCTGGGAAGGACTGAAAGCAGGGGTGGGGGCACTTGCAGCATCCACTGTTGCAGTTTTGGGAGCGACGAAAGCGTTTCCTGCGTTCAACAAGAGTTTGAGCGTGTCCTCAAAGACAGGGCTGATTGTGTCTCCCATGTTTGCTGTCTTTGTACTGGCTGGTGAACTTGAACTGAATCAGTGTGCACAGAAATATCGAGACTTGCACCGGGCACAGCACGCTGCAGCAAAGCCAACAGCAGTAGCAGTTGGGCGGGGAAAGTAACTGCATTTATGCAGTGGCAGCGGCAACAGCATTTTCTACGTTACGGATTCATCTTTATTTTTTTTTTCTCATTTAAACGAGCAAACGTACTAATACGTGCCCTTTGCGTCTGGAATTCTTGTGCAAGTAATCATATACTTTCGTTGCTACGGTACACCGTAGCAACGAAAATTCCTAGTAGGTTTGTCCGGGGTGGAATCTCTATATCGACTAATGGTTCACTAATCAAACCTCAGTGAGCGACGACTCGTCCTCTAGGGCGACTCTGCACTCGAGGACCTCGCCAAACGCTCTATTTTCATCTTCCCTTCGATTTGGTATCGCGATGGGCTCCAAAGACCTCGTGGACACTATGGGAAACGTCTGATGTGGAGCTAAATTTCAATGCCCCATATCTCGCTCTACAGGGAGTGTTTCGGCCTGAAATAATATTTATTCAATAATAATAAAAGATTTGAGCTTCATTAGGTCTAATAAATCATATATATCGAGCCCGCATCTTCAAATCTTCATTTTGATGCACTTGGTTGTTGGGCTCAGTGCACAGGCCCAAGGTAATAATCCTGGGGAGACCGTCGACCTTTTTAATTGGGGAGCTTACGCGTTATGTGGTGCATCACCCTCATCGTGCTCTTGTCAAAAAATGACTTAGTATATTTGTAAGACATTCTGTGAGAATAAGGCGGCCTGCTGCTCCGATGGCTTCGGGAGGGGCTACGTTCCGCCGCGATGGCAGCGAGAGTGGCTTCGACAGGTGCGATCTCAGCCCGGTATAAGGCTATATAGCGGCGTTTATTCTTCGACATTTTTGAATTTATTTGGATATAAGAAGACACGATGGCCTTAACCTGTTCCTCAAGCCTTCAGCGGACTTTGCTTACTGTTAGGAATCACCCATTTGGTCGTCGGGTTGCAGGCAAGCGGCGGCCCTAGATGGGGAGATGGAGAAAATTTGGGGTCACATTAAATACTTATTGGAGCATCTTGGGGCTTCTTGCGCCATATTGGCGTGGATGAGCTCGAACAGGACAGTGAAGTTCTGCTGCAGTGCCAACATATGTCTTCAGGGTGAGGAAGAGCTCTATGCCGAGTTCATGCGCCTTTTTCGGTCTCAATATAAATCTGTAACAGGTATGGATCCTTTAGGTATGCGTTCAAAGTGCGTAGACTCTATTATGTTCCGTGGAGACCAGCCCAACAAGAAGGTAGTTGCTCTTGGCTGGAACAACAAGATTCGCTCCTTGCAGACCCGCTGGCATGCCCTAGAGCGCAGTTTTGACCTTCCTATATTCTTGTCAGTTTTAGGATCTAAAAGTTTGTGTAAGATCCATCCTTGTGAAGCGGAAAATATGAGGCAATTAAGGAATCTCTTGGGGCCTGCCGAGTTGAAGACCTGCTTCCAGAAAATGCCCCTAACTCCCTTGTATATAGCACCAGAGATCAAAAGACGCCAGTCAAAAAATCAAAAATTATATGGTGGTACGGGGAATAAAAGGAAAAGGTGGAATGGCGAAGAGGTATGGGCCCCAGGATCTCTAGAGTGGTATGAGCATGAGGTTGAGCTGCTAAGGAATATGCCCGTGACACCTTTATGCTACAGCTACTATGGCCGTACTCGTACTCTACATTGGGCATGCGCTGATTCCAGAAGATTTGGAGCAGGGGAGACGTTGCATCATGGTATGTTGGCCAGGGTGTATGGGGAGCAGGGCCACCCAGGTTGCTTGTCATGCACATGTGACACGTTCCACGACACAGGCGCTTGCGTGCATGTCCAGTACGTGAAGAAACATTATATAAGGCTATCTAGCGTCGAGTTCGAGGATGCATCGCGGGTCGTCAAGCTGTCCCTGAGGAATGGCGACCTTGTTGGATACTACTATAAGGAAGCGTTTGTCAGGCAACAGACAAGCAGGGGTTTGCGTTGCGATCTCCATGAAAGCTATAATTGCGAACATGTACAACACATTTTAGGTATTGATCAGGAGGACATGGTGCAGAATGCAGCGGATGGTGATGACTGTGAGGAGGGTGACATCCAGATGTTTAAACCAGTTGATGAAGCCATGTCTGTGGTTGAGCGGTACATCCACGACCATCCAAAGGCCGTCTCAGTTCCTTTTCCATATTCAAATGATCTTAGAGATCAGGTTCGGCGAATTGATATGGTTGGCTTGGAGTCCTGGGTGTCTCCAGCAGGGCAGCAGTATGATCCCATTGATCGGCTCTGCCCTCAACTCCCCCAGCATTCCTGCCATTGTGGCGAGGCGTATGGCGAGTCTGGGATTGTTTCAGAAGGACGAAATGCTATTGTGTATCTCAAACCATTTAAGTTCAGCTGCGAGAGGCCCCTTTATGCACTGGACTGCCCCAACCGAAGAGTCGGTTGCCGCATACCATATATTGGGGTGCATGACGGCTTGTGGAGGGTTTCCAGCACCATGGTGATCGACTTGGACCTTATTAAGTCATCAGTAGAAGAATCAGTGTTTGAAGGAGGCGCTTCTCTTGAATCACGATGCGAGAGGCTCAGAGAACAGTACTCTGATGCTGTCGAATATGGAGAGTGCAAATTCGAATTTATGAGTGCTTCTCTGTTCCGAAGTGCGGTCTATAACCTAGGGAGGTGCCTAAAACCACGCTTTGAAGATTTTGGAGGAGCTGAGGAGCCCGAGAACCCGCTTCTGTGTCCACACTGCAAGGACTGTCCAAAGGTCCTCATCATGGATGGCACCTCCATGACAATACGGTCCAATGCATGCTTTGCGGCAGCTGCTACCCGTTCTACAGATGAAAAATGGGTACCCAGGCGTCATAAAAGGGTCGACAGGGCCTTTCTAAACGTCGTGCCTCGTCTACAGCGCACCAAGCACAACAGGAGGAGGCTATCTAGATTGCTCAGGGATTTTAGCAAGTGGATCTCATTCCCTGGCAGTAAGGATAGTTCGTTTGACAAACTGCGCGATATGATTCAACTTGCGGCATTCTGGAAGATTGATTCATTCCTAAAATGGGCTTATACTAAGGGGAAAGATTGGGATTGGAAGAGCCCTAAACGGCAGGCTTTAAGCAACTTCCTTTACTCCTTGCAGGGAGACTCTCCGGTTGTATCATATATATCTAGATGTCTATTAGATGATCTTCAAGGGTGTCTGGCATCGAAGAGGGTCTCGGGGAGCTCGATTGCAAAAGCCAGCCAGCATTCCCCTGTCCTTGGTGCCCTGCTTGACCTTTTGAACCAGCAAGACGGATTTGCAGAGCTACCAGAGGCCTGGCTGCCCCTGACCACCGAGTTATTAGAAAGAGTAGCATTTACTTTTGATATGAAGGAGCCTGGGTACGACGTGATGAGGGAACTGGGCAGTTCTGTGGAGGATCCCACCAGGATTTCTGTGGCAGATGGGTCATACCTGCATTCTGGGGTACTTAGCGGCCTCCCGCGCTTGAGAGAGCGTCCAGTGTATGAAAGTGACATCAAAAAAGATGATGACGAGGTCACAGACATAAAAGGGGATAAAGCAGGCTGCAAGCATGCATTCAACAAGCCAGGGGCAAGGACGGGTGGATTGTTCACTATCCTCTGCGAGCATGGCTTCGTGTACTACACTTCTATCATCAAATCTTCGGAAGGGAGGAATGATCCGTTTACCTTTATGACATGCTACCTTCTAGAGCCGCCTGAGGTGGTCATCTACGACTTTGCCTGTGCTTTACAGGACTACTGTTTGAACAGGGCACCATGGTTCTTCATGAACACCGTGTTCCTGGTAGATGCCTTTCATTGGAGCAATCACAAAGCGTGCAGTCAAGGTTATATGATAAAACGGTATACCAACGAGCGATTTAAGCGACTGAACTCGCAGGTAGCAGAGCAGAACAACTCGGCTCTCAAGCGTTTGAAATCCATGCTCTCCAGGATGTCACAGAAGCCGTTTATGGCCATGGTCATGCTCTTTATGACGCACTGGAACTTCAAAAAGCTTAGAAAAAGAAACTTTAGCATGGCGAGGGCAGCCAGGGCTGAGATCCAAGGGCTGCCAGAGCAGGGTAGTCTAGGTAGAGAATGATGCAGCCCTAGCCAACAGTGCATCGCCAAAGCGGCTGTGTGGGGCCATCAGAGCGCGTGTGCTTGCTATCAGAACCCCTTATTCCTTGCATTTGTGCACGATTGGGCAGCGATAGCGCCCAAAACGTCAAACAAGTGGGGCTGCCGAGCATGTCAGTGACCAACAAGGACCCTGTCGCTGAGGTGCATGTTAAGCTGCGCTATTTCACCGAGTATGCGCGTCACATCCCACCATCGCATACTATATGAGTGTAAATATATTTAAAATATCCTCCGAATATAGCAAGAGTCGAGGAGGGTGCATCTTCGAGAGGTTACCGCCGGTCCCCTTGTCAACTTCGGCCAGAGGTTGGACTTCGGCATTCAGCGAGCATGTTTCCCTCTCAAAACGAGTCTTACTTCCCTTCTTCTATTTTATCTGGTATTTTAAGTATATTATGTTCCATTGTGGACCAATGTTGTGACCAGAAAGCACCCTCCATCGATGATATACCCTACGACCAATTTGAATTTTCAAGTCGACGGGGTCCCATTGCAACGATTGTTTAGACGGTGCTCCAGCCTTCAATAGCGTGTCATCAGGGTATACATCTTTTTACAGGGTATATAGAGTGCATGTAAACCCTGTGCGCAGGGTTTAGAGGCCTGTTTCAGGGTTTATGCATCAAATTTCTGGCATGCACATGTGAACCCTATACCCTTACACCCTGTGACAGATAGACATCTGTGTCTGGAGCGGCGAAACGTGGCCAAATCTCGTACTTCTTCGGTGGTCCTGGGATTCCAAATATAATGTACTATATTAGATGCTAAAATATGTACATTAAACGTGAATGCGTGCACGACAACGAGCGCAACGTATCTGCCAAGTCATATCGGCCCAAGTTGCCAAACAAGCAAAACCCCTTAATTTTTCGGGAAACAAATATTTTCACCCAAGAGGCTTCCTCTAAGTACCTTTTATAGCCTGAAAAACCGTTTCGTGTGGGCAGAATGCAGGCAGTATGAGATCTTGGCGTGTCAATGCCATATCGTACCACACGCCCTCACAGCAAGGACTCCCATTCAACGGGTCCTGAGGCTGGGCAGCATTATAAATCGCTGAAAACGCGATTGCATATGGGTTGATATGCTTTTCAAATTGTACTGCGGGCGCGTCTAGTATTAATATGCAGATCAAGTGATATTTGGGGCAACTTGATTCATTTGGCCAACTCCAGCAACTTGTTTTTGTTTGAGGTTAGAGTTGGTCTCTAACCCACTGATTTCCCCGAAATGCCAGTATGTCACCTTCTGCATTCTAATAAAGGTGTGCATATTCGATACCAGTGACTTTCTTGAAATATACCTGCGCGTATGTTGATTTATACCGCTGGCAAATGTTGGATAGCCCTGGTGCCAAGTGCACAGCACAAGCAACCCAGCAGAAGTGACGTATGATGGCAGTTGCGGCTTCTTAAAACGATTTAAATACAGGTATATAGTCCATCAAAATCTGTAGGAATAGTATGGACGACAGTCCACGACCCCCATCTCGGTGATAGAGGCTAGCAAGGTTTTCTTGCAGGGTGTCTAGGAAGTGTTACATCAAGGAAGCATGCTCAAAAGGCGCATATACTCATAACAAAGTTAACCAGATCTCCCAAAAAATATCATTGCAACATAAAAAATAATTGATACGTATGCTTGCCGAATATCTGGAAGAAGAAACGCTACCAAGCTGCCAACCACCACATGTGGCTGTACAGCCTGCCACCCTGTGGTGGACACAATGCTCCATCAATGCTCCATCACTCACCTCGGGCGCGAGCCCTGGAAAAGAAATCTACCTCATCATTAATATATATAATATTATCATTCAAATGTCCGGGTCCAGCATTGTCACCTTCGATATCCAGTCGATCTGGGTCCATTTCCTGCTGCAAACCATTTTGCTGCAGACATGTGCATAGGGACATTAGACACTCCTTCTGGCGGGCACCAACCCCCTTGCTCACAATAATTTTCTCCATTATCCCCTCCAGATCGCTAATATGAATAAATCGGACTCCCTGAGAGGCGTTATCGGGCAACTTGTCCGATAAATAGCTGTGAATGGCTGAACCATGCTTCTGGGCCAAGCTGGCCAAAAGAACACCCTTCATCAGAGTCACCCTGTACCTTGCGTTTTTGACCATGTTGCTCATGTCACTCACCTTCTTATTACTTATATATTCGATCATGCTGCGGAGCTCCATTTGTAGAACGTACAGCCCGGATACAACGAGGCGCTCTTGGCTGTCAAGTGTGCCATCACCAGCTTCTACCTTGATGAGATGCATGATGAACTGCGAGCCCGTGCCACCATGTGCCGAAGTGCGCAGCGCTTTCGCGTGTAATAACAATTCAGGGGCGTCATCAGTATCCGCTGCAAGGGCAAGTGCACTCAGATTGCCATCCTGTGGCCCTGCATCAACCGACCCAGGTCCAAAGGCCTCCTCAAAGTCCAGGGTGGGAGCACCTTGTCCTGCGCTCAAATGGGCCACGTACTTCTTCACTTCTCTGCTGTAGGAGGCAACACGAGAGTACATGTGATCTATTTTGCTCATACAAAGTTCACAGGACTCTAGCAAAGGATCAATGGCCTGTCCCAGTGCTCCTAGCACACACAAGGCATGCTTGTTTGAATGCTCAGAGGCCCTGAGGTCGCCTATACGCTTCTCATAGGAGGTACATCGCTCTTGCAGAGTGTCCACCATGGTGCTACGACTCACATAATCATCATACAAAGTGGTGCATAGATTTTGGATCTCCCCATCATCCAAATCAAGGACACGGAGCTTCTTGGAGTGCAGCAGAGGGTACCTATCCTTCGGCGTGAGGACGTCTTTATTGACAACATCGCGCCAGCGTACCGTGGATTTCTTTCTTTTGTCAGATTTTCGCTTTGGTGTAGTAGATTTTGATGGATCTCTAGTCTCAGAAACTTCAGGATTCTCGACGGGATTGGCCGTACTTGACGGCTGCGAAGGGGAATGGGAGTCGGCCATCTCGTACTGTTTCCAAGTATTCCGGCCAAAAATTTCCAAGTATCCTCCAAAAACACGTAAAATAGTCTCAAAATTTCAATTATCGTCACTGCTGCAGTTCTTATAGACCGCAAAACCAAATTAGCTTCTCCCAAGACATGGCCGCAACATGCTCGAAACAACTCAAACTCAACATGCTGCAAACACCTAGTACGATGATCCAAACATCTTATAGTATATATAGAAATATATGTGCAAGCACGCAAGGTACCATATTACACACACACTTACTGATCGTGTCCTATATATATGTGCTTTCTTATTACCATGGGGTACTCGCTCAGTGTCCACATGTGAGCATGTCCAACACCGCCGAGTGCTCCTAATTCAGATTTTTTTCGGGATATATCGATTGAAATGTGCTTATATGACGTCCTTAATGCTATTTTAGTTCCCGAACGATCGTTTTACGGCCTCCTGCGGATAATGGAAATCCATGTAAGGAGCCTCCTTCATTTCATTTCATCTTAATTTGGGAAACCCGGGCGATGCATCGCATCATATGACCTCAGCCATGGCTGAGGTCATCGCCCGCCTTGACCGCACCACATGGATGCGTGGTGCTGGGCCTAATCGCGGACTATTAGACGTCATCGCACACACTTTATACTTGACTTCATCTATTAAAGACATAAATAGTTCTCATACCTGGTTTCGGCGACCGAAGAAACCCGGGGCTGTCGAGATTCAAATTCCAGTTGCGCAACAACGACCAATAATATGACGGATACTAAGGAGCAGGCAGATACGAATGCCACTAATTGCAATATGGAACAAAACAATAGAGCAAAGAGAGAGTCTGCAGGTTGTGATGTCCCTTCTCTAGCACACTCTTCGAACAGTTGGCCGTTGACAAGCTTGTTCCGACCAGTTGTTTATGGCTCGCAGAACGTAGCTTGCAGTGCAAGCGAAGCTGCTGGGACGTTAATGGTATGGTACTATTATATAATAGTTTCGAGAGATCAACGAAAATAGAAAATAATGATAAATAAATCCACTAAATACATTCACAGCAATGCTTTGCATGGTGGCTGCGACCCAGAGTCATCTTGAACCGAAGCACAAAGAGATAAACACGATTGTTGCATGACTGGGTCCTCCTCGAGCGGAGGTGGACATTGGCCAAAAGTCATGGTACAGCTGTAATCTTCAAAGTTGGGCTGCATATGCAATGGCATTCCTAGCTGTTTCGTAAAAAACTCCTGGGTCGGAACCTTGCAAAGGTTCACGCACATTCCGACACAAGAAGATTCGTTCAAATAGCGACACTTCTTTATATGGACACCACTCTTTTGGGTAATGTAGCCATCCTTGGCATCTTTCCTGGCTCCCTCTGCTGCTTGCTCAACTGGAATATCAACCAGAATGGTCTCCATGGGGCCCACTAAAAAGTTGAAAAAGGTAGGCGTTATTTTTGCATTCAGCTCCGCACCCCACTTGGAGTATGGGAATAGTGTGCGGAACCAGTCTGAAACCTCTGGAAATCCTTGTATCACTGCCTCGTGCTGCTCTCTACTGCTTCTGCCCTTCATTAAAGAATGAGAAACTTCCACCATGCCTTGGAAGGTTTCATTGCCATTGATCCAACCCTTTTTGGATTGAAATCCGCTAATATTTCCATATGCTGTTCTACACAAGGCGATGAATAGAATATCTGTCCAAGAATCCTCGTAGAGTATCTCTTCTTCTGTCTCTGCAGCTGCTGCCTTTCCTGCTTGCAATTGTAACAATCGTAACCTAGTCAACAAGCTTGGTGTTACTTCGGTCCTTCGGCCAAATGTATCCTTTGAATTTAAACTTAATGAATGGCATTTCCAAGTATATTGCCTCAAAACTAAGCAAAAGCGAGTGTTCCTTCGAGTGCAATGCTTCGATTGCAACAGGGTTGATCTAACAAATTGACCTCTGGCTCTGCGTTCGATCCCGCCATAGTCTTCCTTCAAATTGTCTACAGATTTCATTATGGTCAAAATTGCAGGAAATTGAAAATAAAAATGATATGCTTCTGTCTGGTAGAGGTCCAAGAGTTTTTGCACATTGCATGTGCACAACAGGAGGTCAGGTCTGGGAGGGTGAGTTTGAAAAAAAAAACAAAAATAAAAGTAATTTGGCTATTTATAGTGTCTCTAGTAGACATTTGTATAGTATTGATGTCCGAAAATTTGGCATCGCTACCCCCGAAAGTCTCGGGACTGCCCCAGGGCTGGTTGCGGTTGTGCATTTCCCTTGACCATTCTGGCAAAGCCCTGTTCCGAGACGGTCAAACGGGAGACGACAGAGCCCTTCTTGGCGTTCTATGGTGGGGAGATGACGCAAATAATCGTGTTCATGTACCAGTGAGCGATGAGGGTGTTGCCGTCGTGCCCTTTGCCGTTCGAACAAGTTTTGACCGGCTCCGGGACTACTTTCGAGACGCAGAAGATGGGTGTCTGCAGCTTTTTCTCATGTCCGAAGTATCCGATCGGTGTCGTACTTTAGGAAAGTGTGTTTTAAGCTTGAGGGATCTGTTTCAGGCCGAGGACTCGCAACCCGACTCGCAGGTACTAAAGCGCTGCATTGACGTGAACGTCAACGATGTCCGACGTGACGTCAGTGACCAATTAGTCGCTTCTGGGACGTGTGATATTGAAATTGCATTTTCCCATGGAGCTCTACCGATGCATTCCAAGGCATCAGAGCACGCTCGATCGGCATCCATGTCAGACACGGGGCACAGTCTTGACTCTAGCCTTTCTGATCCCAGTGTGGAAATGTGCTCCAGTTGGTACTCAGATATCAGCAATTTGAGGATTGAGGTTCTTTCTGTAACATTTGAGTCGAGATATGCACCTTTGAATGTGAGTCAGCCCAACGTGTATGTAACAGTGGGCATGCTAAAGGATAGAAGTGATCAACAGACGACGAGGCCTGTGCCCTGCACAAAGGCAGCAGACGGCATGCGCGCCAAATGGACTGGGCCCGATACTAACAGCTGTCCATTTATTTTTGAAACTCGTGCTATGTGTGACTGTGGTAAATCCAGTGGTGCGCAAGGTGCTGGAGCATGTATGGAGAGCCCAATACTACGAGCTGGACTATGGAAGTCAGGGCCTGTCACACAATTCCACGATTTCTCTAAAATGGCGGAAAAGGTCGGAGTATCTTCTATTTCTCCATTTGATGAACTGATTGGCAGTGCCGTGGTTGTACCTGCCGGGGCATTAGCCCAGAAGGATGGCGTTGAGTTGCCCTTGTATAACTCTGAGCTAGAAAAGACAGGGAAGATTCACTTACGGATTGTACCTGGTAATCCTGTGACTCCAGAACAAGGAGATGCGTCCAGTGCGTTGAAAGAAGGAGAACAAATCTCTGGATCACATGGGGAGAATGAAGCAACCAAGGTAGTTGTAGTAGATGAGAAGAGTGCACTTGAGTATGAAATTTTGAGCAGCATGAAGACATTGGCCTTGCACACAATACCAAGGAAAGAGGATATTGTGTCACAAGTAGGTCTAGTTGGGGAGCAAAAGTTTGCATGGTCAGGGTCTGATAGCGAAGATGCCACAATGGTAGGAGTGGAGTACGAAGGGGCAGTTAGTTGCTCAGATGATGAGGCAATTTTCAATCGACAGGAAATTGTCACTTCTTCTAAACCAAAATCCCAATTAAGTGATGAATGGATCTTTGGAATTGAGAAAAAACATCCGGGAGTTGAAGTTGCTGAAGAGGAGAGAGAGAAAGAGAGGTCTGGTACTAGTAGATTGTTGCCTAGTGCAGTTAAATAAATAAAATTGTCTACAATCATGTATTTCTATATTTTAATGTCGATTCAATAAAAGAATCTAGATCTCCGTCCAATACACCAGCAGCATCGCTTGTCTCCAATCCAGTCCTGATATCCTTCACCATTTTGTATGGATGAAGCACATAGTTCCGCACTTGCTGTCCCCATTCTGCCTTTACCATGTCTCCACGAATCTCTGCAACCTCTGCAAGCTTTTTCTCTTGTGCTATTACCTGTAGCCTAGCTTTAAGCAACGCTAATGCCTTTGCCTTATTCTGAAGTTGGGATCTTTCCTCCTGGCATTTCACTGCGAGGCCAGTTGGAATATGCTTTATACGCACTGCAGTTTCAACCTTATTAACATTTTGTCCCCCAGCACCCCCAGACCGCATAGTTGATATTTCCAAATCTCCCTCTGGAATAGAAACTTCCGCAACATAGTCATGTAGCTCTGGCATGATTTCAACTGCAGCAAAACTTGTTTGCCTGGCAGATTTTGCATTAAAGGGCGATTGCCGAACGAGACGATGGGTGCCTTTTTCTCCTTTGAGTAGTCCATATGCATAAATTCCTTGTATTTCAATTTCAGAGGACTTTATTCCAGCCTCTTCCCCAAGGACTCGGTCAAGAACTTTTGTACTAAAACCCTTTGTCTCAGCCCACCGAAGGTACATTCTCTCTAGCATTTGTGCCCAGTCTTGTGCATCAGTACCCCCAGCGCCAGCTTGAATCGTTATAATAGCGCTTCGAATGTCAAATGGCCCATCAAGCAGGCATCTGGTTTCAACCTTCTCAATCTCTCTCTCTAAATCCTCGGCTATAGCCACAGCTTCTAGCATTTCTTGACTCAAGGAATCGGCCACAGAGGTGTCTTCAACGTTCCCTTTCTCAGATATAACAATATCTACAAGTTCTGTCGCAACCAGAAGATCATCTAATCTTTCCCTTAGATGCTCAATCATTGACAATTCATTTTTTGCATGAGAGAGACACTGCAATACCTCTTGAGCTTTGCTCTGATTATCCCAAAATCCATCAGCTCCAGACTTTTCTTCCATATCTTTTACGGTATTGCGTAATGTATCCACATCCATCACCGCTCTAACGTCTGCTAATCGCCCTGACAGGGAAGCGACTTTCTTTTGAAGAGAGCTTACAGAGTCAACAGAACCAGTGCCTGTTGACACCGGTCCACGCGATGCACTTGCCATGGCCCGGGGCCCGATCCGTACATTTATAATAGACATACATTCTAGGCCTGTGTTGATGCTGTTCCATCGAGTAACAATTCCTCTGCTTGAAGCTTGCGAATCGAGCCAACTTGGTTTCAACTCAGGCAGTCGTCTTGCAATGCTTGACGGAAAGCATCTCCCAAAAGCACGTGCACCCATGTACATAACTCGATAATTTTGTAAACCATAAATCCTTTGCGCGATCTGACAGCTATTCATCTGCTCTCCTCTACTGGAATACCCATCAGTGGCATGTCCTTTCAGTACTTTGAATACAGAACGATTGCTTGACTCACAAAATATGAGCTGCTGCTGCTACATAAATAAGATGAAATATTTTGGACTGATAATGGTTATGAATTGGGACAATCTAATCAAAATGGCTTGAAATCTCCTGCTGGACCTGGAGGTCCAATGCAAATTTAGGCTTTGAGCCTCGGCGGTACCGTCCGATATCGTAATTCGAAAATATTACTGTTTCGTTTTGTACTGCGAGAAATCCGGGACCATGGGAGGAAAATTTTCGTGGTTTAAAGTGGATGTGTACGTCTTGTCCTGTAGCGCTGTAACCCCAGAGATACGCTCCCTCTGAAGCAAAGGTCTTGGGTTCTTGTGTTCGGGGGGGTGATTAGAGTTTCTACTGACATCTTACATTTTGTGAAAGAGAGGATGGATTCCATCCATGTCTTGCGATCGTGAAACCAAAGTGGAGAGAAAGCGAGTTTGGAGGACACGTCACAGCAAGGACGGGAAGGGGGTCTGATCTCTGATTTCAAAGTTGTTTGTCACGTACACATCATATTTATGATTCATTCACTTATTATGCGGCTGATTATGTTATATTGAGGTGTTTTCCGTTGCTCTGTGCAGGCTGCCTGTGGTCGCTGCTGTTGGTGTAGGTTGCACTTTTGCTGTTTATTCTATGATTAGAAATTTGTACACGAATCCAGATGTACAGTACGTTGAATCTATACTGATATTGTGCATATATAGTTTGAATGTAGTTATCGTGCATTTTCTCTGGAATTGTGTTCAATCCATTAGAAACAGAGCATTGCCTGTAATTGTGTGCAGTATGACAAGTGCAACCCGCGCTGATGCTTTGCCAGAAAATGACATCGTTGAGAAGAGAGCAAAGGGATATAAATCCTCTGTCTATCGAACGATTCAAAATAACAAGGACAATTCTAAAATCTTTGGCTAAGACTCGATGGAGCATGTGTGCTTAAGATTTCCTCGCTTCTCAAAGTTTGTGTAAGAATATTTTCCGACACAAGGGTACATAATTTCCCATGTAAGATTTGTTCAAAACGATTTTGCAATCCAATCATCAAAACATCGACTAAAATATCTAACTGCTTCATTTTGGAAGTTGTAAATTCTCAAGACCACTGATGATTTTGCAGTAATCTATCTTATCACCGACTTGCATGTCCTTCAACAGATCTGCCCCTTGTGTGATATACCCGAAGACTGCATACCTTCCATCTAACAGATTGGATCCTGTTGGAGTAAGTTCAGACTCTTTAAGTAGGAAAAAGATCTGGGAAGAAGCCGAGTTTGCCTCGAATTCCGCCCTGGCAAGTGCAACAGTTCCGAAAGCATTGAAAGGCAACACGGGCTGTTCATTGAAGCGACCATTATCTTCCAAGGTTTCTTCGTACACAGGAACCTTGTCTCCCTCAACCATGACCTCGAATGGTATTCTGCGAATTTCCCCGTTTTCTACAAAACCTTGGGCCTGCAACAATATATACATTTGAGAGAACAATCATCAATTAGCATTGCTTTTTGGTAGAGCACCTGTAGCAGGAAAACACTTCTGACAAACAATACATATTGGCAAACGTACATCTCCACTGGGCTTTCCAGTCTGTACGACGAAACCATCAGCACGCTGAATTTCCATGCCATCATAAAAGCCTCGGCGACAAAGGTCCACAAAGTCTCCGGCACTCAAAGGAGCATTGTATCCATCAGCTACAATCGTCATAATTCCTCCAGTTGCATTGTCCTCTCTTGGGTCTTTGAATGTCACTTTCATCTCCATAGTAGCTCGTCCTTTGAGCTGAGGCAAATTTGAATATTCAGAAGGAATTTCAAATGGAAATCCTTTGACCATAGCCTGCTCAATTTCCCCAACATAGGCAAGAACTTGTTGCTGCTTGATGGGAACTTGCTGCTTATCTTGGTCATCAACAAGAGTTCTGAACTCGTTCAATCCAGTTCGAAGTTTATCAATAGCAGAATCACCAGACTGTTGAGAATCAGGCGCAAAACTGGCCTGAATCGTCTTTACTTCTTTATCAAGGGTACTCTGCGCCGACCTAATCCTCCTGGAAACGCTTCCAAGTGACTTGCTTCCAGGGACACGGAGATCTTCACTGATTTGCTCCAACTCCTTCTGAATCTTGCGAATTGGCTTGTTATCAATCGGAAGTGCATATCTCAACAACGCATTAGCATTTTTCACTGGATCAGCAGCCAGCATTCCTGCCTGCGCTCCGGGCATCATGTCCTCTGGTGCTCCCATGGAACCCCCAAGTAGCAAAGCTGTTGCAGCCATAAAACTGACCAGCTGTTGGGCAGGTTCCGACAACGGGTTTCTCTGCAAACAAAGAAATATATTATTAATCAAAAGCAAAGTCACAAAAGGATGATTAATCGCAATCGCGAATCCACATCGCAGGAGTCATCACTAGTAAGCATAGATGCCACGAAACCGGCCACGTCACACGATCACACAATCAGCATGTGCGTACATTTTCCCCATCCAACTTAGACCGACACAGTACGGATTGATTAGGAACAATTTTGACGGAATCACACCGGGATCGAGCGAGATGGGTGCGTCGCAATGCCGTCTGAGGCTTCGTCATGACTCCTGCCTTCTGTACAGCAAATGTCGAGCCTTTCATTTCTTAGAGCGGGAGATATCACTTATATATGGGTAAAAAATGAAAATTATTGGATATACTTCATTCAGAATAAGGAATTTGTGCACCGGATCAGTGATAGATACCATGGGCCATGTGGGTCTACATCCACCACTGGTTCTTGAAATGGAGTGATCAACACCGAGATCGCCATACATTTCACAGTAATTTCAATTTTTAATTTCAAATTTATAGATCTAGCAAATATGTACAAGCATCTAACACTCTCTGGTCTAAATGTGCCAGGAAGTTTAATATCAAGACCACAAGTGAATCGAAATTCTCGGCAGACTTTTGTCCTTTCTCAAAGAGTCTATGCGTCTGGCGAGGACGATTTATCTAATGTTTCTGGTGTAGAGGTAAAGTAATGCATTGTATAACGCGGGGGAGTCTGTAGCATTTGCTTCCGTATGTGTGGACTCGAACCAGTTGGCCTCCTCTTTCACATTTGATTGCCTTGGCCATCCATTAATACTCTGAATCTTTATGCAGGAACTAGAATCAGATGCTGAGCGTGCAAGGAAAGAAGCTGAGCGTCTGCGTGCGGCTGAAAAGTTTATGGTTGTAGGAACTGGAGAAGCCGAGTGCAAGAGTTGCGGTTACACGTACAGCCCAGCACAGGGCGACTCTGAATATCCTATTGCAAAGGGAACTGCGTTTAATGTACGTTTCGTCAAGCATAGTGGGCGCATGCAAAGGCATCCGCGGATTTTGTTGTTTGAGTTGGCATGGTGCTAGAATTTGAATTTTTAAAAGTTGTTGCCATTGACCTGGTGAATTCGTATTGCAGAATCTTCCAGATGACTGGAACTGTCCAGTCTGCGGATCTGAAAAGTCCATGTTTATTTCAAAACAAAAGGAGATTGCTGGATTCGCTGAAAATCAGGGATATGGGCTGGGAACCAACTCAATGACTGGAGAGCAGAAGAGCTTGTTAATTTTTGGGTCACTGGCAGCATTTTTCGTCCTGTTCTTGCTTGGATATACGATAAACTAATTATTACTATGCAAGTCCAGTTTTTGGTCGTCGGAAATGGCGCTTATTGTTTGTTTGAGCTGGTGAAAAATTAGACAGCAATTGTGCTTTGCCGTATAACTTTATGGGTTGCCTATTTATGAGACATATGTGATTTGTTCATTTTGCGATGATGTGATATATACATATATATATATATATATATATATATATATATATATATATACTCAGTATAGTATCATTTTGCTATGAAACTAAAGCAAATCAGAGAAAAAGTTGTTGGAATTGTCCGGTCTTTTTGACTGATTCTTCTTTGGAATCTTGTGCTCACCTTTCCCCTTTCCTTTCTTCTTCTTTCTCTTGTTTCTTTCATTCGGATCTTCATCACTGCTCTCGTCATCTTCTCTGTCAATAGTATCATCACCATCATGCTCCTCAGCTGTCTCACTTGCCGAGTCATCTTCAAGAAGCAAACCAGCATTCCACAGCTTTATTTTATTGTCATGCGAAATGCTTGCCAAGCACGATTTATCCGGACAAAGAACAATTCTTTCTATATCAAAATCAGAATGTTCACCTAGCACACCCAACATTTTATTGGGCTGAATATTCAGAACTCGGATGAGACCATCACTGCTCCCAGTGAGAATTGTTTCTTCATCAAACGCCACCATAGAAGTTACCGAGTCTGGGTGTCCAGGGAACCTATCGCTGCAATCATTCCAATATCCCCAACTATATATATTTAGAACACCGCTTGTCGTACCGCAAACCACTTTTTTACCGCATCTCACAAGAGCCACGGATAACAGCTCATCATCTGCATCTTCTTCAGTAGTATGTCGAACTTTGAACTTATTCAAATCAATCATAGACAGAGTCCCGTCCCCGCTTGATGAAAGAAGAGCTTTCTCTGGCCCATGCATCACCATATCGGACACATAATCCGAGTGCGGCTCTGCTTCAGCTACAGGAGAATGATTCCCTTCTCGAACATCCCAAAACTTCACTACCCCACCTTCATCTCCCGACGCAAAAACGTTCTCATCCAACGATAACAGTCTATTCAATTCTTGATCATGAGCTTCAGATATAGACACGCATTCCTTTTGAGTTTCAAGGTCGATAATCACAATGTTCCTTTCGTTTGAGCCACAAGTACACAACCCAACTTTGACAAACTCCACAGCTCGACAGGGCCCTTGATGGATATCAACCCGCGCTCTTCTAGCCCATTTACCACTATTGTATTCACTATTCTCTGCATCTCCGTACAGACCGACCCATCCATCAAGAGTACCGCACGCAAGCAGTGGGTGTTCAACACTTGGGTGGAATGCCACGTCCTGCACAAAGCCATACAACACATTATCACACATCACATCACATGCATGCGTTTGTATATTTACATTGCAATATATAACAATATTTTGCTTAACCAGATTCAAGCATTCCGTTCTCTGCAGTACTGCTATGCTTTCTTCTATTTTCAACATGCAAAAGGAAACAGTGTACAATAATGCACACCTTACCGTAGGGATTTGGCCCAGATCTATTGACTGAGCCAGTGAATTTTCCATTTTCAATCAAAAATTTGCTTTTATTGTGGCTAATTCTAACCAGTGTCCTGGAGGCTATGAGATCATCAAGTCCAGTTTGGAATCTTGAGGACAAGATGCCCATACTTTTGGCCATTGGAAGGCACGTCATTCCCATTTTAATTACTTGCTAATTACTTAATGTCATTAATTTTTACCATTTATTAATAACATAATGGAAGCGATCTGAACGTCTGTCCGGGTGGGCAACGAAAACTAGTCGCTTCAAAGGTCACTACAGTGTTCTTTGAGGGTTTCTGCTCGAAATCTGTCGCTCAATTGATAGCAGCGACTTGTTGTGTGCTTTATATTTGATTGGGTCGCTACATTTGCCCCCTAAAAGTGCAGGCTTGTCGTTCCTGTGGAGTGATTGATTCTGTTTCCGATCGCGTTTAGTCAGTGAGGTAGTCTACAGCTGTAGAGGCGGTCACAAAGAGTTTAGTTTTAAACTATAAGCTTAAAGGACCTTAAAATCCAATTTTGTCTAGTTTACTGACAGGATGAATGGGGGGACGCCATCGACAAGAAGGACGCACAGTGGTGGTCAGAGCTTGTCTACCCCTGGTCCAAAGTTTTCCCTCGTGGACGAGGGCGACGCTGAATACAGAGCGGATGAGAAAACACAGTTTATGAGTGGATCTCACGTGTATAGCCATAAAGAGCCACAAATGTCGTCATTTAATGTCGACATCAATGACACTGGAGATGAGGTGTTGCTGGATTGGGAGCAGTACTCCAGGGCTCCAAAATTCAAAATATGTGGGAGAGAGGTCTCCGTGACTCCGCCTGATTGGTGGTATCATCTAACGAAAGGACAAAGGAGGACTATTATAACATTTGCTGTATGTGTCGTGTCATTTACAGTCATCTTGCTTCTGCTGATGGCTGCAGCAGCTGCCAGATATCATGGAAGCAATGGGTCTGTCCCTCATCCAGACAATGCATGTGAATGGGCAGATTGGAGGCTTCCTAATTGGATACAGCCTGAAGCGTATGATTTAACTTTCGAAGTATCAATGTCAGATCCTTGGAAAGTAGAAGGGATTTCTGTTATTGATGTCAATGTTATTCATCAAACACGCTGTGTCGTGCTGCATACTAAATCAATGGGAATTTTGGAAGCGAGGGTGGGTGGAGCGGATGGGCCATCAGCTCTAAACAGAAAGTATAATGAGACATACGAACAACTTACTTTAGAATGGGACGAGTCCTTAAAAGCAGGTTCGCAAAAATTGTACATTAGTTTTCAGTATGCTTTGAACGAAGGCATGACAGGATTCTATAGGAGTACATATGCTGAGAATGGAAAAGAATACACGATTGCTTCAACTCAATTTGAAGCTAATTCTGCTCGATCTGCATTTCCCTGCTTTGATGAGCCTGATTTTAAAGCCATCTTCACAGTCGAAGTCATTACAGACCAGGGTTATCAGGTCTTGTCAAATATGCCTCCCAAAGCTGTGCATCACGTACGTTCTAATTTTGTGCACAAGTCTTTATGTCTTTTATTTTATTTCTGACAAAATAAAAGAGTTT
Organism: Picochlorum sp. 'soloecismus'; assembly: GCA_002818215.1. Classification (NCBI taxonomy): domain Eukaryota; kingdom Viridiplantae; phylum Chlorophyta; class Trebouxiophyceae; genus Picochlorum; species Picochlorum sp. 'soloecismus'. The sequence continues at coordinate 233,989 of PJAJ01000023.1, read as the reverse complement.
TGGTATTGCAGCATGATCAGCACACAGAGAATGCAAAGACTTGGCACTTCCTGCCAACACCTCCTATGTCTACATATCTGTTAGCCATTGTCATTGGCAAGCTTTCCTCAGTAAGCAGGACAATAGATATACCCAAAGCCTCTGTTTGGAAGTCAAAAGATTACTGGAGCTTGGAGAGTGGACAGAAGCGGAATATATCCGTTTGGGGAATCCCAAGCCAGGTTCAAAACCTCAACTATGCTGCTGACGCAGCAGCTACAATCATACCTTTCTACGAAAATGCGTTGCAAATTGCCTACGCGCTGCCAAAGTTGGACCTTGTAGCTATTCCAAACTTTGCTGCAGGTGCAATGGAGAATTGGGGACTCGTGACATATCGGCAAAGAGCACTCTTGGTGACTCCAACATCTTCAATGGCAGATAAGCGTTATGTCTCTCTGATAGTAGCCCATGAGCTGGCCCATCAGTGGTTTGGAAATCTAGTCACCATGATCTGGTGGAATGAGCTTTGGCTGAATGAAGGATTCGCTAGTTATTTTGAGTACTTGGGAGCACAGGCTTCCAGCTCGGACCTCGAGTTTTTGGATAACTTCTTTATGGAAAATGGTCCAAAATCTCTTCTGTACGATGGGCGCAATGTTTCCCATCCATTATCAATGGCACCACATAATGTGGTCAACTCTGCTACTATTGAGAGCATATTTGATGCCATTGAATATGAAAAAGGTGCATCGATTCTCAGGATGCTGAGAGCATGGGTCAATAGGGAGGCATCTTCTGAATCGTCATCTGAGAATTGGGAACAGGATGTAGCTACAGATGGGCCTTCATCTGACAATTTTTTGGCTGGACTTCATGAATATCTGGTTCAAAATAGTTTTAACAACTCAAATGCGGAATCTCTGTGGCAGCACGTTGGAGATGAAGCCAGTGTTGAACTGTTACCACTGATGAAGGAATGGACTTTCAGGGATGGGTATCCTGTGGTAGCTGTCACAGCTGATGCAAAGGGAAATATAAAATTGCAGCAAAAGAGATTTTCAGATCAGGAAGATGTTGCATGTGACACTGAAAATTTATGGTGGATCCCATTGACCTTTAGAAGCAGTGATTCCGCATCTCAGATCAAATGGGGTGAGCTTAATTCCTGCCAATCCTTAAGACCACTAGCAACCCTGCCAAAAAACGGTTGGATCAAAGTCAATGCCAATCAATATGGATATTATAGGGTAAATTATTCTCCTCCTCTCTGGGACCAACTGAAAAAAGCAGCGCTTACATCCGATTCGAATGGCTTTCCGCTTTTGAATGGCCCTGATTTGGCTGGACTAATTGAGGATAGTTTCCATCTAGCTGGCCACGATGAAACTACTATCGAAGTGTTTCTAGATCTAATGAGGTAATGTTTGGTCTTCAATTTGAGTTTGCTACTGATTATCGTATATCTGAGTTTGTGAATGATTGGTTGTGCAGTTCCCTCAAGACTAGGCCAGTAGATGATGCCTCACCGTGGTTTGCGGCCATACCATACATCCGGAAAATCAACGCTGCTGTTAATTGCAAGGATGACTGGGAGAAATTCGTTCAGGAGAACGTTTTGATTCCTTTTATTCAAAATGGAACTCTCAGTGGGAACCAGGACTTTGATGGCTCGAAGTATTTCACCTTTGTCAGTGAAAAGAAGAATCCAGTAGTCGAATCACCGCAGTTGCAACTTTTACGACCAGAAATAGTTAGCATTGCTGGCTTTCTCCAGATAGATGATGTGAAGAAAGAGGCTAAAGATTTGTTTAGAGACATTGTGGCCGGGAAGTCAACATCAATTGATGCAGATATGAGAAGTCCTCTATTTATCACCGTTGCTAAATCAAATCACAACTTTGACGATATGCTCGAGTTATTCAGACAATCGAAAAATCCTGACGAATCAGAGAGGCTGATGGTGGCTTTGGGCTATTACGGAGATTCCAAACAGGTGTTGGATCTTGCTCTTGAATCGTTCATCAAGCCCCAGGACATGGGCACCCTGATCCTCTCTATAGCTAAAAATGGGGGGAGTGATGCTCCATTGGAAACTTTATCTTGGATTAAGGAGAATCAAGAAAGCATATATGGGAAGCTTGGTACAGATCTTGGTGCCTCTAGGAAAATTGGCCAGCTTATAGAACGCATTTCTGCCAGCATTTATGATGCCAAAGCTCTCGAAATGGTCCTGGAATTCAAGAATAATCAGGATCTTATTTCCGACTCATCATATATAACAAGGGCAGAAGCAATTATTCGTTCGAATATGGCATGGCAGGAAAACCATGGGAGCTCAGTTTGCAAATGGATCTCTTAATTGGGATGAACATAACTATTGTTTGATTGCATGCAATCTTCATCTGCGAATCATTCGACATTTTATGCGATAGAAATTATTTATGTCAACCTATTTATCTTTTATTTCATCTTTGATTGCATGGAGCATAGGGTTCTGATTGTTAGTATTCCATTACGTACAGATGTTTACAAAGTAAATCAATTTTTTCGTTTTGAAAACCAATGAGAATTTTTAACCTTAAAAGTCTCTGAGATAGACTGTCCGATAGTTGCAGGGATCTTGGATGCATCTACTCCCCCATTAATGTCTATTTGTGTACCCTCAAGTGCATTGGTCTCATCACCATTGACTAGATCCACAATTGGCTGAGGCGTTGGATCAGTCAACAAAATAACATCTTCTTGTTCATCAATAACGATCGGATGAGGTCTGATATCCCTCAAGTCATCAGAAGTTTTTTCTACAGCTTGCTCTGAAATATGTTTTTCTGAAATCCCTTTCGGTTCACTGACTACAATTGGTGAATCGCCCTTTGCATTCCCAATTTCTGGAGATGGAGGCACTCCTGATGAATCTACAGTATCTGGGATTTGAGAGTTTCTCCTTGGCAAAAACCTAGAAAACAGGGTTCCTGGGTTCAAGTTAGGACTTAAAATTTTAGGACTTGGCTTCATTGCATCCACTTGATGTTGAAGCTCCCAAACATCATTCTGAGAAACGTCAAGAGCCTTCATATACTCAGCAGTGAGTTCCACATATTGCACCTTTTCTTTAGCTGCTTGATGCAGCTGCATTTTTGACTCTTCGAATGCCGCTCTAGCTAAATCTCTTTCTTCTTTCATGATGCCAAGATATTCATTGTACACTCGAAGAGACATCAAAAGAGCAGTTCGTTCCTTTCTCAGCAAGACCTCATTGCTTTCACTCTCATCAGCATCGCCCTTCAACTGATCATTGACAATACTCTGAAGCGTTTTCCACTGTGTCTCATCAAGATTGGAACATTCCTGTGGCAAATAAACTTCTTCACTCTGTAGTTTTGTATCTTCTGCCGCAGATAACTCGACCTTAGACTCAGCAGCTGCAATCAGAGGAGAAATTGACAGGGCTGCAATACCTGGCTTTTCCACAAGCAGTGAAACATTGCGCTTCATATTTACATCTTCATCACTTGGTGGAAGTGTCAATTTAGGCTGCTCTGGGGTCAATGGGCTCAGACTCTTGTCCTTCTGGAGCAATTCTTCCAATTGTAAAATTTCACTTTGCAGAGATTGATTTTCCAAAGTCAATTCCTCTTGTGTTTTATCAGCAACTTTAATAATCTCTTCTAATGCAAACACTCTAGACTTTGATCCCTGAATCTCTGACAGCAAGCCCTCGTACTCTTCCTGGGACAAAATCTTGACATCTCTTGACTCCTTGTCTTCAAGTTGACTCACCAACATGTCTAATTTTGATCTCAGGATCTTACAATTCCTGCATTTCTTACTCTCCGATAAAATACTGACATTTTGACCCACAAAATTTTTAATTTTAGAGGCATTCTTTAAATATTGAAGCGTATTCAAGCTCCTGGTAGCTTCCATTGGTGCTATGCAGCCAATGAAAACTGCATTACACCCAACATCCGTATCCCCACCAAGAGCAGACTTCAATTCATACGTCAGCCTACTAAGTCTATATTGTACACTTTTACCCTCTGAAGCAATGTCATTAATCACTGTCTGCAATGCCGACAGCCCAACATTAATTCCTGCACCTTGTTTGTACAACTGGCTCCCAGCAGATGCCTGTGTGGCAGCTTCTGCACCCGCCAGATCAACAATCATGAACTTTCCCGCAATAGCCCGCTTTACATCTTTATCCAGATTCTCCGAATGCCGAATTGTAACTGTAAAAATCGCATGACTCCGACTACTTCTAACATTACCTGACGTCCTGTCAGTATTTCTGAGCATTGCTCCTTCTCTCAATTTAGAAAACAACGATTCCTCCGAACCAACCACATGATGCCGAGCTGCAGCATAACTTCTGGCTATTTTTTTTCGATTAAATCCATCTAAAAGGTCAAAGACTTGTTCTTTATTCAACGCCTCCTTATAAATTTCAACCATGCTGCATGTGACCTCAACCTCTGTCAACTTTAATTCCCTTACTAGTTCAAAAAGCCTCCGAGACACAAAGCTCCCAAGCGACCCACGCCAAACACTTGCAGATTTCACAGCCTCCGTACCACAAACATAGGATTTACCAGCTCCAGTCTGCCCATAGGCCACGATTGCTCCATGCTCACCATATCCCAAGCAAGCTTTGAGCAACGGCTCCACGTGCTCCACACAGAGAAGATCCAAATCATTTGCACCATATCCATACACATGATCAAACCAAAATTCATTTGCAGTTGTCCTCTTGTCACCTCCCCGTTCCCCATCATCTTTGCTCACTTTTCCTACTTGTATCCTAAACTGCTGCTCGGCTTCTTCAGAGGCACCACGTTTCTCCACTACTATTTCATCTTCTTCGCCTGTACATACAGCCAATTCTGATGTATTTGGTGGTCGAATCACGACTATCGGCTTTACAAATCGCTCCATATACCCAGGCTTCTCTCTTCCCCCACGGCCGTCCGACATGCTCTCGCTTGCCCCTAGTAGCACCAACTACAAACGGTATCGGGTGCTATCCAAAGCAGGGAAATACGTATTCAAAATGATATCAATAATCTATTTTGATGGATATTTCCCTACAGGAATAGAGCATTCTTCCATACCATTTGCTTGGTGGGCGAAGCCAAAGTTCGGTCGAAAACTGTGGGCAGAGAATGAATGAAGAGGTTACGAAGCTCCCACCAAAATTCCTGTTCCAGGTGCTTTCTTTAAACTAATTCATCCAAACGTTTGATTCTTTATATCTCTAAAATTCGCTCAAAAAATCAAAAAGAAATAAATATGTTCCCCGGCCCATCACCGTTGGCTTCAACGAACCTTTTGCCCAGTTATTTCCAGATTGGAGAAGGCCAAATTTGCCCTTTAAAGGCAAGGTCCAATGGAGTGCAGATCAGAAGAAAATCTGTTTGATTTGACAATTCCAGAGTGGGACAAAATTGAGATTTACTTGGAAATCATAGGGAGGCATTAGACCAATGTTTGGGGTTATAAGGGTGGTTTCCCAGGGGCATGTGGCATGTGAACGAGGTGGTCTCCGGCTTTTGTCCCAGTGGTTTAGAATGAACGATTGGGAGATATCAGGACGCCAATTTTCGTACGTTTCAATGTAATTTAATGGGTCTTACTGTGCGCATGTAAAGGGGCTGACCCATTGGTATCGAACCGTTCATCGTGAGGCTGTGGTTGGTGACAGATTGTTTGTTGTCGCAATGCAGGAAAGCTGCAGGATCGAATACAAATGTAGGGGATCCATCGAAGGAAGGATTGAAAAATAGGGAAGGTTCGGAGGAAGAATCAATCTCAAACAAGGACACCACTTCTAGTGAAGAGAATGTGTCCTCTTCAAGTTCAAGCTTGGTTCCAAAACTGGTTGTTTTTGGAGGCTCAGGGTGCGAGCATGCTTGGGATTGGTCGTTATTGATGAATTAATAATGTGATAGTGATTTAATCTATTCTATGGGTTCTTAAAATTCAGGTTTGTGGGCACCAAGATTTGTGAAAGTGCGATTCACATGGGTGCTGATGTTGTAAGTGTAAGCAGAAGTGGTAGACCATCATTTACTGGTGGAGCAGGATGGGCTAATGAAGTGGAATGGGTGCGTTCGGATGTAACAAAGGAGGACGGGTCTTGGAGAGATGCACTGAAAGATGCGACGGGGGTCGTGAGTACCATTGGGGCGTTCGGGACGAATGCGTTTATGTACAAAATGTGTGGAGAAGTAAATATGAATATAATAGATGCTGCAAAGGAGGCAGAAGTCTCGAGGTTTTCCTTCATATCTGTGCATGATTATTCTTTCCCCACGGGCTGGCAAGCACATAATTTCTTGTTGAGAGGGTACTTTCAAGGGAAACGGGACGTGGAGAAAAAGCTGGCAGAGGTGTATCCAGATGGTGGAGTGGCACTGAGGCCAGGATTTATTTACGGAACCAGGCATGCTGGAGGAATGAAAATACCGCTTGGATTGGCTGGTCTTCCACTGCAGACTCTTTTGAAACCTCTTCCGACAAAAAGTTTATCAAATATACCAATACTTGGTGCAGCATTTGTACCGCCAGTAAGTGTTCAATCAGTAGGAAAAGCGGCAGCTAGTGCCATTTTAGATTCTTCAATCAAGGCGGGTATCATGGATGTCTGGGAAATAAGCAAGTTCATCTAAATGGATTGTTGTCGTTATATAGTGTGGAAATTCATCTTTAATGGTATAGAAAGTACAGTTGCATGTATTTTATTTGAATAGTATGGACGGCATTTCTTCATGTGTTTCATCTTTAACAAAAAAACTGGTCGTGTATTTTTGTTTTAAACACGGTAGGCCATTGATGATGACTCTCACCATTAGATTAATAACCAAGTACAAGCATAATTTCATGCATTCACATCGAAATATCACTGAAAAGGAGGGAAAAAAAAAAGAATACATAATACTGTCGTGAATTATTCCAAGGCGGCATCAATATACCCACCCAGTAGAAGGGCGAGCGTAGAGGATGTCCTATCAGCGTGCCAAGCATTTTCATCTGAAAGGATTTTGACAAGTATATCGCATCGTTTTGATACCGAATCACATGGAAAACCTTCCTGAAGTGCATCCAGAACAGACATGATGGACTCAGACAATTCATGCTGCCGGAGAGTTCGTTTGGAATCTTTCTGAGAAAATGGCAAATGAGTTAATGCAGCTGTTTGTACAATAGCCAAGCAAGCTGATCCTGCTGCCTTTGTAGTGAGGCTATGTGATGGATGATACGACTGGTACTGCCATGTGTAATTTGCCAAACTTCGCAGTGTGCCAATTGGTAAGATACTTCGGGTCCTAGATAGCTTGTGCAGGATACCTCTGTACTCCATTAAATCATGCCTCATCATAGGTATCACTAGATGCGACCAGGTTGTCGGGGTTGTCAGCCATTTCTCTGCCAACTCAATGGTATCCACGTCTGGGGGAAGTGGTGGTGCTTCTTCCAGAACAGACACTGGAGCGGCTTCAAACTCCATATCACTCAACAAGGACTCCACATCTGCCTCTCTTTTGGTCGATCGCTGAGGCAACTGATCTTGAGTGGAGTATGCCTTTTGAAATGCAGCAGAAACTGTAGACCTGATTTTTTTCACATCAAAATCATACCTTGATGGAAGAGAAGTTGTCCTATGTAACTCATAGCTGATTCCTGCAAATAACCCATCAAATCAAAATAATAAATAGATAATAAATAATATCAAATCAGCAACCAGCAGCAAAACATGAGAATCGAACAAGCAAGGCCAATTATTTCCTACCTGTGACTGAGCTGGACCGCCTGCCGAGTTTAAAAGACAGTCCTCGAATCATTCCTGAAACAGAGGATGCTCTACTCAAGAGCGCGGCTTTGACTCTGGCAGATAGATCTGGATTGCTTCCATCCAAAGTCAAATCTTCATGCCTCTGTCTCAGTATTTCAAATTGACCATCCAAAGAACCTAGCAATGATTCGAATGCACCCAAGAATAGCAGAGTGAATTCATCATTGCATGCTTCCAGAAAATCATTCACAGCAGGTACCAGAGAGGGCCGAAGAACCACTGCTTGAATAATGGAACGAATTAAACATGCCTTTGCTCTGACTGAATTAGCACCAGTCTCCTCCATACGATCTGCTGCGCTGAGTATCAGTCTCAAAGCATATGAAAAGGAGTTCAAATGCTTAACAGAAGACTTCCTTGTCTTGGAATCTACGTAAGCTTGGCAAAGGCAGATTGCATCACAGATTCCTCCAATGTCTCCGATACCACTGCTTAAGCATGCAGAAATAGATTTGACTTTTAAGGACACAATCTGCAATGGCTCATCATCTTGTGGCAAAAGCTGTACCCAGCAATCAGCAAGCAAAAGTTCACCTCCATTGTAGCATTGAGTTGCATGCTGACGAATAATCCAGCGAAGACATGTTTGTCTGTGGTTGACGGAATAGGTTTGATCATTTGACCGATAGAGAATCTTTTCCAAAAGACAAGGTCGCCAACCTTCGAACAACTCTGGCATAGCATCATGAGTCTCTAAAACAAACTCAAGAACATGTGTACTGCCATGGCGGATAAGATCATCCATCAAAGGCCAAAGCGTATTTGGCGGGAATCTTGATACTTGAAAAATTGGCCCAAGGTACTTTGAAACCTCCGCAATTGAAGCAGCATCCATTCTCTTCACACACTTGAGCACATGCGTAATTGCTTCTTGAAACTTAATCTCAGCAAAAGAAGTCATCTCTAAGCTAACGTCCGAAAAGTTTTCAGAACCTGTACGGAAATGTTCAGGTATAGTGCATCTAGCTACGGGAGAGTCCTTCAGAATTGGAACAGACATGAAGGCCCCACTTCTTGGTGTGCTAGAAGCTGTCCAAACATTTGATCCACTCTTCTCATTCTCTAAACTGCCTTCACGAACAACACGTGCGCTGCCTTGGTAAATGCTTGATGTTGCTGATCCACTCTGTGCATTAAGCGTTTCAAACGAGACAGTAGACCTACCCAGGGCACCTGAAATGGTTTCCCTGGGACTAGCAGTTGGTCCCCCAACCCACGAACCTATTTCCTTCAGAGACTCTAGAGTCTTGGTTCGGAAGGCAGAATCAAGTACTTGATCTATGTCGCCGTATTCTCTTCCACCAAACTTGTCAACTCCTGAAGAGATTTCCTTGCTATCAGCAACGTCAGTCTCAGAATCCGGTCGATAAACATCCGCATCAGAAACAATATCCTCAATATCGGATGTGTTGCAGCTTGGTTCTGCACAATATATTTCTTCCTGAATCGACTTTTGTCTCAAGTACTCGCTTGCAAGATTCGACAGCACCTGGGTTGCAAGAATCGTCATTGGAAATCCACGAAGACACATCATGTCTGGCTTCTTAGCCTCCAAAAGCATGTCCACTCCCAATGGCGATAAGAGTGTAGGAAATGCTGTTTCCAGCATAGCGAGGCACTTGATTGCGACCCGACAACTGCTCATTGTTTTGGAAAAATCCTCATTTCGAACCATAGCCTTGTTGAAATTTCCACCTAAAGAACTCAATGACACTTCCTTTGTCAGAATTCTATTCAACTTTTCGATGTGAAATTTCACCATTCGAGGATCTCGATGAGGCATATTAAGCTGAATCATCATATTTGTCAGCATCACGAGAGCAGCAGAGTTGAGATCCTCCAAGGTTGGAACCGAGTCAACTTTTGGGTTAGACGTATGATCCCGTATCGTTTCATAAAGCATTCTGACACGATTACTTTCAACATCTTCGCATAAGGATTCCCAATTTTTATCCAACATATTAAGCAGACGCAATCTCACACTGGGTGCTCTAGTTGACAACAGTCCGTTTCTCAACGATGCTCCAATCTGACTGAGCAGGCTATCTCTCCTGCAACTCAAAGACAATAACATCAAACCCAGTCACTTTAATTACCTTGATAATTTCATCAGAGAGAAACCAGTTGCAGTCGTAAGTGCAAGACTCGCCTGACTTGGTGCTTCATAATCTCCTGAATATTCACCCCGTTGCTGTGCCCAGTTTCAGAGCTAACTAGCAGTTCTTCCCATCCCTCCATGGTGTCAATGAACACTGGTTTCACCTTTTTTACCTTTTTGATCTTCTTTGAGATACCAATATCATCAATTCCACCTTCTTTGTTGAACGAATTTCCTGTCGGCACGTCGGTCCCTAGGACTCCAGAGGCAGAGAAGCCCTCGGCGTCTTGCCCAGCAGAAACGAACGAAGGCCCCAAACTCAATCCAGCATCGACGCACAATCCATCAACCATCATAATTTTTCACTCAATCCAATGGCCCCCCAACCCAACGAGCGAACACGTATCGTGCGAGGCTGCGTCAAGTGCGTTCGGTTCAAAATTCGAGGGCAAGAACAACAATGCCAAACTTTGGTGAAAATCCACACAAAGTTGGCCGAATCGAAACTTTTGAGGATGTTAACAAAAACGATGCCTTTATAGCGACAGTATCTTGCAGGAAAAAACGACCGCCGCGGACCACAACCACTTGCACGGTCCGGCGGTTTCACAGGGTGCTCTACGATACCTGTCTGCCAACGACCTACAATTGTCAGCTCAACATGCAATTAAAGAAAAAGGTATGTTATGTTGAATAAGGACTCAGCCCCCCGGCATCGACGTATTAAAGCGACCAACGGTGACAAAATGTGCATGCACAGCCAAAACACCAATGCCTTGGGACAAGACTCTCCCTATCGGCTCCACATGCTGATAGGGCTCCTCATTCGAAATCGGGATGGAACCCCGGCAAACTGACGCGCACCAGCGATAAACGATATCACTGCGGTATTAATACCGCGTGGATACGGCAAGAGAAGTTTACTTGATTGGAACAACGCTTGTCTGAAGCATGATTGCTGCGTCGGTGCGTGCACATAATGAATCGGAACTGAGGTAGCTCTGCCAAGCGGTCGGCCACGCTCTCCGAGGCTAGGACGACCCCCCCCCCCCAGGATTCTATCCTGGATATTCTGTGGATATTCAGCCATCTTATAATAGTACCGTACGGCAGTATTCCATGTCCATGAGCCCAGCGACTCGCAGGGACGGTGCCTCTTGCGGGTATGCATACTTCGTACAAATGATATTTGGAGCGCCTTGCCAAACAGGAATACCGTCGTATGGACAGATTGCAGCATGCTAGCATGTACGAGATATCCCAGCGCTGAGGTCCGACAGTCTTTCTGAATGAGGGACTGCCCTTGCCCACATCTTGAGTCAAAAAAGTGCGAGATCTGTTGTGGTGGACCCATGAAATTGGTCTGCTAAAACCAAATCCAAATCCGTTTCAAACTATTTTTGTCGCTGACTGTATACATGGGTCATGGCAGAGGACTGGAGCCAAATGAGCGATGATGGAGCTGCAGGCAACCTCCCTTCGAAATACATTCCCATACGAACGTATCCACACTGTTTTTAAAAATTCTTCACCAATTGATAAAATCACGCATAATAATTTTAACGATATCAATTCTTTATGATTCGTTCTCAATTATTTAGGGTACAGCAAAGACTCGACTTTTGCGGAACAAGGCTACCTGTGGTGGTTGGTTTGTTCTCCAAGACAACGGCAAAGTTATCGACATCTATCTCACGTGATGTGCGTAATAGCATGCAGTATTCATCTTCTTCAAAACGATATCCATCTGTCGGCGTGGGGGTGGTGATTTTGAGAGATTCGCCTTCGAGGCCTGGAACCGAAGAAGCGTTGTTGATTCGAAGAGGAAAGCCACCTAGCAAGGGCATGTGGAGTTTTTGCGGAGGGTCTCAAGAATTTGGTGAGTCAATTGTAGAATGTGCGATCCGAGAGGCAAGGGAGGAGACGGGACTGGAACTGAGGTGCAATTTCCCTGAGCCGGGAGATGGACAAGGCTTGCAACCTGAAGCGAGAAGTCAGTCCCGCACAGGGCCGCAGCAAACCAGCCATTCTCCTAAAGCATTCATTTTATCAGATACTCTTGAGTATCCGGTACCGTTCACTGCGGTCGATGTGATTGACGGACCATCTTTAGACACTATAAGATATCACTACAGCATAGTTGAAGTAGCTGCTACTCCTCTGGATCCACTGGCTCCAGTCCAAGCGGCTGACGACGCGGATGAAGCCGCATGGTTTTCTTGTGATGATTTGGATGCTTTGCGTGCTCGGCAAGATGTAGTATGTAATGCAATCGATGTCATCGAACTTGCTCTGCAGAGATTTAGAGTTTGAATATCCAACCAGCCAGCATCTTTTGCTCGCTGAGTCACTTCGTTCGATTTGGATCGCTAAAAAAGTTGAATATTTCAATAACTATGCTTTTTTAATATATAATTCTGTAGCATATAGCCGTCTAGGTTGCGAGATACTTCACCATGCCTGCGAAACACGACGATGATTTTGAACCCGAGGGTGATGATCTCGCCGAGTCAGAGCTGGAGCTTGTGTCGGAAGGCGAGGATGGTACTGATACAAAATCCCGTAAAAAAAAGAAAAGTACAGCCAAGCGAAAAGCGGAAGACGGTGGAGGTGTGTAGTGTTGAAACTAGCGTGCCGGTATGGTGGAATTGCCCGCTGTGTGACTGCTGTGCTGTGAATCATAATTCTTAGTCTCGTCTCTAAAATTGCGTCCCAAAATTTTGACTCGATGGTTGTATGCATGTATACGTGGCTACCCTTGGAGTTGGATTGAGTGTCGGTTAAGGTTTGGGGCGGTTACGGTGGCAAGGAAAGCCTGCTTGATCTCGGCAATGTCGTGGACGTGTCGATAGGTATGTATATAATAAAGAACTATATTCATATATGCAGACAAGCCCCAGAAAAAAAGACCAGTGAAGCCAAAAGTGACCTATCCACCCCCACCCGAGGAACCCACGACGTATGAGGATGGGTGGACTGTACACCCACAGTTTGTCATGTACAGAAAGGCCAAGGGAGGGAAGCCAAGCCAAAAGATTGCTGGATTTGACCTCGTAAGTACTATATAAATTGGATGAATGTACACTGATGTAGATTGAGAGAGTATCGTTTGCTATGTGTTGTACAGGATGGCACACTAGTTGAAAGAAAAACAGGAGCGATGTCGCCAACAGATGAGCACGATTTTCTACTGTTTAACAAGCATGTTGCGGAGAAGATTAAAGATTTGCACGAAAAAGGGTATGCGATTGTGATTCTGAGCAACCAAGGAGGTATCAAGAGGGCAATGCTGGGGGCCTTGTCGACCAAGCTTCGTGCCCTGATTATCAATGTCATTGAGTCCATTGAGAAGGCAGCAAAGTGTTCCATTCCGATCCATGTAATTTTAGCTACGGAAACTAAGGAAAATTCGTACCGAAAACCGGGTACTGGTATGTGGGATCTCTTTGTGAAGGAGATGAACGATGGAGTGGAACCTGATTTGAGCAGTTCTTTCTTTGTGGGTGATGCATCTGGCAGGCCTGGAGATATAAACAATGGTGCTTCTAGCGACAGGTGCGATTTTATTTATTACATCGTTTGTGAAGTTCGTCCTTTTTTTCCGCGTGTGCGGTTTGTGATAAGAAACCATGTGGGACTTGTAACACTGCAGGGATTTTGCTCTAGCTCTTGGACTTACATTTCATCTTCCAGAGCAATATTTTGGACCAAAGCAACTATTTCTCGCTTCTGATTCTCCTAATTCGGAGATGGCCATGGCATTCAATGAATTGGCAAGACTTGTTAAAGAAGCAAACGTAGACAATGCTATATTCAAAGCTAGAGCATTTCAAACTACTGCTGATGCCATTCAGAACTTTCCTGGTAAGATTACATCCTCCAAGGATCTCAAGGGTATCAAAGGTGTAGGCAAAAAATCTTTGGCAAAGGTAGATTTCTATCTTGAGCATGGATACTTGGAAGACATTCAGGACCTCAAGAACCCCAAGAAGGAAGAGCAGTTGCCACAAAGTGCAGCTGCACAGACAGCATTCAAATTCATTTGAATCGATTTTATGAATGATTTTTTTTACTTTTGTAAAATTTATGATTCTACTTGTACCATTATTCTGTAGTTAAAAAAAAGAAATGTACTAATCATGCATTTAAACAATGGACAGCATCACACATCCACGCGTTTACAAGGTCCTTGTTGCCTGATTCATGCAAACCATCTGGGCCCTGGAGACCGCATATCCACATGTATGCATATTTGGAACCATGGGAACTAATACCAACAACAACCATGGATTTTTCTGGAGTCAACTGCACACTCTTTAGTACTTCCCACTCATCTAGACTTAGAAGTGGTTCGTATTGGGGGCTTTTCAGCATCTCATTGAAAGCATGCATATCAAATTGAAAATGTGATTTATTCTGTGGAGAAGCAAAAGCCCACACATGAGCTGTTGATCGATTCCTGCGCGTATACGTTGTCATGCTTTCATGAGATATCCACATGTACATGCATTTGAACAGCAAGGATACCATACCTAAGTCCGTTCAACTGACATTCCACAACTCGTTCTGGACCTACAGTAGGAGTCGGGCATTTCGGATACTCATCTGACAATGCTTCACCTTTAAGTCCGTGAAGAAACCACTGTTCCACTACGCTCAACCCTCTGTACGTAGCTTGCAGAGTTTTTTGTAATCTCAATTCAAGATTAATCACCATCATCTCCCCACTGAATGATTCCACATGAAATCTTTGAAGCACTCTATTCCTATCCACTACCAATGTACTTAGCATTGCAACACTTTTGGGAGCATTAAATAGAAGCCCTCTCCATGTATACGAATTTGCTAGCATCTCTTCCGACTGTTTGATAAACTCTTGCAGACAGACATCGTCATCACTCTCCAACTCTATTCTATTTTTCCTCATACTCCCTGGAGCCCCATTCTCATATTTCTCAAGATATTTATCAATTACTGCATCTGGCAAGTATTGTATGACGGAATCTTGCCCTTTGAAGTCCCCTGGACTTTTCAGGATGGACATGATTTGTTGTCCAATCGTGGATGCCTCTGCACTTTGTTCCGGCTTAGAACTGCCTGAATCCTCGCTATCGCGTGGAGATGAATCTGAGAATATTTTCACTCTATTATAAAGTTCACGATGACGGACTATGGAGACTATATTCTTTCGCTCGTGTGGATACGGACGCTGCCATCCATCAAAACCTCTGCCCATCCTGCCCAGAGGTACTATTCCACCGACACGACTTTGCTGACCATGCCATTTCATACGCAACATTGAAAATGATGCACTCATCCTTCTCCCCTTTCCATTCATTCATCAAATGAACCCAAATTGCATTAATTTATTAAAACCAATCTCAGTTCAGACGGTAGAGAAAGGGTTGGATTCTGCAGAGCACACCCAGTCAAACCTCAACGACAAGGCAATCGTAATTCCCCAAAATATTGTCACTACCGTAGTACATTAAAATAATATTTTATATAATTTCTACCTTTCCGATTACAACCTCAAGTTCTCCGATCCAAACTCTTGACAGCCAATCTGGCAAATCCTATCTCTCTTGTATTCTTTCTATCTCGTAAACAGGATGCAATGATTCCCTCTCATCTCATTAGTTTCTACTACAAAAGTTTCTACTACAAAATACAAAGAATAACTATTACATTACAAGTAAGGTGCAATGTATCACATTGTAAAGGGTCATCAGGTCAATCTGCAGGTTGGAGAAGAAAGGACTCTCATTAGACTCACTTTCCAGTACATTCGGAGGCACCACCATCATTATCAAAAAAGGTATAAATTCGTATTGTGTATGAAAAAAAAGAGAGATATTTCTGAGAGATTGTTATCGAGGAAATGACCAAAGTACCATCGTGTGCACTGACTGTTTGAATTTGAAACTTTGAGACAATAGATATAGCGTTTTAATCAGCAGTCCATAGTAATAATGGAAGAAAAAGTATATTATTTATTTGATAATATAAAGGCTGCGAATAATGAAGTCTTGGGCGAGTTTAAGCGTCATTGGCTCATGTTCCAAAACTCCCCCTCCATGGTCCAGGCGTTCAAGGAGTTTGTCTCCGCGGTCGAATGGGACGAATGGTGGATCATGACCATTCTAGGAATCGAGTCAGTCTTGATACTATCTCTGTTAGTATTTAGGAGGAGTTTGGTATTTCAAAACGTGATATTCTTCTTAAGCAGTGAGTTTGCTTGTCAAAAAAGCCTTGTTGCTGTTTGCAAACACAGTGATACGATACAAAACACAATGGCTTCCTGATTGCAGTGATTACAATATACAACGCTGATAAGATCAATACACTGGCATCGAGGCACTGGGAGGCGTTTTCTCGACATGACTACTTCCAGGCGAATGGGGCATTCATCTCTGCAGTTGTGTCTGCCCCACTGATGCTTGGCATGTTTATTATTCTGATAAATTATATCCTTCAGGCAGTAGAAACTCTGGTGGAGATGAAGAAGAAACAGATAATCCATGAGGCCCGGAAGAAATCTTCCAAGAAGAAGAGGTAGACGGATCTCTGGTTTTGGACCAAAACTGACTGACTGACTGGTTGAACTGAAGTGGAGTATTCTAACTTTATTTCAACGCAGCAACGTAATTTCTACTGACCATGTGGCAGGTAATGTGTTCTTATTACACCTATTCTACAAATACTATTTTAAATACCAACAAGTGAAAACCACTCTCAAAATGGATAGAATTACTTGAACAGTTGAGCAACTTGAGCAAAGAAACTTGGCTGCTGCTTCACCTTTGGCATGTTCTTTGTCATCTTCCATTGTATCGGATTCTTGTTGAATATTGGCCAATTAGGAACTGTCACGAGAAAAGTGACCAGGAGTCCCAGTCCATAGAGCGACATCATGAGTCCAAAACTGCTCTTGGCGTAACCGACCAGAAATGAGACCACGGCGAATGCAATAAGCATCCGCTGTGAGAGCTTCTCTGACTGTTTTTGGCCCTTAAAATCCATCTATGACTATTGTTACTATATGTATTGTATTGTTTATATGATACCGACTCTGCTATACCTGGTATTCTAGTAAACGTGCAGGGACGGATCAAAGAGAGCTGGTGCTACCGATCAACGTCACCTCGCCTATTTGCCTACGCCAAAGCAGTCTGTATATATATATATATATATATATGTCTGCTAATATATTGATACTAAAATATGCGAATAAATGAAGGTATTAAGCATTTGAACGAACATGTGAGTAGCGTACATCATGAATATCAGATTGCTGGATCTGGCCAGATCCCTGATATACATCAGGGCTTTATATTTTCAGTACAACCCAAAACACAGAAGCTTTTTAAAATACTAGTAGTTTAAAAAATCATGAATGTATAAGTATCACGGGTTGGACGAAGCGGCAATAAAAATAGCTCGACTGGCATTGCTGGACTTGCCAATTTCAAAAGTGCACACTGCTTGGTCATAGTTCAAAAGGGATGCCAATTCTGATCTCGTCACTGTTTGCTTGACATGCCAACCGTGCGACTTCATCCACTGCAATTAAACAATTAAATGATGAGAAATACAGGAAGTCAACAGCGACTAAAAATGGACTCGCTTGCAGGTACTTAAAAATAACTACCGAGTAGACTAGATTAAAAAAACAAGCATACATCAAAAAATACATACCTCTGTTGGGTCCTCAGGGCATCCAAAAACCCATTCTTTCATCAAACCTTTATTCTTCTTTGATGATGGATCCTTTATCTCTTTGATCACTTGTTCGGGGACACTTACAGTCAAAAATGCGCTGCCCGGGGCAGAAAGAGACCGTGTTTCCTCCAATAATGCAGAGACATGTTCTTCTTCCAGGTACATTAGCAGTCCTTCAGCAATCCACACGGTGGGTCTGATGGGATCAAAACCTGCCGCCATTAGACCCTTTGTCCACCCTTTATGACCCAGGTCGGCTGCAACACCGACCCTTGACGCACACCGCAGCGGATACTGAACCCCTTCAAAATGGTGGTCTATGCTACCGATTTTACTCTCGAGCATAGAATTCTTGCTCATGGACCGCCTCACTGGACTCATCAGATCCACTTCAGCACCGTACTTCTCTAACATTATTTCTTTTGCATCCAGCACATCTTGCCGGTCTACATCGAACCAATGCACCGTGGCAGGTAGGTGCAGTCTCCATGGCCTTGTACTCAGCCCAGCACCCAATTCCACCACCTGCATTGGCATCCTGTCGCCCACGGTCTGTACTACATGGTTCATACCTGTAGACGAGGGCATTCCAAGGCTAGCTTCTAGCTGATCATCAAACCACTTTGTCCTCACTGCAATCCTCCCAATCTTGTTCTTCCTGCCCGTGTCGTTCGAGGGTTGGGCTGGCTCCCTCCTCCTTCGAGCTGCCTTCAAAGCCTTCTTTCCCGCGAGCTTTGCGGCAAGCGGGTCAATAATGATGGCCGCATCTCCTTCTTCCGTTTCAATCGCTCTTGCACCTACAACAAATAGCTCGCGGTCAGTACTATCACTATCAATTTGTCCGAAACACTCAATTTTTTATAGTGGCTGCACGCGTCCAACAGTCGTCCAGGTGTGACACGACACAAGGCCTACAGTGCAGTCGACCCGAGTACCTGCAATCATCCGCGAGGAATATGATACGATATCATCCATTCCATCGTAAGGATCCATCATCTCAGACACCCTGCGTGCGAGCCACGCTGTCCCGGCCACGACGGAAGCAATAGCCATTGGCTTGATGAAATGACCAATGCCACCCTGCTTTTCCGGCTCTGCCCCTTCCTTCACTTCTTTTTTCCTTGTCCCTGCCATTTCACTACTAATGAATAGAACTAGAGAATCACAAAGATATTCATTTCCTTTACAAATGTCCATCCAGCAGCTGCTTTCTCCTGCTATGTGAAGAAAACAGTGGATCCCGGAGGCCATGACCTTCGACGGTCAAGATCTGCCCTCTCTCTTCATGAGATGACATGAGAGCGAGGGTTTCCTGCGATGGGTTGATTGGGAATGTATTAAAATTTTTGGATGACTATGGGCGCATTTTCAGATCATTAAAGTTCAGCAGAGTCGGGTCGAACGGCATAGTCGTGTGCGTGGAGTCGTTGCAATTCGAAGCAAGTTGAAGGCTGCCAATTGATGGATGCGTAAGTTGATACTCTGATGGATAAACAGCAACAGATTCTGACTTGGGCATCGGCATTCGTGCTCGGGATAAGTCTCGGTCGTTGGTTTCGTCAATGGCGCGATAATTGCAAAGAGCGTTTTCATAGCGTAACTGCAAGGGCTTGCCAATGGACGGCTGCTCTTCGCGCTGTTGAAAGCCTAGAAATTGATGGTGCGCTGTTTAGAGATGAGCTGGCTGCGTCGCTGGCCGGAAAGAAGGTGTTTTCTCAAGCATTGAAGGAGGCCAAGGTAGGTGACTGCCGGCAGTGGAGTCGGGTTTTGAAGAACGCAAAGATGGTTTGAATGTTATGTGTGGTGCATAGATGTGTAAAAATATTTTGATCAAGATTCGATGGTTGGTTGTTTGAACTTTGGAATGTATGGAATGCAGCCTGTGCAAAAGGATGCACAAGGGGAGCCAGGGAAACGATTGTACATGATGACGGAAGTTGCCATCGGGACGTGGTGGTTTGACAGAGAGATAATAAATGCATTGACGTCTCCGGCAATATCGTCGGCTAGAGGGTGGCTGTCTGCGAGACTGAGGAACTCTGCGAGAGGAGCTATGGGCCCACCAAGGCAAGTGGTGGTGCTGGGTGCCGGACTGGATACGAGGCCATGGAGGTTGCCACTGCCCAAATTGGTGAAGTGGCTTGAAGTCGATAATTCAGAAGTGGCTCAGGCAAAACGACATCGTTTGGATAGTCTTAATGTGCAAATGGAGCCCATTGAGCATGTTGGGTTCCATCCGCTTCGCTGTAGCGAATGGTTTATGCATGCGGCTGACCTGTCGTGTGGACAGGATTGGGAGTCTATATTGAGGGAGTATGGATTTGATGCTAGCCTGCCAATTGTATGGGTGATTGAAGGGGTGTTGATGTATCTTTCTCAAGAGAGTGTCCATGAGTTGTTGCAAGACTTGGCCAAGGTCTCTTGCCCAGGGAGCACTCTGATAGGAAGCAGCACCGTCAACAGAAGCGCCGAGCTTCTTGGAGGGAATGATCATGATGTGGCGTGTGGGTCGTATCCGGCGGAAGCTGTAGATGTGTGGATTTCTTCCTTGTCGCATGATCCGTCTGTTCCCCTGTTGGAAGCTGGATGGAGCATGGCAAATTCTTGTTTACTGACAGAAATGGCTCACGATGTGTGCAAAGGGGATCCCGAGGGGAAATGCACTTTTGACACGGAATTACAACTTGACGACAAGCCTACTGAGGTTTATTTTGTTGCAAAAAAGAAATGAACCAATATTTATACTATGCACTTTAAAAAGCATGTAAAGCCAACCATCTCTATGAGAAACTAGTAGCAGAGTTTTCTTTTGACCAAGCCGTCAATCATCCTGTATGGTTGTTAAAATGCTTGTTCCTGTGTTTCCAAAATAGCGTAGAGTATCCGTTTATGACCAAACATCTCTGACGTAACGGCCTTCTTTTGTCATTCTTGATAATATATCTTCCGATTTTTGCCTTTCTTCTGCACTCGTTGCATCTGTTGATACGATGTCAACCAGCGCATTGTGGACGTCTTTGGCCATTTGTGCCCCGTCACCACACACAAATACGTAACCATTCTTCTCCAAAATCATGTCTTTGATCATATCATTTTGCTCTGACATGACATGCTGAACGTATCTTTTGTTCAAAGGATCTTTTCGAGATTCTGCAATGAGTAGCTCGGACAAAGTGCCATTTGATTTAAAAGAGTTCAAGTCCTTTGCATACAGAAAATCCTTTGCAGCATCTCTACAGCCAAAGAATAGCCAGCAATCTCCAACTTTTCCGGCATGATTTTCGAGTCTAACTTGTCGATCCTGCAAGAAACCTCTGAAAGGAGAAACTCCGGTACCAGGGCCTATCAAGATCCAAGGAACTGTCAAGTCAGCTGGGGGAGAAAAAACCCCACCACTCCTAAGATATATCGGTATATTCTTTTGAATGATATTATTCTTTATTGACGGTTGAAGCAGTGTATGGGCTTCCTTTTCTAGCCATGTCGTTGCCACGCCGGTTCTAGGTTTTCCATTGGATTCGTATTCCACCACTGTAAATGCGACCTCGATAGCATTGGGTGATACTTCTTGACAACCTGAAATTGAATACATTCTCGGTGCTAATGGCGGCAAAACATCTAAAAGCGCATCAAAAGGAGGTTTGCAACTTTTTGTATCAAACAAGACGTCACAGAAGCTGTAATGTGCCTGAATTATCGACTTCATATAATCAGCCCTCCCTTCCCTGGAACACAAATGCATCAATTTCTCCTTCTCCTTCTCATCCGAGCAATACTCTGCAAGTAGCCTAAGGAGAGATTTCTTCGGTGGTGATGTCAAATCCAATCCGTGCAAGAATGCTGATTCGACCGAACATGGCCACTTGACGTGCTGTAAAGGCTTGGTTTCTGGTGTGTCCATGCTATCATCCCTATGTTTCACCTCGAACCAGGCATCCTTATCCAGGCCAAGATGCTTGATCACTGCAACGACCAGCTCTAGATCATTTTCTGGAAACACACCAATACAGTCTCCTGGCTTGTATTGTAGACCCGACTTTTCTATACCCATCTCCAAATGAATAACCCGGCGCCCATCTTTGTGCGACTCTTCACTCGTCAAGTACTCTGCAGACTTGAGTTTCACGTTGCAAGGGTCATCAGCAGAATACCCTCTCCCGTTGGATGTATTTGCATCATCTTCTCTATTTTTTTTGCCATCAACCCAGACAACATCAATGCTACAAGAAGGCAAAGGCATTACTGAGTTCTTGCCTTTTTGAACGGTGGAGGCAACACCTCCTTGTTTCTCTTCTGGCTTCATCAGCTTTTTAACAGCTGGGAGCAGACCCTGCATCCATGTATCGACAATATCCTCAATCCCATCTACTTCATCCGCTTCCACTGGCTCATAAAATTTCGTGGCACCCAACTCTAAGAATCTAGTTTTCAGCACCCTTGGGATATGCATAAACCTGGTATAGTTAGAATCCCCCAGGCCAAGGCATGTAAACTGAACGCCTTGAAGAAGACATTCTGAGTTTGAGCGCTTCTTTGCAGACGTATAAAATTTACTCGCATTATCAGGAGCTTCCCCATCTCCCGTACTGGAAGCCACCCATATCACATAAGGGCTCTTGTCTTTTGACAAATTCTCAAATCCAAACTCATTCATCGACAACACTCTGGAAGGAAGACCAGTCCCTTCTATAGCCGCACTAATATTCTTGGCTATTTCGGCTGCCGTTCCCGTCTGCGACCCATAGAGCACAACCATGGGCTTTGGTTTTGGAGCCTTGTATGCTTTGGCTGCTCTCAATTTCGCCAGGATGGCAGCACCGCCCACCTGACCCCGCGCACCCGATTTTTTCGGTACATTCATTTCAGTATCATTTGGCGATTGTTCTATTACTTTCTTGTCGTCTTGTATGCTCTTACCGTTTGAAAGTGTAGGCTGTACAACCGCGTCAACACGTGATTGTTCTCCAGGTGTTTTTGCAACTCCCTCTTGAACCTCAACCTTTACCCCTAAGGCAGAAGCATCTTCCTCTCGCACATTCGATACTCCAGTTACGGTTTTATATACGTATACACACGCCAATAATGGGAGAACAATAACTATAAACGGCACACAAAAGGGAGCAGCAGCAGCCACAAGTGCCACAAGCAAACTACCACTCTTCAGCCAGCGTGGCACTACTTGATCCTCCATTTCTGCCATTTTACAAAATCTAGATATTAAATTAAAATTAAATCAAGTGGAACAGGTATTGGAGTCATTTCTGACTCATGCGCTACTGTAAATGTGCCAAGTTCAAAAGAACTACGGGCGCTGTTCCATCTTCCGAATTAAAAAGTTCAATTACTATTTTCGTTATTTTTTCTACACAAGTAAATGTCTATTAACGAAGGGAGGGGATGGATCATTGTGCCTGTAATAAGTAAAAACAACATTGTCAAACTTTTTGACCTTGCTGTTGCAGTTTACGTAAACAACGGTCAATCTTCTTCTTTTCACTGCAATGCATAGCCTTACTGTTATTGTATATTAAAATCTGGCTCATACTAACAAGTTTATAAGTAATGTACAAGGGAGACCTTGAGGCGAGCCAACGAAGGCTCGCACAAAGGACGCAAGAAGCGAGCCAAAAGGCACTCAGAAAATTGGAGAGAGATAGGATAATTGCAGAGAGGAAAAAGGCACGGGAAGAAGCTCTTGAGAGGGAAAAGGAAGCGAGACGTAAAGCTCTACTGGTCAAAGAGGAGGAGGAACGGGAGGAACTAGAACGGCTGCAGGAGCAGAACAAGGGAGTCGTGTACAGGGGCACCTTGCAAGCTGTTCCAGCTCCTAGAGAGATGGCAGCAGAAATGGGAATCCGGAGATGCCAAGATAAGATATTGCTGCCACCTTCTGTGGGATCATTGTTGATGGACCAAAAAGCGTATAAAAATGGACCATATTTTTTCGAGCTGGAGAATAATATGGGTCGAATCACGCATGCAGGCTTGCTGGACTTTTCTTCAGCAGAGGGCTTTGTAGGTCTGCCTGCCAAAGTGGCTCGATGCCTTTGGGGCCCAGATGCGAAGGAAGGGGACGTATCAGGTCCAATAAAAGTGACATACAAACGATTGTGTAAAGGTGAAATGGCCGAGTTCCAGCCAAGAGATGCGGATTTTCAGTCTACAGTGGATGAACATGTTAGGGATGTTTTGGAGGGTGTGTTGCTGGAGCATAGCTGTCTGACTGTGGGGGACTGGATTTCTGTATCCTTTCAAGACCGCAGTTTTGACCTACGAGTACGCAACCTAGAACCATCGCATGCCGTTTCTGTCATTGACACCGATCTGGAGGCTGACATACATCCCTCCATAGAGACTGAGGAGAAGATTCTGGCTGAGGAGCTTGCTGCACGACGGGCAATGGAAGAGAGGCTGAGGGCAGAAAGAGAGGCTGAAAAGATCGAACAAGAGCAACTCGAAGAGAGACAGAGGCGGTTGGAAGAGCATGAAAAGATCAAGTTTGAGAAGAGTGCGACTCTTCCGCCAGAGCCTTCCGATGAGGACGTTGATATCAAGCAATCCAGCCTGAAGCTTCTGGTACGATTTCCGAATGGAGAGAAACATGCTCGTCGGTTCCTCATGAAAGATAGACTCGGCACGGTTTTCCATTTTGTCGATGCCATGGGTGCTAGTGGGTATTTTCCAGGAGAGTACAGACTTGTTACTCAGTATCCTCGCGCAGTCTTGTCATCAGAAGCAGACACGGTGCTGGAGAGCATTGAGCACTTTTCTCCAGGGAAGAGTCAAGTCCTGTTCTTAGAGCCAAAATCTCCTGATAACTCTCAGAATGATGCTAGCATATTAGAGTGAAAGTCATCAAACATCAGATCGCTGCATGCAATGTGACTACTTTGGCATCGAGCTCTGATAATCAGTCAGACTAACACCTCGTGCCGCGGCCCACGTGGGTAATTCAGGTCTCGTTCGCGTCTCCTGTCTGACCGGTGGCACGTTGCCAAAAAACAAACGAACGCGGTCGGTGGTCCAACGCATCGTCGTCAGCAACAAAACATGTGATTCAGCCCGTTTGTGGCATTCTTTTTCTTTGATTCTTAGAATTGCAAAGGGGAGAAGCATTACAGTGACCTAATGGATTGATCAATAAGCATCTCAAAGGTACGGGTATGGGTTAACAAACGTTTGTCGTTGGCAAGGTGCATCCCACCACAGTTGTTGTCATGCCTAGACTGTCAGGATACCCATAAATCGCGAGATGCAACTGATTTTAATTTGCTAATACGTTAATTATAATACAATACAGAATTATTGTACATTTCTAGAGGCGAGAATCCATTTTGCACCGGTTCGAGTTTGAGCGATCCGGTGGCCGATCTGGAGACCATGGAACTGCGAGCAAGAATAAGCAGCACTGCAGCAAGGGGAAAACTGCAGCGAGCAGTGCTAAATAACCCCATTCCAAACCTTTCGCGATCGTCATACTCGATTGGACGTCTTTCTCACAGTAATAGGAGGGTTTTCTCTGTGACTGCACGGTCCAACTTTTCTGGAAAAGAAAGCAGCAATGGCAATAATGCGACCGTAACAGCGCTGACTCTCTCCAAGTCGATTTTGAAGCAATTCAAAATAAGAACTGATGATGTGGAGACCCGCAATGGACAACCCCTTGAGATGTACCTGGTTATTGGAATGGCTACAGCCGTGTGCTTCGTTTGTGCAATTGATCGTGCCGCCATGTCGGTGACTATCTTGCCAATGTCTCAATATTTTCATTGGGATGAGTCAGTCAAAGGGTCAGTGTCATCTGCATTCTTTGCGGGATACATGATCACAAACATTTTTGGTGGTTATTTGGCTACAAGGTACTGCCCACGTGTAGTGCTGGCCATTGGAGTGGTCATGTGGTCACTTTTCACCCTAGAGACACCGACTGCCGCAGCATCAGACTCGCTCACAAATCTGTTTCTCGTAAGAGCTATTATGGGAGTTGGAGAAGGTGTTGCATACCCGTCTATCCAAAATATTGTGAGAGGATGTGTGCCAGACTACTTGAGGAGTCGATCTTTGTCTTTGATTTACAGCGGACATCAATTGGGGACGATTGTTTCCTACATGGCGTCCCCTGCTTTGATGAGTACATTTGGATGGCAAAGTGTATTTTTAGTGTTTGGATCCTTAGGGTTTGTTTGGCTGGCAGGTTGGATACCCATGATATTGCAGCACAAGCAGCTATCAGCCAAGCTGAGTCCTAGTGTGGAGCAAAGGATTAGTTTGGAAAAAACCGAGGAAAATATTCCATGGCGCAAGATTGCTACTAGTCGCTCGTTTTGGGCAATTGTATGTGCGCAAGTGAGCACAGGTGTCGGCGCTGGTCTTTCCTTCTCGTGGCTACCAACATATTTTTCAGAGCTGTATCATATAGACTCTAGTCAAGCAGCCTACTTGTGCCTCTTGCCATTCAGCGCGACAGTTATTGCAACAAATTGCAGTGGTTGGATAGCAGATGGACTAGTTAATAATGGCAGATTGACTTTGACACAAACCAGGAAGCTTATGCAGGCAATTGCCAGCATTGGGCCTGCTGTATGCCTCATGCGACTTGGTTGTACTTCTGACCTGGCCTTGGAGCCATCAATGAATAATGGCATTGGAAGTGCAGTCATTCTGGTCACATGCTGGCTGGCTCTTGGTGGATTTTCAGCCGCTGGATACGGCACGAATCATCAAGACTTGTCCAAAAAATGGGCTGGCATGCTGTTTGGACTTTCAAATGGGTTGGCAAGTATTGCAGGATCTGCAAGCATATATGCCACTGGATTATTCTTGCAAAACAGCAACAATGATTGGAATTTCATATTCGAATCTGCTGCCGTGATTTATTTGATTGGAGCCGTTTTGTATATCAAGTTTGCATCATCCGAAGAAGAATTTTGAAAGTGATTTATCTCACAGAATTCATTATATAATGAATCTCCAGAGAGTACAAGTAGAAATAATCAAGAAGAGATGAATGAATGACAATTGTTTCAATGATTTTCTGTTTTATTCTTATTATCTCATATGCAACATACATATCGTCAACAAAAGGTTGCAAATCACAGCGCTGTCACTCTATATGATCAATATTTATGTCAATCAAACCGTCTAAAACCTCAAAATTCACATGCAGCAAGACTGTTCTCGCAAAAGTCATCCAAACTTATGCCCAATCCAGAATTTGACAATGTCAGGTCAAACTGTTTCAAAGTTTCATCTGATACTTTTCTTGTCGTGCTCATTACAATGGCTCCTCGATACCATGATTTAAGCATGTCATTCTCTCCGCAATAGTAAATCAGGACAGCGGTGCCATCTTCATTTCTATCCAACACATACCACGTGTCCACGCCTTTAATGGCATCCTGGAAACTATATGGTACTGAGAATAACGAAGAAGTCCCATTCACAGGAATCACGCTACAGTCAAATGTTACGCTCGTCCTGTTGGCAGCTGGCTTCACATCGTATGCATAGTCCAGTACACTATCAGCCAACTGCCCAAACCTCATCCTCTGGCAATCCCAACAGTCATACTGCGGACTCAATCCTCGAACCACATACCATTCCCCTACAAAGTCTTGCAACTCAAAGCCTTCTACCCCTGTCGATACTGGTGGAGTCTCACATTCGTCCTGGGACTCTGGGCTTTTGATGCATCCCTCTTCCTCGATGCATCTCAGCAGGTCCTTCGACGCCTTGCTCAAGTTTCCCACGTAAAAGCACGTAAATGCGCATTTTTGATCTGAGCCACATGTAATCAAACATTGTAGCATCTCTTGGCATTGAGCATCGTCAAAACATTTTGTCATTTCAACCTCGCAACCCGACAACAAGCAAGAGGCGTCCGCTTCAAACGCAGACGCTTGCTCCGGACTAGGAGTAGACAAGCAAGGTCTGCAGGCCAACACCGCAATAATCACGGCAACTGCCCCCCGATGCAAAACTTTGGTACCACTGCTGGCCATTATTAAGGGAGCACCCCGGCTTCTTTATCAACTTGAGTCTTCAGACCCTGGGTGTAAATGCTCTTGGGATTTTATTTAGATTTATCAAGTAGAGCACATAGTTACTCGAGATTTTGAACTAGACATACATGTGATTATATATATAAGATTCGAAAATGATATTCGACAACCAAATTATCTTGAGCAATGTATGAAAAGTGACGTGGCTGCTGTTTGGAATCTTGGACATTCTTCTTGGACGGGACTTTTTCTAAAATGAGTTCCGCGCGCGCGCGCATGTGGTGTGTCCCATGTGGTGTGTCCCATATGGGACATCCATGTATGGAAGCTTCAATACAGGAAGTTATATGAAGGTTCAGAACCTTGTGAGTTCTCATGCAATATCCTAAACGCGGAAGGGTTGCACGAAGAACTAAAAATCAAAATATTCAAAATATTCAAAATATTCAAAGTTGACGTATATCGACATGAAGCTTGCTAAAATGCTAATGCTGGCGTGTGCTGCAATTCTGTCGCTTGTTGCCTCTGCCCAAGCGCAGTGCTATGACAAGCCCCCACCGAATTACACTTGTGAGCTTCAAAAGAAATGGGGCAAGTGCTACGAGCCATGGATGATCCAAGGTAATTATTGTGCCAAGACTTGCAGTCGTTGCGGTGGCCCCTCAAAGGATGATGTCTGGAAGCCAGAGAATCCTAATATGGACATCTGGAAGCCAGAGAAGGCCATGTGCTATGTAGCTGGAAACTACTACAAACATGGTCTCTATGTGAAATGCCCACAGTGCGTTTACAACTTCTGTCAATGCTGCGACGGAACATGGCTGAACTGCAGAGACTATCTCACTGGGAAGGAGGACCCTTGGTGCTGACTGCCTGCTGGGTGGTGATTGGGCAGATTATAATCTACATAATCATGTCACTAAGGATGGCATGCACTAGGGATCGCCTAGTTTGTTTTGCATACTTGCATATTACTTGCGTTTCAAAAACATATGGACTCATGAGAATAAAGTAAAAGAATAAGAGTTTCTCTAAACGTATAAATTTACCTGTAACGCAAGATTGAAAGCACTGATCACATGACTGCATCACCGACACTCATCATCGACGGGTTTTCAAAGGATGGCCCCAAGATTCGTGTACCGTTATTGACGGCGTCATACGATGGGGAGGATGTATGTGCATCCTTAACGCCTCGTTAGGGCTGTTTATCATAGCCGAATCTTGTAAGATTCATTGCCATAATGGGCACCTCGGTTTTGCTCACTCGTCTACCTCAAGAAGAAGCTTCCTGACGAAGCTTACTCAGCAAATTCAATACCCTCAACGCGTGAAGAATATAACAACATCGAGCCCAAACTTGTGTTGGTCACTGCCGAATGCTCAAATAATGTGACTTTAAAACATTGAAACCTGATTGATCAGGCCTTGTTGAGGCTCGAGGGTCTGGTTCATTCAGCCTCCTACGAACCGACCACGGCTCAATTGCATCATTAGCATTTTATATCTAAAATCTCTAAAGATGAGGCGATATCTGGGCGTATCATCGCTGCTTTTACTTCTGGCCACCTCTTCTGTGTGGGCACACGTACCGACAGAGGGATCAAGTTCATTGGAAGTGCCTGAAGCGGCGCCATTGCGTCCCCCAAAGCCACACGACCCAAACTTGACACCCAGAGTGGACTTTCTTGTGGTTGCCTCGCTGCCTGGCAACGTTCCCTGCTATGATCTCTCTGTCGGTGATCTAAAAAATCTAGAACGGGCGTAATGCAGAAATCTAGGAATGATAGCGACTCTGGCTAATAGCCCTGCCTGGCTTGCAGAGACGTGCCATGCGTCATGTGCACCATCAAGAAGACGACTGCTCCAGGTGAACCCTGTTGCTTTTAAAGTAGACTGTGCGAGAGCGCCAGAGGATCCCGAGGGTGTGTCCCAAGCGAACAAGGAGGCTACTGCTCTCGAGCAAGAAGCTCGTGTTAACGATGTACTGGGAAACTCGCTGAATGAAACGCTGCCAGTAGCAATTATTGTGGCAGAAAATATCTCACCTACCTTTATCAGCGAGGCGGCCATTCCAGGACTTGAAGAAGGGTCTAATGCATCATCATCCCCAGATAGGACAGCCACCGGCACTACGCAGAATGTAGCACCAGGAACCCCCAGGCCAATGCCATCACACCGCCCAGTTGGAGCAGCAAGGTACCCAGCAAATTCCCAGGTGCAGTACCCTGAAAACCACGAAGGAACCTTTGAAAGCTGCTACGAGGACGGGGCCTGGCACCAGCATGGCCTGTTTGTGTATTGCAAAGACTGTGCGTCCATTTCTTGTCGTTGCTGCAACAGTGTATGGACACATTGCACCAACACACTGACAGGAACGGAGGTCCCATCGTGCTAATCAGAACATTTCGTTGATGACATCAGGGTTTGTTGTTGAAGTTGCAACCAAAGCCAATTGGCTTCAGTGTGGGTGTGTATGGAATTGTAGAAAGTATGAAAACCTGAAAGTGCATGTTAGGCCATATGTAAGAAGGATAGTCACAGCCGTAGCCACCGCTCTCTACTCTTGATATCCTAGACGTCTCCAGTACGCGGCCCATCCCAAGCTTCGGACAGCTCCCGGGTGTGTGAGGTGAATCTCGGGCCGAAGGACCACCTTCACGATGTAGCATCTAACATCTCCAAACAGACGTGCATGCATCGATGCCAAGTGGCGTCATCCAACAGACAATCATTCGAGCAATTCAGCATGTGTTATTGTGTGTTACATGGTACAGAGTGAACAACGAAGCGCAAATAGTGTATCGATTCACTCAAAATGGGTGTGCTCCAAAAAGCACCCATGGCAACCGGTTGATGGCAAACGTCTAATATTCCATATTGTCTGGGTCGCAAGACAAGTGACCAGTGTGCCGAGCTTACCTACAAGCAGGGTCACCGGATCGCTGTTATGGATGGTGCTACCATGCCGACCTTCAGCACCATGGGTCTTCCTTCCCGGTGAGGTAGTTCTTGCAGTTCCGCCATGTTCCGTCGCAGCATTGACAGAAGTTGTAGGCACAGGTTGGGCACTTGACGTAGAGGCCGTGCTTGTAGTAGTTGCCGTTCACGTAGCACTTGGCTTTTTCCTCCTTCCAGATGTCGTCCTTCTTGGGCTCCGGCTTCCAGATGTCGTCCTTCTTGGGCTCCGGCTTCCAGATGTCGTCCTTCTTGGGCCCACCGCATCGTCTGCAGGTGGCGGCACAGTAGTTGCCCTGGATCATCCAGGGCTCGTAGCAGTTGCCCCACTTCTTGTGAAGCGCGCAGCTATCGCTGGGAGGCTGTTTGTCGTAGCACTGGGCCTGTGCAGCGGCAGCCAGCCCCAGGAGGGCGCATCCTAGAAGCAGAACTCTTGAAAGCGTCATCACTTACTCACTTGGTGGCTTTGTTTGGTACGATTGGCGGTGTTCTTCGTCGCAGCACTTGCGGTTTTTGTCTCTCAAAATTGTTGATGGGTTTAATTATGCTGTGAGTGAGTTGGTTTTCACGCGTTTGTAGCAGCATGCATGCCACCAGGGTTCACCCGGTAAGGAACCTACAGGGCGAAGCTTCCGTAAGCAAGGTGTATCGCGCTCATGAGCGCGCTATATAGCATATATATATGCCATCAAAGCTATAGCTATATCGACTGAAGCTCGATGAAGGTGGGGAATCCATTCATCGAGTATTTACCGCGTGACCGTATGACCTCGCTGGGCCACACTTTGCCCAGTTCAGAGCAATATGCTGCATTGCAACGCAAATATTTGCATTGTTTTCCTATCCTCGAAACTGCGGACAGGCCGTGTTAAGCCTCGATTGTTATTCACTCACGCGCCTGCCAGAGGCTGCTTGCATCTTTTGAAATTTTGTGATGACCGGATTGGGCGTATCATCGCTGCTTTTACTTCTGGCCACCTCTTCTGTGTGGGCACACGTACCGACAGAGGGATCAAGTTCATTGGAAGTACCTGAAGCGGCGCCATTGCGTCCCCCAAAGCCATACGACCCAAACTTGACACCCAGAGTGGACTTTCTTGTGGTTGCCTCGCTGCCTGGCAACGTTCCCTGCTATGATCTCTCTGTCGGTGATCTGGAGCAACTTGCTATTGGCTTTTGCGGCAATCTAGGTAAATTCGCAAATCTGAGTTCCTTTTGGTTTCCAGAGACATGCGAGGCAGCATGCGCAGCGTCCTCAGGAAGACGACTGCTCCAGGTGAACCCAGTTATTTTCAATCAAGACTGCGTGAGAGCGACAGAGGATCCCGAAGATGTGCCTCAAGCGAATAAGGAGGCCATGGCGCTCGAGCAAGAAGCTCTAGTCAATGATTTACTCCAAAACTCGCTGGAAGCGGCGCTGCCTGGAGCAACAGTTCTGGCAGAGAAGGTTGCCCCAGATTTTGTTGAGGACTTGTCTAGGGAGCCAGATGAAGAGGAAAACGGCTGCTACGTCGATGAAATTTATCATCCGCAGGGATTGTACATATATATGGAAGACTCCGAAAATAGATTTTGCCAATGTTGCCAAGGGCAGCTGAAAAATTGCAAACAGAGGCTCACAGGAGAAGAAGAACCAACTTGCTAAAAGGAATCATGAGGTTTTTAGTATTGCTGTACGCATAAACATACATCTAGTCTGTAATGTATTAAAATCAATTTATGGTGGATTAAATAGGTGTAATCATTGAAATGTAGCTAGATTTCATCAGCCAAAAAGTTTTTGAGCTTTGTGTGCCTCTCTTTCAGCTCTTCCCTAGCAACTGCAATCATGTCCAAGAGCACACTAGCTGACATGCCTTCTCCCCTATGTTTCGATATGCCACAGACGTGACCCTCTTCATTAGTTGCCACGCTCATTACCACGGTTGCTGCCTCTTCCTCGGCACTCGTCGGATCAACGACGATCGCCGTGCCTGTGAGTGCAACGGAGAGTGAGAGGGGCACCCTTGACACATCCAACCTAGTAGCCTGCTCTGGGTCATCATCTACTTCAAAATCAGCCTCATCACCTTCCTGTTGAATTTCTACTTTGGGTATTTTCGTGTCTTGTAGCGCCGCACGACATGCCATGCTTATTGCGTCAATTACGGACCCATCCAAATCTAAAATCAGGGCATCAACGTACAGCACCCAGCAAGATTTCCCCGACAAGATACACAGAGAGGACAAATCTATTGGCGATTCAGACGCCACAGACGTTGGACCCATATAGTAACTCTTCTCTATCGCACCAATCAGTTCCGCAGCCAGCTCCTCTCCTCCACGACCACGAAAAGCCGGACTTGCAACTGGAGAGCATTCCACCGAAAATTCCAAACTACCAATTTCCGGTGTATCCGCCTCTGGAGTCCCAATCTCTACCTTTACGCCGACTATAACATCTGTACCACCTAATCGAACTCGTGAAGAACCGGCTGCTTGAGCGATAACTCCACAGCGAACCTCTACGTCTCTAGACTCGTTCTGTCGTCTACCATCGCATCGCACATCCTTTTCTGCACCGGTAACGATGAATGCCTTTTCCCCGTCACTTATTGCTGGAACTACCATTGTTTATCGAATATTTGAATTCCCGTACATCCACTACGATACTTTTTACTATTCAAATGCCAAAGACCACAGCCATGCATGCATATAAATAGAAAGTTGGGAGACCCAGAAGCAGATACTATTTTGAATTAAGTACATATTAGCTCAAATAATATAGATGATTAGTCCATAATCCGATATCGCCTGTCAGCAATTATGAGTCTTCGGGTCTCTTTGCTGTCATTCAAATCGTTGCATTCCTGTCGTTCAACTAGCCGCAGAATGTTTACTGTTGTCTATCCTTGCATTACTCCATTGCATTATGGACCCAAATT
Source organism: Picochlorum sp. 'soloecismus' (assembly GCA_002818215.1). NCBI lineage: Eukaryota > Viridiplantae > Chlorophyta > Trebouxiophyceae > Picochlorum > Picochlorum sp. 'soloecismus'. The sequence continues at coordinate 200,452 of PJAJ01000023.1, read as the reverse complement.
ATCTGATCAATATAATCCTGGCATATTTACCGCACAAAGAAGTACTAGGCAGACCTGTCTTGGGAGCACTCGGCAGCAGTCTGTGGTAGCAGACCTGGTTCAGTCCAAAGCTGAGGACGGCAACGGGGACAACAGGTATCCAAGTGGTTTGACTAAACCAGTATTCTTTACTGTTGAAGATACAGATGTTGATGGAATGTCCAAAATGCGACTAGATGCCTTTATCTCTCAGAATGTTTCAGGGGAGCAAGCTGGGGCAACGAGCAGGGCAAGGGTGCAAGCGTCGATAAAAGAGGGATTGGTGAGTCTGAACGGCAAGGTGATGAAAAAGCCTTCGCATGCCGTCAAAATCGGCGATCAAATTGAGTGTGTTATTCTGGGTCCTCCTCCTCTGGAAGCAAATCCTGAAAACATTCCTTTAGATATTGTGTACGAGGATGAAGATGTGATTGTGGTTAACAAAGGGGCAGACATGGTGATGCATCCATCCCCAGGGCATTGCTCTGGAACTATGGTGAATGCGCTGCTGTATCATTGTGAGCTTCCAGCGGTCAAGATATCCCCTGAAGGGGAAGATACTCTTCTTGACGACGAAGAGGAGCCTCTAGGTGGCTTGAATTCTGATAGGTTTGTGTCGTTGTTAGGGGCGTTGTCATCACGGGACGCAGAAGGCAGCGGAGAGCAAGGACTGAAACAAGTAGATGGTAATGTAGTGCGTCCGGGTATCGTTCATAGACTAGACAAGGGTACCACAGGCCTGGTGGTGATTGCCAAGACTGATGCAGCTCATGCATCGCTGTCTGCACAATTCAAAAATCGTTCAGTAGATCGAATATATCACTCGATATCTATAGGTGTTCCTAGACCAACAAAAGGAATAATATCTACAAATGTTGGAAGAGATTTTCGCGACAGAAAGAAAATGGCAGCATTTGCATACGGCTGTACAAGAGGGAAAATGGCCAAAAGTAATTACTCTGTGTTGGAAACATTGGCCTCAGGCAACGCTGCACTTGTTTCTTGGAAGTTGGACACGGGAAGAACACATCAAATCCGAGTTCATGCCAAACATATTAAGCACCCCTTGTTAGCGGATGATACGTACGGTGGCTCGGCCTCCACCGCAGCAAGAGCAATGGCCCAAGGATCGACTCATAGGGCATCTATTGTCCAGGATGTCGCGCAACGCTTGAACAGACCAGCTTTACATGCCAAGACCTTGGGTTTTGAACATCCTAGCACAGGAAAATGGCTGCAATTTGAGTGCTCATTGCCTGACGATTTTTCCACAGCCCTTTCTGTATTGAGAAACGACTTGTGACATTTTTCTTCTTTTCTCTTTCCATTGTAGCATAGTGATGCTGGCATTACTGGCCTTGGTTTTCTTTCTTTATTATTTATTTTAAATATAATATATACTCAGTATTTAAATACATACTATTTAGTAATGATTGTCTCATAAATACAAATGTCACACATATATAAATATTATTCCATCTCCATTGGGCCCGATTGTTGCTCGCTTGTCACCTCATCCGACGCTTCGGTAGCCATATGCTGCACCAACGCATGGATGGGCAACGGTGCATACGGCACAAGAGCCATTGAATGAAACCCATCATTTTCCCCACGAGCCTTCAGTTCCTTGGACATCACAGCGCGCGCATACTCCTGCCCTGCCTCTACACTTTTCAGCGTGGCATTATTCCTGCCAACATCATCGATCCCGTATTTTGACGAATGGTACCCTTCCGGCAAATGCACTCGAATCTTTTTCGCACCCCTAGCAGCTTCTACAATCCCCCTCTTGCCAACACCATCTCTTTTTGTGCTGCTATTAAAAGATTTTGCTTCATCATTCTCATCTCCCATCATCACCCAGTCCCCACTTTTCTCCTCCTTTGCACCGTCCATTGGCTGAGAAATCGCAGTCATTAAATCTCGGCTATCAACAGCCGAGTCCATATCCACCGATGGCAGCCTATCTTGGGCACCCAGCTGTTGTTCATCTTGTTCTTCCTGCCGTCGTTGAGCCATCCAACAAGAGTCAGCTCCCTCGGTACCCATCACGTTCCCCACCCTTCTTCTTTTAAGAGATATCTCTATGTCACCACTATTCCCATCACCATCACTACCGCCAGGCTCGCATCCAACGTGCTGCCGTTTCTTGTTCGAACCTTCCATTTCCTTCTTTTCCTGCACTAGGCTGAGCACCGCTACATCCACCGTGCCGTAATTACGGTCTATAAACTATAGGTATCCTCTAAGAGTCAAACATCTACTATTTTTGTGCTGTATATCTTTTGCTTGCTAGAATCATGCCATTTGGTCAGTCTCATAAACTTGCAAGGATACAAATCTACATAGCAGCAACAAAGCAAGAGGGCTCTGGCCCTGAATTATGCATGTATTATTCAGTCATGGTATAAACCATCTCTCTGTTTTAATTTCAAATAATTGTGTCCCATTTCCCATAGCAATGGGCAATGCACTAGACCGAGATGCGTCGTTTTCGCCAAGCGAGTTAGAGCCCTAAAGCTGCGGAAATCTCCCGAGATGCCTAGGCCTCCGGTAGTCTCTCTGGATCCGGATCCGGACTGATGCAAAACCCTAAGATCGTGGGATCTGTATACCCTACTTCCTGGCAGGAATTGCCTCGACCTGTGTGATGACAACAGACTGGATTCGAATCGTCGCTTGTTTACCACCCACTTTGGCTGCTTCAATAAAATTGCACAGTGCTGTACACTAGCAGTAGTATAGTGAGCCAATGGTAATTTTGATGAAAAATCTTTTGAGATTGTAATCGTGTTTCATCAAACCTTGCAAGGCAGCCAATTTATTGGCTTGAACGATGCTGGCTGGGCAAGATTGGAACAGGGGTAAGAGGGACATTGGAGCACGGTAGCGATAGGGATTCCATAGTGTAAAAAAATTATAAAAATTATAAACTCAAAGAATTATACTAAACAGTCAAGTTGGTCATCTTCAATTGAATTACACGTGATTCAGGGTCAATCTCGCTTGCTATCCGCCATAGGCTGTTTCGATCTGTGAAGCCTGTGGGTGAGTGGTGAGCACGGACCGAAAATAGATTGGTCAGTACGTGGTGGATCTTCTATTGTAAAGAGAAGTGAAGTCGATCGACACACGCTGCCCTGTAGCTCAACTCGTGCCTGCGGGTGATTTGATTCTGCCATCGCGAACTTTCTCTAGCGGCGTTGGAGAGTTCTTCTAGTGGCCGAATAATATAGATAAATAGTTTGATGGTTCTAATGGTACTCGATTGTACTAGGTCAGGGCTCAGCGGGAAGAGAGGGGTGGTGGCAAGGCAGCAGCACTGTGTTGCAAGGCAACAGGGAGGGTTGGTGTGCTGGCGGAGAGGCGTTGGCGTTGGCCAGGGACATGGGAAGTATTTGAAGAAATCTTCAAGGTTTTTGAAGGGTATCGGAGAGTCCAAAAGCACATGTGCTGCAGCTGGTGGTACAGAGGGGTCTGTGCACCTGAGCAATGTGGGGGAGCAAGGAAGCGGAGCGGCTGGAGCGAATGGAGTTCCATCCGTGGTGATTCCGTTGAACTATGCACAGGTGTGTGAGCGTATTAATAGCGTATCAAAATTTCTATTACATGGTAGTTACTGAACGAATGAATTCATGCGTGTGTTTCCTGCTTTGGTAATGTGGTAAATAAAGACTGACTATCAAAAACTAAAAATACATATTCACCTGTGGAGTCGATGCAGATTTTAGGACTCAAAGGGAGGGATCTATACCTGGATCCGATAATTAATACGGCGTATGATGAGTCGTTTCATCGAGAGTTGGATGCTGGATATTCTGCGATTGCGAAATTGGGCAAAGAAAAGTTGCTTTTTGCTGCAAGGGAAGGGCTTCGAAGAGTGAGGGGGAGAGTATCTCTGGTTCATCCGGATGTCACCATCGAACCAGTTTTGCTGCCTGGAGCGATGGCGCTGTTGAATCAGGTTGAACATTATGAACTCGTGCTTCAGCTGGCGGAACAGTCAAAAATTATTTCCAACAGGGATCTGAAGGCAACCAACAAGGGCACCATTCGGGACTACAGGAGGGATGTTGCTCTGGCTGCCAGTCTCGCCAACTGTGGTCTTGCCAGGGATGCTCTAGAGGCAGGATCTATTTCTCTGGGATATGCTCGGTTGGAAGAGGCTCTTCGAAAGTTGGAAGAAGCCCCTGGTGGTGGGAGAGATGTCTCTTTGGACTTGTACTCCAACATTTCAAAAGCATTGGTTGATCTCAGGTCCGATGCTATCGTAGACACGCTGAAAGAACCATTGGATTTGAGTCAATTAACGAATAGAAAATCAGCAATTCAGACTCTAGTACAAATGATGACGACTGCTTCTGACGTTGCTGCGATTGATGCTGGCTTTGTTGGCAGGGTGCTTGATTACTTGACATCTCAGGAAATTGTGGAGATGGTGGATTGGTCCAGCGTTGCCCGTCATGGGTCTAAATATGCCTGGTGGAAGGCAGATATTATAAGCTATGTCGCCGTGGCGCATCTTGTGGCTGGATTTACGAGGAGAAGGCCAGCTTGGATCTCCAAGGGTAGAAAGATTTTTGCCATTGCTCATACTCAGCAAGCTGATGTCGCAGTTCCAATGTCTATCGCAGAAGTCCTTCTCGGAGAGACATACAAAGCAGTCGAAATTCTTCAGGAAGATGAAATTCTCGGACTGAAACTAAGAGGAGCAGCAAGAGTGCCTGTACAAACAAAAAAAGTAGCTGCTCCAGATGTTATGCCAGAGAGAGATGATGTAATGGCATTTATCCAGTTTCATTCGCCATCCCAAAAAGATTTACTACCAGGATTGTGTCTTTTCGTGGAGTTATGGTTAAAGAATGTCGCTTTTATGCGTATGCGCGACACGAGAGAGCGTCCATTCCCGGCATCTTTGACTGACTATTTTGAAGCACCAGGGACTGTGAAGTATCTCACAAGCAAGACGGGTATGTCGGCGGAATCTCTATTAGAAAAAGCATTTCTTTTAGCCAAAGGATCCTTCAAAGTTGTCGAAAAGTATGCAATGAGTTTGGTATCCTCTAAAGAGGTCAAGGCATATGGATATTACGCATCAATTGCTGTCGTTGGTGCTTGGGCTGCCTATTATTTTGGAGGAATGCTGATATCCTATAATAACAGAAAACAGTCGGCGAGCAAAGTAATGGGGCCTATACCAGCTGCATCTAACGGCATATCTTCCAAGAAAAAGACAAGGAAGAGCGCAGCAAGTCAGAAAAACAATGGCAATGCACAGACTGTAGTTCTTGGTAACGCAGCTGAGGCTCGAGACACGTCACTCTTGAGCAAGGAAGAAGCTAAAAATATCATTGAGTCGTGGTTGGAAATCAAGGCAGAAGTAATGGGTCCAAGGTACAACATGGGTCGTCTTTCATCCATCTTGGTCAGCCCCATGCTTGATGCAGTACAGTCGGAGGCTCAGGAAGCCAGCAAGAGTGGCTGGTTTTGGAACATCCGGCCTCTCCGAGTTCGTATCGATAGTATGAATACGGACGCCGTCAATCCGGAAGGGAGCGGATATCTTGTTGTTGTTGCCACAGTTGATGAGAGCGCAGACTTGTGGGCCACAAATGGTAAAAAGGGAGATTCATACAAAACCTCATACAATGTGGAGTACACGTTAGTGAAGAAGGGTAAAACTTGGAAGATCTCCAGTGCTCTGGTTACCGGAAGATGACAACTTACGTATTGAACTGTAATCAATTGTGTGTCCAACGCTATCATTCTGTTCTTGAGGGATTTATCCGGATGACAGGCCCAAACGTGCTCCTGTAAAAATATGATAATCGCAGGGCATGGTGCTTTCACTGCAAATAACCGATATCGCTAATATTTAGTTTCAATCATTTCTTGTCTTTATTTTGAACGTAATGACGTTGAATCGGGTAAAGCAACCTAGTTGCATCTTCAGGGTTTTTTTAGCATCGTGCCAATAGCCTTTGTATGCGATCAAAGGAATACCTATCAATTTGTATACAATCTCTAGATAATTATAAATTTATTAAGGTCTGCTACCAGTGAGAGAGCGTAGATTGTGCAGTATGGTCGAGCTTCGGTATGCCATGATCTGTGCCTCCAACGTGAACCGAAGCGTCGCTGCGCATGATTTGATCAAGCAGCATGGAATGAATGTATGTATCGTTGAATATTTCCCTGTAATAGTTGATCGGGTGTATTTGAGTCTGTTTCGTGGCCTCTTGATGTGTCGCACTGTTGATTGTAGCAGCACGTCAACCGACTCTCCAACAAGAAACCGGGTTTCGCTCGTTAAAAGAGAGGTACAGGGTTTGATGCGTACTGTATTAGTATTCATTCATCTTTAATGATGCGTACAGGTGGAAAGCTTTGGTGTTGGGAACCATATCAAACTTCCTGGGCCCTCGCCCAGCCAGCCAAACTCATATGCGTTTGGCTCTGTGACATACAAGGAGATTTATGACGACTTGAAGCAGAAGGATGAAAAGCTATACACGCACAATGGACTCTTATCGATGATGCAGAAAGATATGAAAGTGAAGGAAAGGCCTCAAAGGTGGCAGGATAGAACTGCAGATGATGGTGTTTTTGATGTAGTCATGACATTTGAGAAGCGAGTGATGGATATCGTGGTTCAGAATCTGCAGCAAGGGGAAAATAGCATGGAGCCATGTATGGTTATTAATATTGTACGTTGAACAATTAGGATGTAGCTTTCATGTCATTTTCTTTGCGTGAATAGCCATTTATTGTTAATAATCGAATGGGTTTCTGTGCTCATGCAGGATGTCACCGATTCTGCTAAAGAAGCAGCTCTTGCGGCTCCTCATGCGCTTCGCTTGTGTCAGATAATCGAACAAGCTGAAGATTGGGAAGCTGATATAGATGAGATACTTGAGAAGTTTTCTGAAGAAACGGGGAGAGATCTGCCCCAGTATGATGTGTGCTTTCAGTAGCTATCCTGCTCTTGTAATGGGGGCGTATTGACAACATTCTTGACATGACTCGCTTACGAAGATGAATGCCATTCAATCAAGATACTGAATATAGAATATTGAGAATTATCTGTATCACTTGTGTTTATCAACTGGAGCCAGCCCCCTTTTTAGAAGGCAAATAGGATTGCTGGTTCTTGTAAGTGCCATAATTTCCTGGATGACCATGAGCAAGGGGTCCAGGCATCACAGGAGCCGTCTGCTCGGAGATCATATGAGGCTCGCCATAAGGATATGCATAAACTTGCGTTGGCCCTGGATATCGCATATGTACCACTTGTGGCCTGGTCCGGGGCTGGCAAGGGCAACAGCAAAAGCATTTCCTTAAGCACTTGCATCGGAATATCATCAGAATCAGCCCACCTGTATTGAAAAAAACACTATCTAATACATATTTACAACATGAAGATCACTTTTTCTATTCAAGTATCATACATACCGAGCAAAACGATGCCGAGTCCCAGGATGATCCATACATAAAATGGTCGGTTATTGCTCACATCCTGGTCTTTGTATGTTTTGGGTGGGGGAGGAGGCATGAGAGGCACTGGAGGTCTCCACAAGATGTAAGCGTTAGTAGCCACTATATGAATTTCCAAGTAGGGACATATGAGCACATGCTGTTCAAGTATTTGTTAAATATAAGTCACATACCTGTGGATTCCAGTGTACTATCCAAAGGGCCTTCAGGCCCAGGCACACTTTGAGTTTCATGCTGGACAGCACAGTACTCAAAAAAGTCAAAACTCTGATCCATATCTGTTTCCCACCCTAAATCACATTCGCAAGTACACGATACTTGCCCGGACTCTGCGATTTTTGGCATCCGATACCCATGCAGCCCACAGGAAAAGATGCATACTATCTGAGACACCACATGGACTTCTACTGGACCAAACTGCGTTACATTACGTTTTTGCTTTACGTCAAGAACTTTCTCAGAGGAACACACAAGAATTATTTTGAAATGACTTTCATCCAGTTTCACGCACTGCTTCTTGTGGAAATATAGATGTAGGCTCTTGAGTCACTTTGCTTGTAAGCAGAGAAGCTGGAGTACCATCATCCTGACTGAAATCCACCATGATGGACACCAGCAGCCCGTCATCATCCAATGCCTCTTGAATATCGTAATCTCTAATATGGGGCGTGTATTTTGCTCCCATTGCAAAAGCCTGGATATTCTCCCTCAACTGGGGCTTCAGGTTGTCAAATGTCAAAACATCAATCTCTGGAAAGAAGACTTTCATGTAAACAGAGCTCCCAGTCTCATACATGTCACCATCCATGGCTCAAGCCCACATAAAAGGATGACATAGCATCAAGAATATCCACGCATATTTCATTCTTCTCGTGAACGCCCCAACGGAGAAATGCGGCCTCATGACTCTGGATGGAACCTGACCTTTTGACCTGTTCCTTCTCTAGCAGCTATTCTCCACTGACGTGGTGACCACCATTAGCGATCTCGCTTAACACAACACAAACAGCTTGCCTCTACGATTTTATATTTTAAGATTGTTCTTCAGCAGAGGTACGCTGAAACGAAAAAACAACACTTGATTGGGCCTGATGTGGCCTGTCAAGTTCCCTCTTGGTCACCTATAGATGACACATGTTCCACCCAGTGGTCGCAAAGTATGGCCAGTCCTGATTGATACTATCACTTCTTTTTATAAATAACGAGTCGTAAATGCAATGCCATACTTCTTATTTATTACATTACAGTCGTTTAAAACGACGGAACTAAATACTGTGGCAAACATTAAACGTCTGCAACCACACAACAGCCTGGGCAGCTATGAAGATATCCATGTATATACTCGTCACAGTCCAAACAAAAGTAATTTGAGCAGAGAGGACATTGAGAAATATCCGATGCACTTTCCACATCAGCCTTGGGCCGAAATTTAAAATGACAAGCAAAACAGGTGCCATCCTGCTCAGCACCCGAATCAATTTCCTTGTAAAGAGGAACAGGAAACAAATGATGATACGACCTGGCCAAATGTGGCGAGGCAATCAACGTCAAATTGCATATGTGGCACTCTGAAGGCACTTCTGCGGCACGCGCTTGGCAACGTGGACAGATGTAGCATCCAGCTTTGAGCGAACATTCAGCACCTACGAAACATGCTGCCCCAGGGGCAGTCGATGCCTGTGAGGGAAACCCAACCTGTACCAGGCTAACTTTTCGCTGATGCTCTAGCAGCCAAGGTGGCGGCACTGCATGCTCTAATAAAAGGTTCTCCATGTGTTCCTGGTCGAGAGCAATTCCATACGTTCCATTCGTCTTGTCAGTCATAAACCTGCAAATGTACACTTCTGCAGCAACTCCAACTACAGACACACGAATATGATGCTTCATGGCCTGCTTGATGCTCGTCATAATATCTCCGGGGTCACAGGTTGAAAGTAATGCTAGTAAAAATACTGTTTCTCTATGTCCATATGGAGGAATATTCTTGAGACAATCCACACAAACGTCCAAGGCATTTGCAATCGAAGCATTCCCCCCAGTATCCAGAGATGATTTCAACTTTTCAATATGCATTTCCTGCTCACCATATATTCATTAAATTCAATCACGATACTTTACTTTAAACATTCAAAAATAAAGATACATCTCAGCAAAACAAATAATTGCCAACAGGATCACGTACCGGGCTCGATGATAGTTCAGTCAATTGAAAAGCAACCCCATCACGCATTATGACAACACCAAGCTGACTCAACGGGTTTTCATCAAAAAACGACCTAATAAACATTTTCGCCGCCCCAAACATCGCTCCAGATCGAAGAGGACGCATGTCAGCTATACTGGCCGCTTTCGACAAATCTATAACCAGCTCCATGTACCGAATCATCCCACGTCGAACCTGAGCAGTTTGTGCAGAGCTCAGCATGAGCCTCTCCCTTCTCGTCCTCTGCCTCATTGCATCACTCTGCGCAGATAGCATTTTATGGATTGTTCTTATTTCGATCAAATTTCATAAATCACAAATCAATTCTCCAGACCAATAAACACATACCACTGTCCTCAGCCTACCAAACTCATCCTCTTCCAACTGATCCCAGGAAAATTCATCCCTATGGGCCTTCTCTTGCTTGTTCCCTTCCATTCTCTATTTATGTAGTAGTATATATTAGATAGTACTTATTGTATACATATATATATATATATATATATATATATATATATATATACGGTATTGAATTTCTTTCTATCTGGTTCAAATTGAAAATCACCAATCTTCTTTATTATACTTTAGTTTTACTCTTCTAGTGTCCATACATCTCATCTTCTCGGATTGTAGACGATGCATCAAAATTAAACATCCCGATCGATACATGCATACTATCTCTTGTCAAACATTGCGTAATAACAATATCTAGCCTAGCCATGTGTCAATCGAGTTCGATCTTTATTATTCCATTATCAATCCCATCATTGCCTCCTTCTACACATACATATACTATGTATATATCACCACATTAAAATATAACTTTTTTACTATTTTCATTCAACTACAGTGGTTTAGTTTTGCCCAATCTTGAACATCTTGAGCATTGCATTTCAAATGCCTTGGTATTAGATGCCAACTGATCATCGTTCGACACAATACGTATTAACTAATGCATATAATACACAAACAAGCATGTCATCTTTTATTAGAAGATCTGGACCAAGCACACCAGGTACGAAGTAAGAACAGCTTGTACATGTACCAGTTGCATGTAGAGACAAAAACATGCATTACAGGAGTTTCTCTTTGATTTATGTTCTTTATTCGACAAGTATTGAATTAATAAAAATGATTTGTATCATAATTGTGTTTAGAAACGATACAGTGTGTATCTAAATCGTTGTCAAGTTGTTGAGAGCAATGACAAAAACAATTAATCATTTGTAATTTCTGAGTATGCGTGCAGATATAGGTACAAGGCCAGGGCCCCATGGTCAGCGGGTGATATCTACAGGATTAGATGATTTGGATAAAATATTTGGTGGAGGCATCCCCTTAGGTGGAGTGTGCCTTATAGAAGAGGATGGATGGACCAGTCACCACAATGTGCTGCTCAAGTACTTTGCTTCAGAGGGAGTACTGGCAGGACAGGTGAGACGACATGACGCAATTATTATTGTTCTTTGAATACTTTTATATTCTACATGGTATTAAAGTCATCATAAACGAATCCTAATCAAAAAAATGCAGGCTGTATGCCTCGTTGCTCCACAGTCCATGTCACTCGGGCTGAATGACTTTGTGTTGAAAGAAATGTCAAAGACTGAGGCCGAGAAGGAAGAGGCTGCTGAAAAGGCTTCTGAGGAAGCATCTCGGAACGATACAAAGCTTAGAATAGCGTGGCAGTATGAAAAATTCGTGATGAGTAGAAAGCAGCAAGAGTTACATAGCGGGTCATCCAGAGAGCAGCCCGCTCTCTCCAGTCACAATACAGGCTTGGCATTGAGCAAAGGACAGCAGCCAGTAGTTCGAACCAGATCACCCTGGTGCCATGCGTATGACATTACAAAGCCCCCTCGAGAGGATACCTTGTCAAAGCTGCAATCGAACGGGTCAATATCTGTCACCGTCTCGGCTGGCCAGGCAGCGGTGAAGGAGACTGTGGATGCAATTCAGCATTTTGTCCATGGATGCGGATTGGGCAATAATGACACGTACGCAGCTCAGTCTCAGAAGCAGAAGGCACATGCAGACACATCGATTGCATCATCAGAAAAAATGTACATGTCGGCGGGAAGAGTCGTCATACCATCCCTGGCAGGCTTGGCATGGGACGACGATGCCAGCCTCAACAACACAGACCTGGCAGCGCAACGAGCCATTGCTATTCTGCTGGAAGCCAAGCGCCTCGCCCAGACCGCGAGACTCTGCATCATGGTCACTGCCCGACTATCCCAGGTATCACCATCTGATAGAATTAGAATGATGCACATAGCAGACTCTGTGATGAGTCTGGAGGCGGTGGATGACACATCCCAAGTAGTAAAGCTTTCCACAGATTCAAGGACCGTGTCTGGCCTTGCCAGAATTTGCAAACTGCCGGCCGCCGGTGCCCTCGTTGCGCCCTCCCCCCAGGTCACCTGTTATATAGTAAGGAACAAAAGAAAGAGATTAGCAATCAGCCCGATAGAGATTGACCCCGATGCAGAAGCCCAACTGACAGAGGCAGACGCTGGTCCAGTGTCCTCTGCCCTGCCTTGTGGAGCTGCTGCTGCTGTGGGTACCAAACAGCAGCAATACGAGTTTTAGTTATTACGTCGATAAAAGGGCACTCTGTATAGAATAATATTTAATTATTTACGTTTTTTGGTCTGTGTATTGAACGATGGATGTGAAGACTCTTGTTCTATTGAAAACTTTGAATGCAATTCAATTGCATTCATGATCAACCACCTGCTCTCTGTATACATGTATATACTGTACAGTACTGGCTAGTATACATGTATATGTACATATATATATAGTACGATCAGACCTCTAGAGGTATAGATGTTGTGTGCACAGCATGTTGTGCAGTGTGGCTAGCTGGACTAGAGTCCAGAGATCTCTAGAGATGATGGTGGTGGTGGTATGATCTTGAGCTCATGGGATCAGTCCCTGTCGAGAGATAGTTTCTGTCGATTTTCAATTGAACATTAAAATTTTGCAATGGTATTGCTGCATGCGAGAAACTCAATTATTACTGCTCCTTGTAACTCGGACGTTGTATATCAGTCTTGCTACTCGTGTTGTAAGAGATTTTTCGGATCTAGTCTAGTTGGGTACGTTTACTGTTTATATATATATTTTTTATATTTTTATTACAATAAGTGAGTGGTATGTGTACAAGAGAAAGAAATGGATGGGCAGAGAGGTGGTCAATGTGGAGAATTTGAATTTATTTGTCTTGTGAGGAACGCCAACAGTATATACAGTATAAGAGCAGTTGGTACTGATAATGCAGGATGAGAATATACACAAAAACAGGAGATGAAGGGACTTCGAGTCTGTATAGCGGGGAGAGAAGGCCCAAAACGGATGCTGCGTTTGCCGCATTGGGGGATGTGGACGAGCTCAATTCGATAATCGGCATTGCGAGGGAATTCGTGGCATCAGGGACAGATAATATGTCAAGTGAATCCAGTGATGTTATAAAAGTAACAAGATTGACGAGTGTCAATGAACAGCTGCAAGAAATTCAGTCGAGACTTTTGGACATTGGGTCAGCGGTGGCAACTCCAATTTCCACCTCTTCAGAGTCAAAGATCCAGCGAGCGTCCTTCTCTGAAGGGCACGTAAATACTTTGGAACGATGGATTGATCAACATGATGCCACGTTACCCCAATTGACTAATTTTATCCTGCCATCTGGTGGATTTGCCTCGTCACATCTGCATTTGGCCCGTGCAGCGTGCCGAAGGGCAGAGCGGTCTGTCATTCCCCTGGTTTCCCAGGGAAGTACAGACGTTCAAGTGTCGATTTATCTGAATAGGTTGAGTGATTATTTATTTACCATTGCGAGAGTAGCGGCTAAACAGGATTGCAAGCCGGAAATAGTGTACAAGAAGGGAGATTGATCAAGCAAACTTCATAGAGTACTTTATACTCGACAGAATTGCGAGTAATAACAGTGAAGAGGGAAAATCGATGTTTGTAACATGAACGGTAGACAAATGCTGCTGTATATATTTGGTTCCACCTGGTCCCATTCTTTGAACACAAAGGTGCTTTTAAGACTGCCTCTCAAAAGGGGACACAAGTGTAGTCACAATCACAGCTTCAGCCAAAGAATGCAACAGTCATATTATGATTATAATGAGACAAAGATGCGTCAAGAATCCCAATGCATTAGCCCCATGAACGGTTACGGAAGAGCTGGAAGGAGCTTCTAAACTTTCTGATGTCAGTGAAAAGAGCCGCGTTCGGATCCACGGCTTGGTAACTGGCATCTGCTGCATACTCCAGATGCCAGGCCACTCCAGTTTGCGTTGCCCCGCCAGTAACAACTGGGGCCAGACAGAAAGGTCCATCCTTGCTCACTTTAGGATAGCGTGGGACAGTAATATCCAAGGTATACGGCTCTGTAGGTATCTCTGCAGCATTCGCGTATCCTTCTGCGGGGAGGGCACCGTATACTTCATATCCCAGCGTATTTTGGGGGATTGGATAGGTACCCATGGGCTGATTTGGTATACCATTCCCTTTCAGCCGCCTGCTCGTCTCGTTAACAGTCATTTCAAATTCACGAGCCATGGTATCTGACCCATTCACCACAGGAATCAATGAGCGGTCGACCACACGTGTGTACTGCTACATGCATGCACTATTACACTACGTAGTGTATACCCGGGTGCTAGCTACGGTCCCCATGGGGAGCAGGCCTGTATACATGCAGCTGCCGGGTGCTAGCTACGGTCCCCATGGGGAGCAGGCCTGTATACATGCTGCATATGCAGCTGCCGGCGCCGGCCACCAGCTTGTGCCACTCAAGTGGCACGCGTCAAGCCATTTCTTAGGCCGTGGTGATTACAATGAAGAGTGCTGTAGCCCGGTGGCATGCAAATATACCTACAAAATAATTTATTATTATTTCTAGGTTAGTACATAGAAATATTAATTCATGGGAATATTCGCTAAAGAGTGAATGCAGTATGGTGCGAGGAGGGATTCTACCGCGATTCTATTCAATATTACTATTTGGTAGTATACAAAATGAGTGAATGAGTTACACTACCTGCAAGAGACAGGAACCTTGCCATGGATTTATTCTGAATAGATAATAGATATTTCAAAATGGTTTACATGTAATCGTAATGCAGTCGAGAAGGAAGAGCAGGGAAGAACCCAGAAGGGAGGATCCTCGTGAGGCTTTCGGTCGTGGCAACTATAGTGCAAGGTGGAGATGATTATCATGCTGATGCATCGGTATTTTCCATTCGTTTGCATTGTAGTAATTTACTAATGGGTGTGTTTTTGTGCCTGGGCTGGTGGTGCTTTCAGGGATTCTACGGATGATGGACGACGCTCGAGGGCGGGTCGAGAGAGGTCGAGGGATGGACGGCGTTATCAAAGCGATGTAGCAGATTCAAGAAGGAGGAGTGGGGGGAGCAGGGAAAGGAGAAACTATCTACGCGAGTCCGGTCCGGTCGAGTCAAGACGGTACGCCGATCGTCAGAGAGGAGACTATAGAGCAGACGAGGACTACTCGTACCAGGGCCGGGGGAGGCGAGGGTATCGATCAAGGCCTGAAAGAGATGGAGGTAGGAAAAGGGAATACAATCCTGTGGATGAAGACGGATATCGCAACGATGACTACTACTACTACAAGTCTCTCGAAGACGGGCTGAGTTCATCGCCTGGTCATGCATGCACGTACAAACGTGATGATGTTGGTCATGATGATGATGATGATGATGATAATGATGATGCTTGTTGGGACAGATATGGGGAAAGGTCGAATCGTCGATCCCCACGTTCTCCTAGTCCGTCAATTGGTATTGTGATTCGAAATTTGCCTCCGGATGTGACAGAAGAGGAATTGAAAGGGTTGTTTGCGTCTGTTCCTGGGACAGCTGCGATCGAGCTGCTGGATGACCAATGGTCTGGGAAAGATGAAGGAGAGGCATGCGCATACTTGGTGCGTCTTATGGACTATAGTCCTTGTATTGGTATGTTCATATCATCACTATTGACGATTCTCTCGTCTGCTCGCAGCGCATGGTTTCAGTTGATGCTTCCGTAGCATTGATGGAGTCTGATTGGAGGGATGCTGCGTACTGCCGAACTCGACGAATGCGTCTTGAGTTTGCCGATAGGCGTCAAAATAGAAATATAGATATAAACTTGGATAAAGATTGGATCTGTGTGAACTGCAATATCAATAATTTTGTGAGCAGAAAAGTGTGTTTTTCTTGTGGTTCGGCCAGGACGCTGGCTTGTTCTACAGTCGATCCGAATGAGCCCACTCGAGTTCTTCGAATAAGCGAGATCGAGCAGCATATCGGCGAGGATGCTCTTTCATCGATTTTAAAAGTATGGGTTCCGGTTCAGGAAGTTAGATTTTCTTGGCATCGCAAATCTAGCTCGCATCGAGGCATTGCATTTGTATACTTCAACTCGGTCCAGGATGCAACATACGTGATGGAGCAGCTGGACGGGAAACCATTGGAAGGGCAGCGAGGCATAGTACGGGCAGCTTTCACGCAAGTTCGCTCGACTTCTGGTGCCCAGCAGAACAGAGAAAATGCATCTCCAAGGAAAGCCAAGGGGCGTGTATCTGGTGATGCTACAACAGCAGCAGAGGCTTTGGAGCAATTGGATTGGGAACCAGCCTCTTTCGATGAGAAGAACCTTAATCCTGATGATGGCGTGGAAGATCAGCCAAAAGATGTTTCTGAACAGCCTGGATTTGTGTATGATCCCGAGTCAGGATACATGAAGGATGTTGTTTCTGGGCTCTTTTATGATGTCAACACCGGGTACTATTTTGACCCAACCTTGCAATCCTGGGGCACAAAGGATCCTGTAACTGGAGTTTTTTCTCCATATCAGGAGCCAGCGAATCAGGCAAATGTCTCTGTACAAGAAGAATGCGTCAATCCTGCCGAGTCATCAAAGGAGGAGACGAAGAAACCACCCATTGCAGCCGGAGTCATCAATGCTGCTCCTAGAATAAATAAAGACGCGAGTGCTCCTGACACCAAGAAAATTGCCGATAATGATAGTTCGGATGCACCTAATCTGAAGCCCAAGGTTGAGGGAGTCATTCACAAAGGAAAGTGGGCAAGACGGAAACAAAACGACCAGCAATAACTCGTAATACGAGTAGCTCATGGATGTGGGAGTAATGAATAATGCGTTTTCCTTGAGTTTTCGACATGATGAATTGTCATCTCATCCAAAAGCACGATTTTATTGTACACTAATACTGTCTATCTAGATCTGGACATTTGTATCGTTGTTTCTGTTACACTCTAAACCATGCTAGTGTACCAATTAGTACGCAACACTCCAGGCCTTGTTCTCAAACACGTCGTCTACAACTCCGTCATCGTCAGTACAGACATAGCATGGCTCGGACTTTGCGCTCATGCTGCTCTCTCGCTCCATAGTTTGATCTCCTGGAGCATTCAATGCCCACCCAAAGTTCTTGCTTGATGTGGTCATTGACAATTCTCTTGTTGCACCGATGACTGCTGCTCCACTTCTCTTACAGGTAGCCGAGATGCCCTGGAAGATGCAATGCCCCTATTGGTTAGAAAATAAAAGTGTATGCAACAAGTATAATGCATAAACAAAATACAATCAATCATCACACCTTTCCAATATTTGCACACATAGCTGAATAAATATCAGGCCTGATCGTGTCCTTTTCTACCTTGTGATATCGTGGTGGATGTTTCAACATTTCTTCGACCAAGAGCTTCCTTTCAGCAGCTACTTCTTGGTTCCCCTCGGCTGTATGATATGAATCTGGAGAAACGTCCATTGTGTGCATCCCTGGGCCATCTACTCCTCGAATGACCAGCTCCCTCATTTCCCTGCATTTTTTCATGCATATTTGAATTGAATTCAGTACAAGACCATCTCTCGAGAAAACAAAATACAGCAGTCGAATGCAACATTACATACATACATGTTCTATACAATACACACGTACTGGTGACTCGCGCAATAAAAGCACAACAAATGTACAAGACAATCATCAATGCCCAGTGGCAAGCCAAACACAGGTGGCAAGCCGTATCTGTTTCTCATCCTTGACCGTGTATGGCATGTATAGCATGCAGCGCAATTTGCACCGATATTACCACAAATAGAAAACACTTGCCCTATTCCACACGAAAAGATGCATCCCAGTATGTATGTCATCCAGCACAGCGCCTCAATCTCGCTCTTGTACTGGTGTGTCCCAACCCCATGAACAGGCAACATGTACTCACGTCCCATATTTCCGGCGTATGCAGTTCTCGCCCATCTCGTTTCGCGGAGTCCAAACCAAAAACATTCCTTCATGTTCCTCCCAAACACACAACCTCTCCACAAGCATGGATTTATTTTGTACGAGTCCCAGCATGGAATCTGCACAGATGGATGAATACATGGATGAATACATGAAAGGAGGAGTGCATTTCTCATGCATCTCAGTGAACAATGATCATACCACCAGATGATGAACTTTCAAACAATTTATGAGTCAATACAAGCACGCACGTGAACGCTGTGCTTCACGTATTTAGCTCTGGGACACCACATATCCAACAACCCAACCGTCCAGCGGCCCTCTTTCACGTAAGGCTCATAGTCCCTTTTGATTTCCTCCAATGGTATAGGAACTGTATCTCTAAAATCAGAATGTTTAGGAGGAAAATGCTCCTTCAAATCTTCCCCGGGAGACCAACAGCTAAGGTACGAAGAACAAAAAAGCCGAGTGCAATAATCCATTTTCCAAACAGATGGAAGATGACTGGTTCGTCACACACTTTCATGCAGGCCAGTCTCGATGACACCATTCCTTCAAATACAAACTTTGTTTTTTCTTCACCAGTATTTCTGTATCAGCCAAAAAAATGGTCGAGATCGCCATCTTCATGAAGTTGATCAACTGGTCGCGCGATTTGAAGGCGAGTCCACTTCAAAACCGATGCAGATTGGCGATTTCGTTTCGATATCACGATGTGTCAATTGCATTTTAAATCAATATTCCATCAGTAGTAAAACTTCGATTCATGGACTCCTGTAGATGAGGTTGGATACTGTCGAACACCGAAGGTTCGCCTTGAATCATTTTTATGTCGACGTGCTTTCAGTCTGCTATCAGTGATGTTGTACCGGTATCTGAACAATGTAGACTGAAAAACATCCTACTTTTTTCCAATTCAATAGAATCAATCTTGAGGAATTCAAAATGGCCACAGTCGTAGAGCCGATACGTCGGGCAAAGGGGAGTTCAGGACTCCAGTCTGTGTCTCTGCGTACGCTCTTCGTCGGCGTTCAGTTTATGCTGCAACCTAGGTGGGCGCATGTGTGTTGTTCTTAATCGTTATTTGTAAGGATAATGGCCGTCTGTGCCTTTGCCAGGCATACATAGGATCTCTGTGTACTATACTGCACTATGCTCTTGTATTCTCAACTCCCAACTCTTGTTTTGTGCCTGCAGCTTGGGACAAAATTCGTCGTCAATCGTGAATCCAATCGTAGACATCAATCCTCAAGATGGTATTATAGATAATATTAAAGATGATTTGGGACTTGGGTCTCTTGACGATGGTTCCTTCACAGATAAATGGTATTTTTGGCTGATAATAGCAATAGTGATTTGTGCATTCCTCGTCCTCGTCTATTTCACTTTGAGAGGCTTTAGAAAATACGTGGTATACAGGAAGAAAATGGTACGCATGCCTCTTATTATTTGTTTGTTCAAACTTTAATTAGTATTAATTAATTACAAGTATATTTATCCAATGGTATGAATGAATAACCATGCAGAGACTAGAAAACGAAATACAAATTTCCGAAGTATCAAAGCTAGAGGCAATGCCAGATATCAAACTGAATGCCGAAGAGATTGGAAGGAGGACTGGGAGAAAGAGTGATGATCCCAGAGTGCAACACGTGGCTGTGCAGATTATAGAAAATCCACGAGGGTGAGGTGGATATATTTTTTTTTTCCTCCTTTTTGTATCATTCAGTGCTTTTTAGAGGCAATTTGCATTGTTGCTACCCTGCAATTCATTACGATAATAATGATTATTATTATTACATCCAATTGAAGTATGGGTATTTATTTACTACTGCTAGCAATAACAACAAGATCACAATATTTGTAATTGTCGACAATGATACCGTTCTTGTATTGTTGTAAGTTGGAATGGTCATACTATTCCTATGATGACACGGCCACCTGCTCCGCTGGCTTCGACGACGACGACGGACCCTTTGATTTCACTGGTATGTAGGACAATACGCGAGAATAACGGGGAATTGCTCTCAGCAAGAATATAGTTGCAATAATTGTACCAACCACAACCCCAGCCACCACGTCGCTCACATTGTGTTGATAGTCTGTTATTCGTGTGCACGAAATCCCCCTACAATGGAATCAGCATCATCATATATTGTATATATATAAAAAAACGAGTCATCTTGAGTCAATGCGTATCCATACTGGGAACAGCAACAGCAACAGCGACAACGACAGCAACCAAACACATACCATGCCACGCCTAGGATAACAATTGTCCAAACCTTTGCAATAACATTCCCCAGATCAGACAAAAACTCTTTCCAAGGACCTCTGGATCTAGGAGACCATTCACGGCGCATATTCCAGCACCAAATCATGTACCCAGCAGCATATACTGACAGAGTAAACGAAAACGATGCATGGCCAGACGGAAACGATTTTCGACCATCATCAATCGTATCGGTATCCGTCGACGTACAAGGATACATCCCGATCGTATCATTACCATACTCTAGTGTTATTGTCTCTGGCTGTACCGGCTCGCATCGCGCCAGAAAATCCGGCCGATACCTCCCGATTGCAACTTTTGTTGCCTCTGTCAGCAGCATGTTGCACCCCACCGCCTGTGCCAGGTCCAGCAAAAAGTACAAAATCACGGCCAGCGCATCCGTCAAACAGTGATGCTCATTCCTCGAGTAATAAAGCTCTCCGACCACCAACGTCGCTATCCCCATCAGCAGAGGAATAAATATCGACACCCAAGCAGGCACCGTTGGGGAAAACCCGCGCTTGTTCGCTGGGGGATACGATATCGTTCCTGCTTGCATACACGTCAGAAATACATTGGAGACACACGAATGGAACTTTTTTCAACACAATTATAGTCAGTCCAAAGAATGCAACAAGAAACTCGGGCACTCGACAAGACAGTCTATCTTACCATCGTAAATGTAAAAGTCGTTCACCCGGGGATTTGCTACAAAGGCAATGATACCCGTCGCCACATAAAACACCACAATCAGGATCAAACCTGCGTGATCTTGACGCCTTAGCATAGTTTTCCACTGAATATTCCACACATTCCACTCCTTGGACCGTTTCACGCGGAAACCTTTCCCCAGAATGCGAAAGTCGAAAACCGTCTGTTGCTCCTCCAAATCCACCATGGAAGATTCATCGCTCGTCTCGTTCCCGGTTGCATTCCTCTTACTCGACATGGACTGCAACTCTACGTGCCCGCTCCCTCGCTCCACATCTCCCGACTCCACTGCTGCGCTGTCGTCGTCCCCAGCCATTTTTACTTTGCTGTTCACAAGACACGCACCCCTAGTACTACTGCTGCTAGCGGCGTGCGAACCAAGACTACAGATGTAAATACAATTATTTTATATTTGTTTATCAATCGACCTAAGCCACAGGCGATCACTCGAGTAAGCATCGGGATGGGGCGATCAATGGTAACGCTGTGGTCGTGGCACCGTTGCTCTGGTTACATAACGAGAATGCACCATTCCAGTGGCGGTGGCGGTGGCGGTGGCGGTGGCGATTGCAGTGCTCCACCTCGCTACCCGACCATCGACCATGCTTCTCGGCGAAATATTCTATGAGTGTCCAATGAATGCCCGTCGATCGGAAGTGCTCCTCCTTGCTCGCAGGAGATGTATCCTCCTCCTGCGAGCAGAGGTGCTCAAAGCTAGCACCGGTGCCACATGGCCAAGAGCTCGAGCTCGAGCTCCTTCGGTAGTAACGGCCACGTACGTGACGCGTCATCGCGAGCCCTCGCCCATGGTTCCAGGTGACGATCTCACAGCGTGATCCGTTGCAGAGAGTGTTTACTTTTTTATCATTCTATTGATTGATTTTATCCGAAGTTGATAGAGCTCAGGTAGAGCCGATCTTGACGTTGAAATTGGTATTGTTTGGAAGGAGAGAAGATGACACTGGCTCGCGTTCGAGTTATTCCTGTGGAGTTTAAGCAAGAGCCCGGAACGGAGGTAGGTAGCGCATGGTAAAGTTGTAACAACAATAGCCATGCGGTGTAAGAAATATCTATGAAAAATGCATGCGTCGCAGGTCTATCCTGGCGTCTACCTGGGGAAACTGCTGGGTGCTGGGAGTCAAGCCAATGTATTTACCCTGATAGACAAGGATGGAGAGCCTTTGAAAAAGGTGTTGAAGATTGGTCATACCGACCTGGCACACACGCTGGTGCTGAACAAGTTTGCCGCGTCCATGATGGACCTGCGCCATGAGTGGGAATTGGGGATTCACCTGATGGCTGTGCTGCGGGACGAAGAAGGGTACCTGCCGGGGTTTACCCAGACATTTGATGCGTGTGTGTCCAAAAAGGATGGGAAGTATGTGTTTCGTGGAATGATTCTGGAGCAGATTAATGGTGAGTGTTTGTCTTATATGTATCGGTTTGATGCTAGTATATATTATGCACTATATATTGCATTCAATCATTGTGCACACACTATAATCTCTACAGGGTACCCGGTGAGGAAGCGTATGGAAGATCCCACGTTTCATAACATTCGCTACGTAAGGGAGATGCTGTTTCAGCTTCTCTCTGCCCTGGATCGAGGTCAGAGAGTTGTCGGTTTTACGCATGCTGACATGGGACTCGGGAATGTCATGGAGCATTACCCAGAGACGTTTGCTGAAGGTGAAGGGAAATCTGCGTCTGAGATTCCTGGATTTGTGGAAAGTGGGAGCGGTACTCCGTTGCCGCTTGGGCCCAAGTTGGAGTTTAAAATCATTGACTATGGGCTGACTGAGTTGAACGACCAACTGGCAGCCACTGCCGGTGGAGTCAACCCCAAAGATACCGTGAGGAAGATTGAAGAGCAGTTTTCCTCTGTCAACTCGGAGGCTGTCGAGGGTGACAGTGCCTTGATTGGGCCAGGAGTTGATACCAAGGCTATGAAAGAAACAAAAAACATGACATGCCAATGGAATGTGCACAAGTCAAAGGATGATGCCAACTTGCTGTTCCTCACCCCCAGAATCACCAGTGGATCTGGCGATACCGCGACGGAAAAGCTCAATTTGAATGGTGCCCGGGGTCCTGTTGAAAAGGTGTACAGGCGATTCTGGGCACGCAAGGGAGATGTGTTCCATCTCCTGTTGGCTCTGGGGTCAATTCTGAACGAGCGTGTGTGGCCAAAGGAGGACCAGCACGAAGTCATGATGCTGGCTTCGCTAGTGTACCATGTTACTGGCGTTAAAATGACCACTTACTTTGCGACCCCTGACGATCCCAAGAGTCCCAAAGTTATGGGTCGCAAGGACAAGAATGTACGTTATATTATGATTGTTGTTGTCGGATCGGACTGCTGCCCCGTGGCTTCATTCTCTCATTGTGGAACGATGATGCACCCAAGATTTCCATGTTGTATGCAGGCCCCAATTCGACCGGCTGTGGTGGAAGATGACGATGAAAACATTTACGGAAAACGCAAGGCCACGTTTGGGTGCTTCAGCAGGTCCCACATGTTCTACTGGGCCCACAGGCATCCTTTCAACTCTGGACTGTTGGCAGGAGAAGCCTTGGTATCGCCATTCTTTGGCGGCAGTCCGCCACATGCGGAGCCACTGGCTGACATTAAGGACGTCTTTAAAAAGTAGACATGTGCTATTGATTAAGATTGTCCTAGTCCATCATAGCATGGCCAGCACAGGCATGTAAGGGCATGAAAACGAGAGGATTGAAAATGATTGTCCAAACTCAAGAAATTACTAGCCGTCGACTGAATTGAAAAAAGCAACCCCTGCTCAAGGAAAAAGACCTAATTTTTTTTACTCAACCAGTGTAACAAGTCCTCGTTATCTCAACCTTCTTTTCTGCTCTCTTGCGATTCTTGGACTCGCATAACTGATGGAGATGCGGCGAGCGTGCCACGGACAAGCCCAGTGGGATCCTACTGATCCGGATCGGACGGAGCGAGCAGGCATGTCGTGACGAGATTGTGCACGTCATGCCACAGCACGGCCACACAGAAGCGAGGGAAACGAAAGGGCACCGAGGAACTGAACTGCGGGGCACTCTTTAAACAACTTGTAATGTTCTAACTTTGAGGGATACCAAAATAAGGACATGGCGGAGGAACAGGAGATTAGTACGCCGAGAGCACCGGGTGGGCATGAGCTCGTCGCCTGTGCTCGAGTCATGCCAGAAAATTTCAAGCCAGTCCCGGGAGTAGAGGTAAATATGTAGTATGGATACGTATTAATGTATATATATATATATATATATATGCACACATATGTATGTGTCGGGTTTATGACTACTCGTCCCGAGCACTTGTTGACAAACTTTTTGACTTTTTTGCACGACTACAGGTGTTCGAAGGAATTTTCCTCGGGAAAATGCTGGGTGCGGGAGTGCAGGCCAAAGTATTTGATCTAGTGTATGAAGATGGTACACAAACCGGAAAAGTGCTGAAAATAGGGCACACGGATATCGGCCGTTCCATCTTGCTGGGATCGATGGCGTCATCCATGATGAGTCTGCAACGAGAGTGGGAAATTGGAATGCAACTGAAAGCTGCGCTCGAAGAAGAAGATGGTAGTCTTCCTGGATTTACGCGCACATGTGATTGCATGGCTATTATGAAGGACGAAAAGCATGGTGCATTGTTTCGTGGAATGATGATGGAAAAGATCCGAGGCTGGTCTGTGAACAACAGGATCGCAGAGCCAACGTTTCACAATATTCACTACGTAAGGGAAATGTTGTTCCAAGTGTTCTCGGCATTAGACAGGGCTCAGAGGCAGCTTGGGTTCAATCATGCCGACCTGGGGCTGAGGAATGTGATGGAACACTATCCAAAGGTGTCTGCTGAATTGGAAGCACGAGAAAAAGCTGAAAACCTGAAGGCCATCTCTTCAAATGACCTAAAGTCGCTAGAGGCATTGAGTCTAAGGGAACCTGGAAAAGATGAAGCATGGTCAAGACCGACGCAAGGGCCTGCTTGCTCGATACCGCCCCCTGTCAGTGGCTACACAGTGACATCAGATGGGAAATACCTGCCACTGGGCCCCCATATCGAATTTAAGATTATTGATTACGGTGTGGGAGAATTCAACGAGACTTTGGCACAAGCAGCTGGTGGATATACTCCCGAAGAAACGTTCAAAAAGATTGATCGCGTGTTCTCGGAAAAAGGCATACCAGTTGGAGAAGCAAGCAAGGCAGGGTTTATGGACCTATTGGACGAGGATGATGGCGATCTCATGCGCAAGATGGAAAAGAAAAGAAGCGCGGCTTGGGGACTGGCACCCGTTCAAGGCAACAGATACGCTGTCGTGGATAAGAATAGAATGAAGGAAAAAAGACAATCTCAAAAGGAGGTGAAAAGAGACCTGGATACCTCTATGGTGAGAACATCGGTTTCAAGGGGTCCTATTGAAAAGATGTATCGCAAATTCTGGGAGCGAAAGGGCGACGTGTTCCATTTACTTCTTGGACTTGCAGTTCTTTTAGATGATAGAGTATGGCCAAAGGAAGACGAAAAAGATGTGCAGCTCTTTATTTCTTTGGTCCATCATGTGACAGGAGTAAAAATGAAGGCGTACTTTGTTTCACCACATGACCCCAAGAGAATCAAAGTCATGGGTCGTCGATGGAAAGAGGACGACCCAGAATCGCACGGCAGGAGCATTTA
This sequence comes from Picochlorum sp. 'soloecismus', assembly GCA_002818215.1. Taxonomy (NCBI): domain Eukaryota; kingdom Viridiplantae; phylum Chlorophyta; class Trebouxiophyceae; genus Picochlorum; species Picochlorum sp. 'soloecismus'. The sequence goes on along the minus strand of PJAJ01000023.1, from coordinate 174,780 downwards.
TGGGGCTCGAGTCCGTGTGTTCAACAAGTTCAGAAAGTTCAGAATCATGTGGTCTGCCCACATGTCGCCCTTCAACTCTGGTCTGCTGGCGGGAGAAGCCTTGGTATCGCCATTCTTTGGAGGAAAAGGGGCCCCTCATGCTCAGTTACCGGTCTGTGTCGAGGCAGCATTTCCTTTCCGTGCAGTAAACAATATATGAGGATCATATTGATGTTAGGAGAGAGAAACCCAACCATCAGCTGGATAATGCCATGATAATGATAATACCACCTTGTTGTATGAATACTGCTACTAGTAAAGTAAAAGTATTCTTCATAGTTTAACCGATTCATGCTTTTTTTCCTCGTTCTCGTTGCCCATATTCTCAATTACATGGTCCAACAATTCACTGAAATAACAATTACATACTACCGGTATGTTATTTTAAAAAAGTACCACATCACATAACCAATGTACATCCCGATTCCATTTCAAGACAACGAGAAACGTCCCCCTTACCCACGGCATCTCCTTGCTTTTTCTGTACACTACCCGTCGCATTCTCTTTTGAGTCACTGCGTATAGGAACAACACCGTCACGGTTTTGTTGCTCTAGACAACAACACTCTAGCACCCTTTTCTTCTTCTGTTGTACAACTCTTTTCCGATACTTTCTTGCCCTCTCCACGAGGCTCGGAGGAAATATAAACTCTTGAATCTTCTCTTCAAACTGTGACATATTCCTCTTCACCCATATCTTCAGCGCCATCCGTTTCGCAGCCTCTTCCACCCGATCTTCATCCACGGCAGGAGAGTCGTCGTATGGATTATCAGAATCAGTCTCAAAATCATCATCAAGTTTTTTAAACATTCGTCTGTGAATCCCCGTATACCCCGTCTGACTCCTGAAAAACCTAGTCTCACCCATCTCTTGTTCAGTCTGTGACGGCACAGACAGCAATCCTTCGTTGTATATAAAACCACAGCGATACTTTCGACACACTTGTGGCAGCACTGTGTCAAGCTTCCTCATCGAAGCCATTTTTTCCTTCAATTCTTGCTTCCTCTTTTCGATTTTCTCAATTGATTCGACCAAATTATTGGTAAAATTTTCCTTCTTTTCTTGCATTTCTGTATTCAACTTGATTGACTCATGATCCGCTTTACCGTTGTTAACAACAATTTCCCCGCTGCAATTGGTTCCCTTGTCTGTTTCCTTCCTACACTCCCAATCAGACGTCAAATCCACCTGTTCAATTTTCACCATATTTTACTATTTATTACGGAATTCGATGCACTAAGTGTCAAGTTGACCAGATAGGTAGAGGAGTCTTGCGCTCGTCACGAATGGCACGCGTACCGGTACCGGTGCGTACCGCGCTTCAGATTTCGGCCATGGCCGTTTGGCCAATCCCCTCGATCGATCGAGAGCTGTCAACCTACTCTACTGAAGCGCCCATCAAAGGCTGTGGTTGATGGGGGCACCTCTAGTGTAACAAAAATGAAATGAAATGAAAATGAAAAATAATACTCTATGAAATGAAATATACGGCGGTAAATCCAAAAAACCGTAAACAGAATCAATCAATGAATATTTCTAGTTTGTGACTCATTTCAGTGAATACGAATTTGGATATAGACCTGGTACATGAAGGAGATATCGTTGACTTTTTGAGGTGCGTCACGGTGACGGTAGACTAGGGGATACAAGAGCAGTGATGGGTGTGTATATGGTGATGAGATGAGTATGAAATTGTGTGATTATTAATATTTATATATATATATATATATATATATATATATATATATATATAGCGTTATGTCGAACGTATCCGGCTACAGTTGCTCGTAGTCGGAGAATCATTCGACAAGGTTTCCGGTTTCGGCCGTTGTCGGAGTAGACTGCGGCTGTTGTTGAACCTAGGCGATTATTGGTGTGTGGGGATACGAATGTTTGGCGGTATATAGTAATGTACAAATTTTAGTTGTTGCTACAACGTAGACTGTACGCGGGGACAGTTGATTAATTTACAGTAGGGTTGCGAGAGTGGTGTCGGGTGACTGCCTACGCGGGTACAGGTGGATCCAAGGCCCTGTCATGCGTGGCTATATACTGTAGAAGACAATAAGATGCAATTTATGTTTTTGCGATTAATATTCTCATTCTATGTGTTTCATAACAAGACAAGATGAATGAATTGGGCTTTTGTCATTCTTTTGCAGAATTCAACTGCGACACGACATGCCAACGCTACCAATTGCGGACTTTAATCATTTAAGTATCGTGGTGTCGGACACGAGAAAAAGTGCTGTATTTTATAAAAAGTTGTTGGGTTTTGCTGAAGTGAAACGGCCATCTGCGTTTGACTTTGAAGGTTGCTGGTTAGTACGAGGGATGCTGGCAATGCATCTGATCGAAGGGAAGCCCGTGAGGAGGCGGAGAGATAGGATTGATCCTAAATCGGATCACATATCATTTGTAAGTTCAGTGCCACTTGGTAGGATAGAAGATATGCTGCGCTCAATGGATATTCCATTCGTTAAGGAAGAAACAAGAGAGGGCAAGGATATCGTGCTGCAGCAGATTTTCTTTACAGATCCTGATGGATTGACGGTGGAAGTGTGCAACTGTGACTGTCTTCCGGTGTGTCTACTGGAACAGTCGTCTCGTGGTGATGGGAATGAAGACTCTTCGTCGAGCGCTCATTCAATCAGCACGGATGCTGATGTGATGTGAGATAGGAACATTGACATGTGGATATAAGTCTCGCTCGGTGAAACCAAACAAATAATGCATACTGATCAAGAAAGAAAAAGGAAACAAACAAGAAGTAAGTAAGATTACTAAAAGGAACGATTTAATGTAGCGTTGATGATTTCAGAAAGATTAACATAATTTTTCTCAACTTTTTTTTAGCACGTTCCTTCTCGTTCTAAAGGAACCATAATTTTCATCCAGTCGCACAGTACGCATGCATCATAACTAAGTTAGGGGAATTATTGCATATGAAAATGTTGCATTGAGTCATACATGGCAGTTTAAAGTAGTACTCTTGTTGTAGTAGTGGTGTTTTTACATTCGCCCATTCTGATAGCACTGATTGCATTTGTAACTTGTTTGCACTTGATTCTTATTTTACTATACTACAGTATATATTCAGTACCATCAGCTCACAAACAAATACCTCCTAAAAAGAAAGAAATACATTACTCTTCGGATCTTACTGTTTCAATCATGTACGTCATGTAGGAGCCTTTCCTTGACCCCACTCTTTTTTTGCGAAGGTGGAACACGACTCGAACAGTATCCCCATTGCGAGGCGGAACAACATCCGCCCATACTTTCCACGTTGCTTCAGGATCATTGTCGTCCGTCGGTTCGTCCACAGCATCACGTATGGTATACTCTGTCAGACCCACCAGATGCCCCAGCTGGTTTGCAAACTGCCCCATGAAGTGATCCAAATGGTATAGATCCTTGGGAAACCCAAAATACATTGATCTATCTAAGCCTCCTATATCATACCCAAATTCATATGCTAGCTGGATGCCATGATTCGCCCAAGGTTCGTCAGGTTTCCGTAGAGCATCAAGTTGTACTGACACAGTCTGAACAGGATCAAATTCTGGACTGGGAAGCACGGTAGGCTGGTCGGTATTCTGTGGGTTGTATGACGGAGGAGAGGACCCATCATTATTTACAGTAGCATTAAATATACATTGCCGTGGATAGGCCGATGCACACTGCACCGATGTCTTCAAAAGTGTATGCCGGTGTGGTCTTTTGTCTGAGACACCTTGAACAAACAAAGAGACCTTGTTAAATTGACCGATCCCCCTGGAACACCACATGATCTTATCTCTATTTTTATATACTAGTATTATCTTATACATAGAACAATCATATTATGTTAAGATGCAGTGTAAACAACCGATTCGCAAATCCCAATTGGGTACCATTTTTATGGTACACCGCGGTGTCTTGGTCGAGATCTTCGATTTAAGCTATTTTGCAAAGTGTGCGGATATTCTCACAGATAACATAAAGAAACAATTTGTTGTAAAAACGTAAATCTGTAAAAAATTTGAGATACGGACAAAAAGCAAAGGTCAGTATGGGTGGGTTCTTCAGTACTCCTTCGAGCAAAATCACCAACTTTCACCAGCTCGAGGCTCTCGACATTGACAAGAAGGAGGTTGATTTCGCATCTCTAGAGGGAAAAGTTGTTCTAGTCTCCAATGTTGCGTCAAAGTGAGGTCTCACAGCGGCAAATTACAGGGACTTTGCCGCGTTACATGAAAAGTATGGAGGACAGGGACTCGTTATCATGGCGTTTCCTTGCAATCAATTCGGTTTCCAGGAACCTGGTTCGAATGAGCAGATTAAAAAATTTGCACAAGACAGGAATTTCCATGGTCTTTTGATGGACAAGATTAAAGTCAACGGCAGTCATGCTTCACCAGTGTTCAACTACCTTAAAGTAGCAAGTGGTGATACCGGGCTTATTTCCTGGAACTTTGCCAAATTCTTGGTCAAAAAGGATGGAACCGTGCACGGTCGATACGGTCCAAAGACCAATCCTTGCGCGTTGGAACCCGAAATTGAATCCCTTCTGGCTGAATAGACATCTTGTATGTGCAGGCAGTGAATGGATCCTCGACCATTTGCTTTTTCTATTAATACTGGCCAAACGGTATAGTATACTGGAGAAGAGTCGGCTATCGGGAAATCCATAAAATGTAAATCGTATGTGTATAGATAACAACATGGAGAAATATGACAGTCTTGATTATGGTGATCATTTACCAGCAACCATTAATCTACAAGACTTGATACACTGTCTTTTGTTGAATAAAATATCACACACACACGCATGTAAGAAAGAGATAAAGTAAATCTAATCACGTTCGTTCCACGTGGGAATGATCGGAGTAAAGAATCCTAGAAACAACAGAGTCAATATTGACCTATCCATGCCAGGGTAAAGCATAGGGTACTTAGGTAGGCAAGCGCTTGCCCTGGCGCCAGCTATAGGGCATCAGAGGGAATGTACTAAGGAACAGGGTTCTATGTTGAGCGAATAAGGAAAAACTGTTGTTAAAATATTTCAGTTTGTAGAAGGAGTAAATATCGATTTTGGGTTCGGTGTTGTTGACTGTTGTCAGGTCGTTCATTCTGTCTTGCATTGATCACCACCAACTTAAAGGTCATATTTATCTATCAATTTGATTCTGCATCCATTCACAATATCAAATTAAGAAATCAGCATGATGATGCAACAGAAATGCCTTAAAAATAGGGTTACATGGATGGATCTGGCGGACAAGAAGCGTCCGCTCATGAGGAGGTCATGCCGGCGATCAGCCCTAGGTATGAGGACGTATGCCCTGCTAAATATGGACAAAAAGTCAAGCAATGGAGCTGTTTCACCAAAGGAAGTTGAGGATGAGGTTGAGCGCGAGTTGCACTATCGCTTGGCGACCAGTGCTCAGGATACTGATGCAAAGTATTCTTCAGTGGCCTGGAGCGTGCATAACCGTCTGGTGGATTCGTTTAATCAGACTCATGATCTGTGGAAGTGCGTTCAATTTGGTTTTTGAAATGTATAATTGCTAGTGCATTATGTGTTTGGTGCTTATGTATGTTCGTTACTGTGTTGTAGGCAGAAAGATCCCAAGTTTGTGTACTATCTGAGTGCCGAATTTCTCATGGGAAGGACCATGACCAATGCCATTTACAATCTGGGTCTAGAAAATGAATATGCTGAAGCTGCTAGGGCTCTCGGGACCAACTTGGAAGAGATCTGCGGCGAGGAGTTGGATGCTGCGCTGGGAAATGGTGGGCTGGGAAGGCTTGCAGCCTGCTTCTTGGACTCCATGGCGTCCCTTGATCTCCCTGGATGGGGGTATGGAATCAGATATCGCTTTGGTATGTTCAAGCAAGCTGTTGCGGACGATTGTCAGCAAATTGAATTGCCTGATAAATGGATTCCAGAGAGTGGAAACCCATGGGAGATTCGCCGCTCCCATATTCGGTTCCCAGTCGGGTTTTACGGATCCGTGGGATCTGGTGGCGTATGGACCCCTGATGAAGTCGTGGATGCTGTGGCATGTGACATGCCCATTCCAGGATACCACACAACAACGACATCCAATCTGAGACTGTGGGATGCTGAAGCACCAAGTGAGTTTGACTTGCAAGCATTTAATGCTGGTGAATATGAAAAAGCAGTGGTCAATAAGAGAAAAGCTGATGAAATTACAGCCATATTGTATCCTAATGATGCAACTCCTGAGGGCAAAGAACTGCGCTTGAAGCAACAGTACTTCTTCGTGGCTGCTTCGATTCAGGATACTCTTGCCAGGTACCTGGAGGCACATGAAGACCTTGAGAAACTCCCAGAAAAGGCATGCTTCCAAATGAATGATACGCATCCAACTATTGCTGTTCCTGAGCTCATGAGATTGCTGATTGATGTTCATGGAATGTCGTTTGAAAAAGCTTGGAATGTCACAAAACAATGCTTGGCATACACCAACCATACTGTCATGCCTGAAGCTTTGGAGAAATGGCCTGTCAAAGTGCTTGCAAAGCTCTTGCCACGTCACATGCAGCTGATTGAGCAAATTAATGAACATTGGCTAGCCTCCATTACCTCCCATGTGGAGCAAAAGATTGCAGCAGCAACCGAGATCAAAGATGCTGATGCAATCCCAACTGAGGATGATGCTGAGGAAGACGAACAGACTGTGGAGCCACTCGCAGAGGCTCTCAAAGAATATAGCATTGTCCAGGAAAATCCATGGAACAAGGGTGAGATGCTCGTAAACATGGCATATCTGGCTGTTGTGGGGTCGTTTGCAGTCAATGGTGTTGCTGCCATTCACTCTGAAATTATCAAGGAGGATATCTTCCCACAATTTGTCGAGATATTCCCAGAAAAATTCCAGAACAAGACCAACGGTGTCACCTTGAGAAGATGGTTGGCTTACTGCAACCCTGAACTGAGTACACTCATCACCGAAACATTGGGAACAAGTGATTGGATCAAGGATGCCACGTTGCTTGAAAAGCTCAAGCCAATGGCTGAAGATGCCTCCTTCAGACAGAAATGGAAAGACATTAAATTGGCCAGAAAAGCAAAGCTTGCTAGCCATATCAAGGAGGTCACTGGCTTTGACGTCCCAATCAACTCCATGTTTGATGTTCAGGTCAAGAGAATCCATGAGTACAAGCGACAGTTGATGAATGCCGTCTCACTTGTGGCACGGTACCAGAAGATCAAGGCTGCAAGTCCTGAAGAGAGGGCCAAGATGGTGCCTCGTGTTTCTATTATGGGAGGAAAAGCTGCCTCTGCATACTACATGGCCAAGAAGATTGTCACTCTGATTGGGGCAATCGCAAAGACAATCAACAATGATCCAGAAGTTGGTGATTTGCTCAAGGTCATTTTCTTGCCAAACTACAATGTCACAGAAGCAGAGGTCATCATTCCAGCAGCAGAGCTTTCTCAGCATATTAGTACTGCTGGTACAGAGGCCTCAGGCACATCAAACATGAAGTTTGCGCTGAACGGATCTCTCATTATCGGTACCATGGATGGCGCAAACATTGAAATTGCCGACAATACTGGCGTGGAAAATCTGTTCACCTTTGGAGTCGATGCAGCCGATGTTCCTCGATTGAGAGAGGAAAGAAAAGATTTCACTGACTATGACCCTAGATGGGTTGCTGCTTTTGATGCCATCAGGAAAGGAGAATTCGGAAACGCAGAATATTTTGCCGATCTTGTAGATTCTGTGAACGATATGACCAAAGGCAATGATTGGTTCTTGGTTGCAAATGACTTTGCAACCTACATGGAAGCTCAAGATAAAGCTGATGCATTGTATGCTGATGAAGAAGCCTGGACCAAGAGGTCAATTCTCTACACTGCATCCAACGGTTTCTTCTCAAGCGACCGTACAATTCAGCAGTATGCTGATGAAATTTGGAATGTGAAGCCTTGCAAGTAACTTCTTTGAGAAATCATCGATTTGAAACCGATTTGGATATGAATGTGCATGTCATAGTCGCATGACGTGCATTTTAGAAATTGTTTTTTTAACGTTTCTTCAAGATATTTTCCAAGATTGTCCTCAAAATATACTAAGACCAAGCTCATCGAGATGGCTCAACTCCAACTGCCACTTTTGAGAGCGTCGTTCCTCAGACTCTGCCACCTGCCTAGCAAACAATGTGGCAGCTTCCTCTTCTGTTATATCATTCGCTAAAGCTACTATTCTACACAAGTCATACAGGCTATCTTTCCATGTCTGAAAGTACTGTATAGAAGATACTAGTGGGTGTTGAGCAGTGAATCGGGCCAAACGAACCTGTTGCAACCCCACTGAGAGGGCCCACCTTGCTTCCACATGGTCCGTTTTGGCTCCGCTTACGCTACATATACCATGCGCCATTTCCAAGGTAGATTTCTTAATCTCATCCCATGATGGAGCATCTGACTCTTCCAGAGATTTCACGAGAGAAGCGCAAGACTCCATCAAATCCCCTGGAATACTCATGGGAATAAAAGGTGGCAATTGGGGCTGGCTATTGAGATAGCAACCCCAATTTCCGTTGTCTTGAGTTTTACCTACACTCCTTACTTTACCAATGCAGATAGAATGCGGAAAAAACTTGGTATCCTCTTTCGGAATGTATCCCAGTTTTTGACCATCAACTAATTTCACTGCAACAGCTTTTGGATCTACCAGGTTTTCTGGCTCCTTCTCAAACAAGACGGCATTCCCTGCAGCAAATTTGTATAATTCGCGCTAATTGCTAGATTCAGACACATCCAATATTCCTCATGGAATGGAATTCGTATTCGGTCAAACCCACACACCTGGCTCCAAGCTTGAAACCAGAAGCTGCCGATCTTCGAAGGTAACGCCCGCGACCCTAAATGACTGTATGGGAAACGCTCTTTGGATATTTATCCTGCTCGAAATAACGTACTCTACTTGATCTGAACTGAAATCTCCGCTATGCTCGAAAGAGGATGTACAGTGAAAGCGGCCACCAAAGTATCGTCTTCTTCTGGTTCCTAGCGCCTTTATCCTATTACATCCAATATTATAGTAGATACATCTCCATCTGACATTGCATCGTGCCTTGTATTGATGAACGAAATGCCTAATGCTTCCGCAGTGTGTGGCCATTTGACTGCCAATCTCAAGTCATTTCGAAACAAATGGAAGTTGGACTTTGAATTGTTCGTTACTTAACACATTTAATGCTGTATTATATATAACCATCAAAGTTTATAATTATTTTTGAGAATGAAATATTACGACTTGACCGTTTGGCCAGTTAGTGCAGGACACTGTTGAAGAGATGGTTTAACTCACTCTTGTCCAGAACTTCGCCAGCATACGTAGCTGCTACAGTTGTGGCCTCATCCACATCTCCATTTCCAAGCAGAGTGTCCTCTTCATCGATGAGATCATCCGAATGGTCGCCACCAGGTTCATTGCCCTTTTCCGCGAAAAGATTTTGTCTTCTCTGCTGGAGGTTTAGAATTTGCTCCTCTATGGTGGACCTTGTCATCAGCCTCATGATGCGTACTGGCCGCTGCTGTCCAATTCTATGCACTCTTGATATAGCTTGCTGTTCAATAGCGGGATCAATAGATGGTTCAAGGAGGAACACGTTGTTTGCTCTGACCAGAGTCAGGCCTTGGGCACCAGCTCTCTGTGCAATAAGAAAAGCCTTTATGGACTCATCCTCCCTGAAAGATTGGATTGCATGATTTGCTTGCTGAAAGCATCAGTGAAATAAAACTCATAAGTCATATATAAATAGGATATGTGGGAAAAAATGATCACAGTACAGATATGTATGGAAGCAAACCCACCTTGCCTTTGCCATAGAGCTCAACATGAGGAATCTCATGGGCCCTGAGAGCCAAAGAAACAACTTTCAATGCCGCAGGGAATTGGCTGAAAATTAGACTTTTCTCTTGAGGTGCAGAAGATTTTAGAGCTATGATACGCCTCAATAATGCGGAAATTTTTATCGACCATTCTGAACCAATGATGATTGACCCTACTGTTGGATCATCATCAGCTGTTGGGTCAACAGCGTTTCTCTGCATCAGCATCGCTGCTGCTCCGTTCTTTTTATGAGCAGCTACTCGTAAAACATTTCTGCAAGAACATACAGATCTGCATATTGGACATGTTGCGTTCTTCGTGCCCTTGAAAAGGTGCTCGCTGCATGCATAGCAAAAGGTATGTCCACAGGAAGACCACAGGCAAACGTCAGATTGAATTGGAACTAGGCACACTGGGCATTCTACCCCTGGCGCTTTAGCCACCACCTGCTTTGGTCCGAATAATATTTCATTTGGTTCAAGGCTCTTTGCCCCTTGCAAATTGTTTGCGCCTGGATGGGAGCCTTCGGCTGAAGTATTATCCTCTTCTGCATTTTCAGGTACTGCTGCAGCAACATTATCCTCAGTTCCATTATGCATATCGCCATTGAGTTCTTTCAATCGGTTGGACATGAAATTTTTTCTATGATATAGCTCTAAAGCTTTTTGTTTCTCTGAATCAAGCTTTACAGTTAGTTTTGAAATGCTCTTGAGATTCTTGATGGGATAGTTAGTTGCAGCATCCAAAGCATCCTTTTCAATGTCATCCAAATTTCGTTCCTTTAGCCAGCATGTGGCACGTCCAGTATGCAAATCTCTCTCAGCACGCACCATCTCGATCAGATTACTGGTCATTTGAAAGCGACAAGCTACTGCTTTTCCCTGGAGACTCTTGAATATTTCCAAGTCATGCTGCAATGTATTTTTTGCTAGCTTTCGGGACCTATCACTCAATTCATGAAGCATTTTATGCAAGCATTGAGACAAAGTGAACTTAATTGGCGTTTCCTGAGACACTTGGGCATTGTCATCAGCATGATAGCCCAATGCGGCCCCATCAAGATAAAAGGAATATCCTTTGACTCTGCCCATCCACTTAGAGGATGGGATGAACTCCTGGTGCTTTGCAGCCAGGCCAATAATATCTGAATTTGAGCAATCTTGGGGCTTTGAAAAGCCCAAAGACTCTTCAACCAAGACTGGCAATATAAGGGGATCTCCTGAACTCGAGTTCTCCACTTCTCTTGGAACTGGAAGTACACTACCAAAATGGCTAAGAATCGAATCTCGTTTGAAAGGGGTTAATAGATGTGCCCATCGCAAAGCAGCGTAGCGTAGATTCTTGAATGGAATTGCCTTGGTCTCCTCTAACGCCCAATTAAACTTCGGACCCTCAATACCTCTCAAGTGTTCTGACAATTCCTCAATGGCCGTATCAATCTTCCCCTTGTGAACAAACGATTCAAGAGGAACAAAGTCCATTCTCAAAACCTTTTCAACCTCCGAAAGCATAGAAAAAACCTCCTTCCCTAATATATGCTCAGTTGTGCTAGCCTGATGAGAAAGGTCCTCCTCTTCCCTTTCTCTCGATGCTGCTAAATTGGAGTCAAAGTTGTCAAGCCAGGCCGAAAGGCTTCCTACCTTTCCCCAGCTATCTGGGAACCCACAATCTTGCGCTTCTTTCCCCTTCTCTCTTGCTTTTAACCTTGACTTATTTAGTTTTGATTCCAAATCTTCCAAGTTCTTTTTTGCTCCCTCCAACTCTTTCCTTGCAGCATCATGGTAATCAGCAATCCTCTTGTTTTTCTCTGTTTGATACTTTTCAAAATCCTGCTCATTAGCATGCGTTCCTATCTTAATAGCCCTGATCATTTGCTCAGACAAATTAATCTGTATCCTTCTCCAGGCTGCCCAACTGGAGGATGCTAAGGCTTCTGGGTCTGGCAGATTGGCAGTGGCATCAGACGTCAGGTCCATAGCTGCAATTCCTTTCTCGCTAATTCTCTGTGACATTTCCAACGCCTTAATGGCGTTCTCAACAAGAACATTCTGATCTTTTGCGTCAAAAATTCCACCTTTAGATTTCGGAGAGAGTGGTAGTGACCCCGGGGATTGAGGTGAAGAAGGACCAAGTTGATTTTTTTGTTCAAGCTGATCAGCCTTGTCGAGCAGATGCATCGCAATAGTATTCAAATGAGAGCAGACCATCCTCTCTGATTCTTGGAGCTCGCCCTGTTCCTTATCAGCCAGTCTCTGTAACACTTCTTCCATACTCGTCATACCTCCAGAGCCGATCTGCAAATCATTAGCCATCTCTGTTCGCCAGAAACTGGTCAGCTGAGGATGGATGCAAGCCAATCTCAATTGCATCAAAGACGATTTCCCTTCTTCTTCTAGTTTAATCAACTTTTTCATGTGCGATTTCTTAACAGTTAAACTAACATTGTCATTCTCGACGGATTTTGCCGACTCATTTGCTAACGCTGCATGAATATCCCTTGCCTTTTCGACCAGTTGATTGTATAATTCTGCTTCCCCTGCTTGTAAACGTAGAGGCACCAAGTGTAATGACCTCGGTGGCAGGTGGAACTCCTCCTTCACAGTAATTTTGTCTGTTCTCCACATAACAGGCAACAAAATCTTGACCAAGTGTATCCAAGCCTTTTTCTTGGCAACAATATCAGAATTTCTCTGCTTCAGAGGTGCGGCAATTAAGGATTTCCAGCTGTCATGAAAGACACGAGTGTTCATTCCTAAAAACGATAGCAAAGATAACAAATCTCCAGTCTCGTTGGAACTAACCATTGGTGTGCCGGTTACACACCATCGCTTCTCTCCCACGATTTTTTCCATCATTTGCGCCACTTGGCTGAGCGAACCCATCATTTGTGCCTCATCTGCCACTATTCTGTAGAAGTGCAGCTTCAGAAGCGCACAATCAGGAATAAGATACCGTTTTGGATTCCGCAGCGCCCTACTATTTTTGCTAGAGTCATAGTGAATCTCTCTCTGTAGAACATCAAAAGCTGTCAAAACAACATCAGCTTGTGCAAGCTTTCTTGCCTCCTGGAGAACAACATCAGAAGGATCTTCAGTAGGAGCAGGCTCCCCTGCTGCTCTTCTTGCATACATATGTGCCTCACGTATCATGTCCTGAGTGATTGCTCCGTATTTGGACTGTGAGAGCCCACTCATCATCCTATTCACCGAATTCTCTATAGCACCGTCCATCTTGATTCTCTTTGACGAACTATCATATTCTTTTTCATCCAAAATTGAACGTATTCCTTGGTAAACACAGACTTTTAACGTATGACCTGCATGATTCCGCAATTCTGACTCCCACTGGTGTAGCAAGGCAGGAGGACAGACAACCAGTGTCCCACCTGGAAGATATGAACCCTCTTTTATCTCGTTGGAATACGATTTTCTGTGATCTGACTCCTGCTCTCTCGTAGCTAGAATCAGTGAAATAATTTCAACCGTTTTTCCAAGTCCCATTTCGTCAGCCAAAATACCCCCAGCAGGCAAAGCTTGTTTCATTGGAGTCTCTGTAAAGCATCCCTGAGAGTGATTAAAAAATAACATTTTCTCTCTGAGCTTCATTGGAATGCATTCTGGCGCTAGAAAGGATCTTGCTTTCAAGCTCTCAGCATCTGTATATTCTATGTCATTAGTTTCTCTGTACAGCATCCATGACAGAGCCCTCTTCTGATACCTAAAAAGGCTGCATTTGATGCCAGAAGGGTCATCACATTCTTTCCTCCAATCTCGAGGATTTATTATCTGGAATATCGCATCACGTAGGCCTTTAATTTGATCAAATTGCTCAAGAGCGGCATCGGTTTGCTCTTTGCCAAAATCATCACCTTGCACAATCTCCAACGTACTATGAGGATGACTGAGCACCACTTTCATCACCTTTTGCAATTTGGATCGCCCCTTTTCATTGCATTGAAGTCCGTTCCCATCACGCCCACCAGTGAGTATCTTTTCATGGAAATACACATCTATCTGAAATTTATTGGATTCCACCACCAGTCTTAGGGTTATAATTTCACTACGCACCAAATATCTCAGCGCAGATACCAGTGACTTATCTGGTATAGATATATATTCTTTCGCTGTTCTCGCTTCATGCGTTTCCTCATTGTCGCCAGGTGAACATGCGTTGTGCCCTATGCAGCAACCACTGCTCCAAAAATGGTCATCTGTCAGCATCAGTGTCAAACCTTCTGGCCAGAGCTTGTCCAGCCTTGAATGAACATCCCTGTAAGTATCAAATAAATTAATGCTGTAACAAAGGTTCTCCTTGTCCAAACATGCAAAAAAATTTGCACGGCATGTGCCAGGCTCAACAAACAAGGACCCAAGCCAAAATCGACAGGCAATCTGAGCAAAATAGGTCTGTATTACATGATACGACTGAATCATTGATTTTACTAAGACGTACAGAGCCTGCAAAGGAATATAACCGGCAAGACATTCTTCACCAACTTTGGTGGTTGCTGTTTGAACGCAAGCAGCAGTCCCCATGTCGGTACGATTTCTGAAATCAACCCTCGAATCTCCTTTTCAACATTTTCTTCTACCTTTTAATTTTTAAGAATTTTTTAAATGACCACTTTGGACACGATGCAGTGCTTGCTTTGTAAACCCATGGCCATCATGCTCACCACCAATTTAATGGGGCGCAGTATGAAGAGAAGACAAAAAGGCACTGGATTCACACTCTTGTTATTTATTGATTAAATTAAATCATCGGTTTTATCATCAGTCGCATATTGACTGGAATTAGGAAGAATATAAGGGCAGATCCGCCTGCGCATGCTGTGAACATGGCAAGCAAACATGCAGCAATACAGCGTTACTTGAAAGCATTGCAGTATCCAGGCTTGGATGAAATGTCTGAAGGTATAGATAGTAATATGATATATGATGATGAATGGGTGCGTCGACTGGTCGTGTGGTTGGAAGATACGAAAATACGGTATTTGGCTGTGGAGGATAGGAAGGGGCTCAAGTCTACTGATTCAAAGGTGTGGAAAGATGCAATTAGGAGGTATGTTCGGGAATTGAAGTGTCCCTTCTCAGATCTTGATACTACTGGAAATTCGATGCTGGTGGAAAACGCGCTGGTATGGGTGCTAGGTTACGCAGGTGGGTAGTCTCTAGGTAATGATGTGTTTTTTCGTTTCTTCTTCTGGTTGTATTGGCTGTTCTACTTCTTGTTCGTGTGTCACTGCTTATTGCAATTATTTCAAAATAATAATATGATGATACTGCAGTTGATTTGGCGTATGAAGATGGGGCTGAAAAAAGTTATGACAGGGAGCTGGCTCAAGTGCTGGAGGAGGCTCAACATTTTGATCCAAGGCATGGTGGAGGGGGGTCTCAAGTCTTTGAGGATCTAGATGCTCCAGAAACTATTGCTGCATTCAACAAACTTTGTGAAATTCTAGTAGTAGAGAATAAGTCTAGAGAAATGTCGGTAGAGGCCTTGAAGGCGTGCGTGAGTAGGTTGGAAGACGACATGTTGCCAATTGTGCAGCATGCGCCATCAGATGTCTTGGGGTTTTTGGACGATCCAAAGGCATTAGAAGAGGCCATTCCGATTGGATTTATAACTGGAGATGCTGTGGTGGATAAAGCTGCGAGAGTGCTTCGTGTCTTATATGCAAAGGATTTCAGGAGGCTTCAAAATGCTATTGATGATGCCATTGTGAAGCAGCAAGAGATTACTGCAAATCCTAGGACAGAGACTGCTAGAGGGAAGACAAGAAAGTCAAGATGATGGAACAAATGTGTTTTGTATTTATTCGTTGTTTTTTCTGTATTTAATACAGATTTGAAACATGTCGATTATAGTAGAAGTGTGGATTGGAAGTGAATGAACGAATGAATAAATATCTAGACAGAGTCTTTAGCAACAAGATAATCACCATTCTCCTTCCTCGGCATCGTAGTCCAAGATATCTTGTTGAGTGAGCTGATCATCATATCTCTGAGAATTTTGCTCATAGTCTTCTAAAGGCTGTAAATTGGTGCTGCCCCAAAAATTGTCCAAGGTCTCCTTTGAATATGCAGCCAACTGTAGATCCAATACTTCAGGACCCAATGCTCTCGTGTGGCTCTTGACATCTGAATCCCACACCTTTAATCCATCAAAACTGAACTCTGTCGACCAACCATCGACAAAATAAAAGTACTCCCAACCCCTGCAGTCATTATTGGATGCTTTCATTGTGACTACTCCAGCATTAGATGGTCGCATTGTGATGGCACTACAGGAATAACAAACAAATGTACCTTTGTCTCCTCATCCCACTTCCTTTGAACATCTTCAGCTCAAAGTCTTCAGCGCTTTTAGTGGCATAATGGTGTATTATAACTTGCTCGTGAACTGGAAAATCGCTGGCGGTTGCTCCTTCTATCCGAGAAAAGTCTGCTCGTACTGCAGGAGCACTGCAATTATGCCTAAAAGAATGGGGCGAGTCCGATGGCCCCACTGTACACTTGGTATTTACAATAGTCTTGACAAATAGATGTTGTGTATGGTTCAAAGGCATTGATCTATAGTAACTCCTCAAAACTCCCTTCAGAGGGCGAGCATTGTGTTCCGACGATCCAAATAATATCCAGTGAATCGCAAGGGCACTATATTGCTCATAATCGAGAAGAAAAGCAGGCAAACTCTGAACCGGATCTGCACCTGTAAATAGTAGGAACTCGTCCACATCAAAGAATGCCAGCCATCTATGTTTCCATCCATGATCCTGCATCAGCAGCATAAGAGCATGAAATAGTATCAGAACAATATGCAAGAAAACAAAAGCTCAACTACTAGCACTATTGTCACGCACCTGCAGACACTTTTGGTATGCAAAAAGCTGAGGTGATAAGTTTCCTTCTTCCTGCTGATGCTCCAGCCTTTCGTACACAACCGAACCATCATTTATGAACCTCCTCAGAAACGCGTCTAAAGGAGGTAAGCTACTGTGATCATACAAGTATAACGGCCACACACCCAAGGTAAGATAATGGTTTATCCACTCTGTAATGTAATCATGCTCATCCCGTACAACCAAGCATGCTGCTACATAATTCGAATCTTGCCTCACTTCTGGAAGCAGATACAAGCTGCTTGTCAGTTCAAATGGAACCGACCTTCTCTTCCTCTCCTTTTTCCTTTTTGCATGCTTCCATTCCGTATATGTCAGCTTAACAGGCATTGGATTTTTTTCGAACGACGGCAAAGATACTCTCTTGAGTGAAGCGTCATCATCACTTTTTCCCTTTCCAGTACCACCTGTCAACTTTCCATTTTCTTCTTCATACTTTTCAATCAGTTTATCAACATCTAAATCTACCACTCTTTTACCTTCTGATCTGTACGCCCTATGATCATCATCACCTGCCCTATTTTCTTCTTCGCCGTCATCATAGTCCTCATCATCCCTAAAGAGCGCAGCAACCGCTTCTCGTTTCATCCTCTCCCTCTCTTCCACTGATGATACATCCCCCTCTTCATGCTCAAATACCCCTTCAAATTCCGATCCCTGCAACCAAGCATTCTCAATAGCATAATCCAGATCCGGATCCACTTCCATTCTGTTGCCACCTGCATCCTTCATCCTGTTGGACCCCAAAGCATTCTTCTGATACTGCCCCGATGCTACCCCTCGGCTATCCCGCATTCCTTTCCCATCATCATTATTATCTTCAGATGCATATTGAAGCCTTTGACATACGCATTGCTGAACAGCACTCGTCGTGAAGGTCAAAAACAGCAACCACAGCACGGAACGCGCCATGTGTGTCAACCGTTTCTGCTGTACGCTATATCGAGCCTTGCAACCGCCGTATCAATTAATGTATCCTGTCATTTGGTAACTGTTTTTACTACATGCAATATCAAATTTCGATGGTTCGAGCGTATCAGACTGTTACTGCTCAGGACTATGTATTTCGTTTGTTTTCCAACGCAGGCAGTCCCATCAACAACTTGTGCAATGCAACATAACGATACTAACAATCTTTTGGAAAAAAGAATGAATCTTGAATATTCTGGTTACATTTTATATGCTCTTTGCAGCTAGCCATGTAATAGAAAGAACTTTCTCCTCTCCCGCTGGATTTCCTCATTCATTTCATTTTTGTTACACTAGAGGCAACTACAGTTGCTTTGTTCTCGCAACCTGACCATCAAATTTGATTTTGAAAGGGGACCACAGATTTACAAGTAGCTTTTGCACGTGGCAGCCCCCATCAAGGCTATGATTGATGGGGGCACCTCCAGTGTATAACATTGTTAAAGTGAAATGAAGTGAAATCAGGCGTTGAAATTTGGGCGTAGTTGAAGCCATCTTGAAAAATGTGAGAGGACATTTGGACCAAATTCGTGGCTACCTTCAGAGTTGTTTGGTGGGGCAAGCAGCCCTGCTGAATCCACTGCTCAGACCAGTGCTGCTTCCCCTTTTAAATTGACCAATATTGTAATGATGTTACCCATGGTCATCATTTCGCTGTATAGTATGATGCATTTAGTGAGAGTGGTTCATTCGTTCACCTCTATTCGAGGTACCTCTTGCAACGATGCAAGTGGGGCTGTCGGCTTTAGAGTTCTGTTTTGAATCACATGCCTCATACCATGCATGTATGAGCTAAAAAAAATTGCAATCGCCAGTGATTACTTTTAAAACAACGATGTATCTGATATGAAGCGTGCTTGATACCAAATATACTCCCCCAATCGATTGAAATCTGGATGCTCTCTGAAGCGGTCGGGGGCAGTTGGGTTGAGTCAGCAGCAGGACAGGGATCTGCTCCACACATCCTTGCAGACCGATGCCTTGCACGGAGTTTTTTAAATTTCGTGAGCCTCTGCTTGTTCCACCATGCCAAGAATAGCCGGAGGAATGTGATGAAGTGCGCATTTGCCATGCCTGGCAATACCAATCTCAATCCCTTCATGGCGGTATTGAGCTCCTTGTACGGTTCAAAATTTTCCATGTTTTCCACTACAAATGCAACTTCACTATGCTCTATAATATTGAGACTCCTGGCACAGCAGCTATGCTTCACCCAATGAAATTTGTCCGCAAAGAAGAGGGTCTGCTTGAAATAACCTGGGGCACGGTTCAGGCAATAGTCCATCAGCGAGCACGCAGAATCATACAGTGCAATCTTGGGTGCCTCTTTCAAGAGTGAAATTTCAAGAAGCACGTGATCACGTCATGAGGAGTGTAAATGGCTCGTTACGAACCCTCAGCCTCTTTGGTGACCAAGCAAGCATATGCAATGCAATGTTTGCACATGCAGGTGAGAGTACCCCCTTTCTATTTTTTTCGTTTCTATTTTATTTTTTATTCTATTCTAGCCCCATAGACATCAAAGTCCTGGGCTTCCCTGCACCTCAGCATTGTCGTCTCAATGGAATACGAGACTATATTGAATGATTTGGGTCAAATTTGGTAGAAATCGACGCCAATCGCGTATTCAATAAACCTATTGACCTTTAAATCTCCTATATTTATAATTAATTATAGATTCCATCCCCATAAACCCTACATTCATCAACCTAACCACCGCACCTATTGAGGGATGCTGCAAGGTCACATGGGTTTTGGCATTTGCACAGCACTTTACTGCACTCCACAAGATCCTCTGTGTCAACATTTAACAATAAAAAGCCACTGCCATTGCCTGGCATCATGGTTCCCATTTAATTCGAATTTCTCATCAATGAGATGTCGCCAAAAGATGGTGCATGAATTTGAACCGACCGGACCATTCTTTCTTTTCTAGTAACAAGAACAGCAGTCAAACTGTTCAAATTCTTTGACTTTATTTTATAAAATTTTATATAAATCTGATTGAATTTAGTTCAATCGATTACGTCTAGGAGTTAAAAGCAGACAAGTATACGTGCTGCGAATGTCCTCAATCTGCTAGATCAGCCAGCTGAGCACAACCGAGTATTATGCAAAGCGCAGGGATCAAGCAATCCATCTGTATTGGATATAAGATACCAGGTACGATTAACTATTTATTTTTTAGTAACATTGAAATACGGACGCTGGTTTGCGTTACAAAGGCAAATTCGACTCGATTCAAACACTGCTCATACATGTCGATGTAATTTGTAGGAGAAAACAAAGATAAAAACAGACCACAACCAAGGCTAGATTCTACAAATGGAGGGACATTCTTGATTTCGCTGATAAATGGCAAGGGCGAAGATCAAGAGTACTTGGTATGCAGTGACTGCATTCAAGAATGTAACAGTGTGAAGAAGAAATGGAGTTCGTGGTTTGTCAATGACTCTGTGATATCGGATGGATCGCTGTATCTATGGACTCCGGTGCATGTCGTATTTATTATGCTGCCAGCTCTAGAAAAAGCGCAAAAGCAAGGAATGTTTTGTAGTCTGGATCACGTGGTGGACTTTTTACAGGGGAAGAATGGGGAACAGCACAGTTTGCTGGGGGTGGTGAAATCCAAACAGGAAGACATCAAGCAGGTGTGTGAGTGGAAGGAGAATGGAGGAGAAGTATATTTTAAGCTCGATGATGGGAAATTGTTGGAATGGCTGTCCAGGCGAGTTGGTATAATAAAAAATCACCTTGAAAGCAATGATGAGACGTTTAGAGCACTGGACAGTCAGGCTCTGTCGGCATATGCTATTGGAATCCTGTCCGAGTACCTTAGTGATGAATGGACGGATGCTCTGTATGCGAAAGTAGGGGTTCAAAAGCCGTGCATCCAGTCTGACACTGTGGCGATACACGGTGCAGATTTGGATCAGGCTGAGACGAAAAAGCCTCGTATAGATGCAAAGGTTGTGCAGAAAAAGGTAAAACAGCAGGAAGCAAAGGCAAAGCAAATGGCTCAGGATGCAAAGGGGATGAAAAAGTTGAGCAGTTTCTTTTCAGTTGTAGGAGGTAAAAAGAAGGGGAAATAAATGAATGAATGAATGAATGAATGAATGCATGCATGAATGCATGAAATACAACTACTGCTAGGACTATCTACTAGTTGACAGTACTGTAGGCTGTCATTTTCAGATGCAGCTGATTTTAATTTTAATATACCGAGGTAAAAATATTTCCCCTAGGGGAGGCCTTATATATATATATATATATATATATATACCGAGGTATATATTTTTTTAAAGTCCAAGTCTGCACGATGAAAATGTAAAGTCATCCTATTAGGATGAGTTTAAAACTCGAAAAAAATACAGGGCCCCGGCCCCGGCCCCGGGGGCCGGTCGACCGGCCTAGACGTCTCGGATCCCCCCTGATTTCGTCTTTGTATTTGTCTTCATGAACACCAGTGTCCCACTTTAATATTGTTACAAAAATATTATAATATTATTGATATCACCAAATTAAATAATACAAACGAATTATCAAATGAAGGATAAAGGTTATTTTGCCTGGCCAGAGCGGGAAGATGCCAAAGGAAAGTGGGCACCAGGATACGAAAAATTCTGGCATAAATCTTCTCCATCGAGCGATCCACATTCATGGGAACCATTTTTAAATTCCTTGATTCTCCAATACGGTCAAGATCCGTTGGAATACTCGATTGAAGATGCCAAAAACAAGGGGATTAACAAGGATCTTAAGACCGTTCCGGCGTTATTCGAATTGGCGATTCAGCATCGGGATAGGCCGAAAAAGAAGATTAAAGTATACCTTGGTACGGCTATAAACTTTCAAAAGATCCAAGAGGACATCTTGACGCCGGGGAGTGACCTATACCAGTCGCTTGGGAAGTATCTTCGCTTGGCTCTGGAGCACAATTGTAACGTGTTGCGGCGATACACGTATTATACTGATACTGATATGGCCAAGCCAGGGAAGAGGGAAGTGGATCCTGAGAAGCTGGTTGGCATGGTTCAGACTCGGTTCTTGTCATCGTTTGACTATGCCTTGAATAAGCAGCCTGACTCTGATGTCAGAGGGGTGTACTTGGTGCCACATAATGCGCTGTGCTGTATTCCTGCTGGGGTGGATGTACTTCGGGTGCACAGAGATATGGTTCCCGAGTTGAAAGCGCCTTGATTGCGTGTTCAATTAATTAATGAAGAATACTTTTTACACATGGAATGCGATTCGGAATGTTTCTACTTGTACCAGGCGTATCAAAAGCATGCTGCACGCGACACAGGCAGACGTACATGTGCTACTTTTTATTTTAACCAGGAAATATCCAAGTCATTTTTCAGACAAATCTCGGCAGCCAGGCCAAGAAGGTGGAGGGTGACCATTCGTTGATCTCATAAAAGATAACAAGGCTGAACATGGGCCATCATGATATCGTGTGCCATCTTTTTTCTCACACTCCTGAATAGCCTGTAAAAGTTTCAGAGATATATCCCAGTCACCCCTAACGTATGCATCGTATGCCTTGTTGAAATCAGAAAAAAAGGATTCCGTATGCTTGCATGCTGCTGCAACAAGATCGGGATGCTCTTCGTACTCGTCAAAATAAGGATAATCCGAAAAAGACTCATGATTTGCAGAATTCTCATCCTTTCCAGAATTTTCTTGTGGATCATGCAAGAAGGATGTGCCTTGCATGCTTGACTGGGTACTGATGGTGCTGGTATCCAAGTCGTACGTGTAGAGAGTTGTAGGGACCATGCTGCCCTTGACACGAACAGTGTCGATGGCTCTGCATTTCGTTCTCACAGGTCGAGAGAGCAATGCTACGAAGCTGTCTGAAAGAAGAATTGGAACCTTGTATTGCTTTGTTGCTGCTTCTAGCCTGGCAGCCATGTTGACGTGCGGGGACAAGTAGCTTGGATCAATCTTATAGCGTGAGCCAATAGCTCCCTCAATAGCCCACCCAACATGTAGGCCGAACCCCATGCTGACGGTAAAATCTGGGAGACGATCTTGTACATCGCTGCGCTGAGATACATTTGCAAGCATTTTGGAGCGCTTGAGGGAAGAATGTATGATCAACATGGAGGCCAAGGCTGCATCAGCAATGTGCTGAGAAAGTTGCTCAGCACTTGGCGAGGGATCATCTGGTGCAACCGCAGACTTGGCCTCAATAATACTACCTCGTGATTTTGAAATACTCTTTGATGGTTTATCTGAAGTTGGAAGCTTCCAAACAACCAGAAAAGCGTCGCCGATATTCTTGTTCGCAGCTCCTCCATGCAAAGAAACCTCGGTGTGGACAATGGATGCAATATAGTTGACAAATTCCATGACATCTTCCTGTAACACTTCAGTTATTTCTGTGAAATTTCTAATATCACAGAATCCGAAAATAGCTCTGACCTTCTTTCCCGGTAGCATGGGGTTTAAATCGCCACCACTACGGATATTGTTTGAAATAATTTCTGAACCTGCTTCCCCAAACCCTATTGAGAGTAAATCGCAGAATTTACCGATTGAATTCTCCAATATCTTTGTCTCAAGATCGTTTTCTGACTTTTTTGATTTCTTCACTTTCATGGCTTGAGCTGATAAAGGATTTTGGCTCATCAATTTCACCTTTTGGATCATGCGTTCAATTGGTTGAAGGACAAGGGTATCCGTGTCACGGATGAACAAGACTGCTCCGACAGAAAGCACTATGAGCAATATTGTTACTCTTCCAATGTCCAAAATAGCCTGAAATTGAACATCCCACTTGACGTCGACAATGGCTTTTGAGATTAGGCAAGGCTGCTCTTGCACAGTCGGATTATTTTCTGACTTGCAGCCATCGCTCTGGGAAAATACAAACAAGAACTAATTAGGTTATTATTAATCAATCAACTCTGCTTTTCGAGTTTAAAACTGGTTGATATGTTTCCTAAATGGAAGGAAGAGCTTATCATTACTAAAATCGGTTTTATCAAATGATTGCAATTACCTTGACAACGGAAGACTGCTTTTCGCTGTTTCGAAATGTGTCTAGTTGCTTGTTTGAAAGGAAAAAGGTCTCATTGTGGATTTCAAGATCCAATACGAATCCTGTATCTCTTCCTCCAACCCTATATATATTGTTATCGAGATAGTTCTGCAATGTATGTATCATTTTTTTTATTCATTCATATCAAGCCAATTGTATGTATTCATGTAATAAATAAATTGTTATTTCAGCGCAACCATCAAAGTATCAAACATGCCTTCACTGAATCTCGAAACGTAGTCGAGTTTCCCTCTTTTCCGTACAGATTATGAAGCATTACCAAACCCCCTTCTTCAAAGACAGCCGGTTTCCCATAGAAAATCCAAGCATCAAAAACTGGCAAGACTGAAAGTAAAAGCAGTACCCCTAGAATCACCTTTTTCATCGTTCGTTCCGTCAATTTCTCACCCACTCTTGACTGGGGTTTTATAGATGTCATTTGGAATTTTGATGGTCTATCGTCTACTTCAGACTCACTTCCTGTTCGACTCAAATCGTCCGAAAAGCTTCTATTCACAATGCCCAATCGTATGCGTTTCGCTCGCAACCTCAAAAGTTGTAAGACGCTAATTACTTGCATTATACGTGCAGCACGAGCTCCTGCCTGTGCAGCCTTTGCCATTCTGTCCAAGGTCAAATGCCGATTGGAATCGTCCCCATCGATAGTTATCAAATCTACAAAGCCTGGAATATCACACAGCAAAGAGAAGGAAGCAATCAGATCCATCCAAAAGTAGAATCTGCATGGAAAAAGGGAAGTCATATGGGATATCAAGTTTTATTCAACAGCGACTCAGGAGAGTAGAGTTGAAAATTTGAATTTGAGAGGATGAAGCAACAAACAGTAAACCATCTTACTTTAAGAAATAGCCAGGCCGGACCAGACACGACACAAATATTTCGACTGAAAATAAAACGATTGCCACAATCGTGAAAGCCAGAAAATAGTCGTCTAAAGACGCGGGAGCAGCAGCAGCCTTGATCAAATCAGTGTAAAGAATCTGGACACATGAATAAATGTCAGGACTTTCTGTCAAAATCGACTTGACCATTGATCATAATCATAATGCAGACGTAGAAACTATCTATAAACATACAGAATACTTACCAATAATGTAAATATTATTGATGCTATAATAAATGGCACGCTATCAAGCTTACTACTAAGAAACTGCTTCCACTTTTTCCTGGACCCCCTTCTCCTCTGTAAGTTATCAAACACAGAACCCATGTCTTGGATCTGTGCACTATTCCTTTCATATGCTTCAATATTTATGATAGAAGATCCTCTTTTAGAGTCTTTTGAGACAAACGACTGATAGTGTTGCTTCGTGCCATCACTTTCACTCTGACTTCTTCTGTGCTCCTGAGATTCCTGAACATTGCCAGGAGTTATTTGATTTTGCTCCATTATTATCGCCTAATTCATACGTCTATAAATTTGCTCCAAATGTGTATCATGTATATATCTAGTAGACTTCCCGATCCTCATGTCTCATCCTTCCCCAGGACTCGCCATTCTCAACAGTATGTGACCAGTTGTTATTCATCATTCGTCATGACTACATGGCCACAATTGGCATGGTTGTTTACTACTCGAACGATGTGGTATCGATCTCGCATCAATACGTACTGCTCTATCAAATTCTTTTATTTAATTTCGCCTTTATATACTCTCAAAGTGTATCTCTTGGTGGAAATAATAATAAATTCATCACCAGACTCGTCCCAAGTCTAGAGAACACCAACCTCTGAGAGATGAAATATCAGTCCATGAAAAAGTCAATGTTTCTCATCCTGATTTCCAGTAATGATTACATACATAGCAAGAATTAAAAACAAAGGCGAATTTTTAAGTTCAATCAAATAAATACAATTGTACACCCGCCCCTATGCACCCATAAACTCGAGTGCAAGACCTCGGGATCACCATCATGCTCTGAGTTCACAAGGTTGAAACGTGTGTGCGCATTCATGCCACTGCTTGCTGCAAATCCCTCAGTACCACAGCACAGGACTGAATACTATCAATTATACCCTTCATTTCAGTATCTGAAGTTTCTGCAAGTCTCATAGATAGCCGAAACATGTATTTCGCCACATTCAAACTCGTTTCTTCGACACAAGTTTTACAGCTATCAACCAAACTGCCTTGCAGTGCTGCATTACAAGCCACCATTCCCTCCATACTGGTACTACTCCCTATTTCCTTCTCCGCCTGGGCATCTTTTGCTACATCTCTTTTGATAGATTCCCTATTTTTATTATTATTCAAACTGGATACTTTCACCACAGGTAACGCACACCCCACGCAAAACATTTGTTCTTCACCATTCACTGTCTCAGAACTCTTCATACCCTTTTTCTTTCTCACGAGTGGCGTATCACATCTGAAGTATATTATTATCGATAGTATTCAATCATAGTTTGAGCCCGCACACATAAATTTCTCTCTATATATATATATTCAAGTTCTAATAATAACAACAACAACAAAAGCAGCAGTCGATCAAGCCACCATTAAAGCAAAGAAACAAAAACACACCTGGGACAATGTTCAGACAGAAGAACCCACCCCTTCATCATTCTGTCAGCCAACAGCCCAGAAACATCCTTTTCGGTTTGCACCAAGCCATCATTTTTTTTTCCATTCTCTTTCCAAGCACGATACACGTCATCGCGTGTTACATACTCTTCCTCATCCCTCCTTGTATTCAACAACATTGTCCCAACACCTTGTTCTTCTACTCCAGTCACCTCATCGTCTCCCCTGAACCCCTCATCATGATCAGCAGCATCCACCACTGGAATCACTTTCCCACACGTCACGCATACATCTTCTGTCCCTTGTGGATTCCTCATCAGCGGAACCTGCGCCAACACAACTTTCGTTATTGCCTTGACGTGATCTTCATCGCCTATCATCTACAACTATTCATTCCTTCAAGGACAAGCCCCTCCTCCATTCGTCCACCCATATATTATTATCATTCATTCATTGTTATATTTAGATTCTTATACAGCTATGAACAGCATACCATGCACTCATTGCACGCTTCTGAGAGCATGCAGTATCCTTTCAACAGCAGTGAACCCATCTCAGAGACACTTGATGCCCTGACTTTTGCCCTTTGTTGTTCTTCAGTAGCCATATTGATTATAATGTAAATACATGATCAGGTATGTCTGATAAAATGTGTTGCATAAGAGTTGACTTAACAGTACCATTTCAAGGTACTGGTACCATTTAAATGCTGTACTAGTACTACTATAGTAGATGTACGTGGCAGCAGATTTCGTATGTAAATCTGTTTCATGTTATTGCAGTAGTTTTGTGGTGTGTTTCTTGAAGTATACAGGAGGATACATCAAATGCACTGCGGTCTGGCGGTCTCGGTGTTGAGCATAGTGACGGTTGCGGGTGCGCTATTTTCTGTCGATTGTCGTCATCGATATACTATATGGTGATATTGAAACTAGTTCAGTAATAAAATATCGATTCTGTGTTTGGTTTGTTGGCAGGGATTGTGGGAAGCGTGCTAGCGAACGACTCGGGTCCTCGGTTTCCTTCTCTATCAAGCAAGGACGCGTGTACCAGCTTGCTGGGAGGTACAAACGTGTCGGTCATTTTCACGGCGGATCCTGGATTGGAACATGGAGGCATCGGAGAGAATTATTACCTGCTTCGGCAGCTGAAAGATGGAAAGAAGGTTACTTTTCCAGCGTGCTTTTCTGCAGAACATGGGATACTGGGGTCCAGCAGAGTTGCACTAATAACTACCGGAGAGGGTCCGTCGACCGCCGAGGTTTGTGTTTTTCAGGTTCTTGCGTGCTCAGAGTACATCAAGGAAACAATGTTTTTTGGGACCGCGGGATTTTCGCCCAGGCAAGGTGGTATACTGAATCCTCCGTCATCGTGCAGTCCCCCAGAAAAACAAGGGGTGTTACTGAGGTTTGGAGACATTTGCATCACGAATCATGCCATCAATTGGGACTGTCAAGGGGGTCCCTGGTCTAATACCGCGATGAATTGGCCAGACGAATGCACCTTGGCCGGAAGCCCGGATGCTCCATTTGAAGATGTTCTGCAGAGTCGGTCATCCGCTTCGTATAGAGGATGGGACTGCGTGATCCAAGAGCCAGACGATTCGTCAAAGCAGCTTGCTGACGAGTTAGTGTCTGCTCAAAATGCGACTCAAGCTGTAGCACCGGCTCCCGAGGGCGTGCAAGAATATTTGCAATGGTTCTGGGGAAACACAACAGAACTGATCAACAGGACTTGGGTGATTGACTCTGCTGCAGCACCTCGAGTTTTCGATCGTCAAACATGTGCCGAAGTTGACAGCGTTTTCTGGTGGACTGGAGTTCCATGGGATACTCAGGCTCGTGGATTTGTTTCGAACGCTGTGGGGGGCAGCCCAAACACCACTGAAACAGTGGCTGCCTCTGCGATGGAAGGCATAGGGTACATGTCGGCACTTCGAATGGCTAGAAATATCTCCGGCATCATCATTCCGTATGCAATACTGAGATCCGTATCAGACTTTACGGTCGACATTCCAGTGTACCAGGCTGCGAATGGAACGTGGTTACCTGGTGCTCCTGTTGCATTGCCTCCTCAGCTTGCAGAAACTGGTGATGAAGGTGGGGCCCCTGTGACAATATATGCCATCCAATCTGGAAACGCATTGATTGGTGGAATGTTCGAACAGAGATGTGTGAAAGAAGGGTATACTGCCGAACAATGTTCCCAGGGAGTGAGTATTCGTGCGGAGGACATTGCTGCTACAGGTATTAGCAACAATGTTGCCAGCAGCAGCACCAAATCAGCAATCGTCGCCCGCAACATATGTACCGTTTCTGCATTCCTTCTTTTCATCTTGAATTCTCTCATTCTTATTTGAATACCAAAGATGCAAAGTGACTGATTTGACTCAAACAATCAAAAGAGATGAAATCCAATCTTTTAAATCGATAATGCGTTGATCAAGACGTATCGACAGCGGGACGAATGGTTACAGCACAATGACGGACAAGGGAAAATTGTATCAGTTGACGGTGGTCACAGGGCCTTGGGATCGGCATAGAATTATACGAGATCTATTGTTGGTAGCAAGTGGATCTATCCTTAGCGCGATCGTGCGTACCGTTAGGCGTAGGCTGTCAAAGAAAGGTTTCGGGGTTTTGATCGATGACGCTAGAGCTTCACTGTATAGAAAGTTCCTTGATCCTTTGAGTCAAGAAGTGATTGAATCTCGATCTGCAGTGGATAGATTGATATGCTCTCAGTACCTATCGACTAAGGATTTGTTTGACATGTCTGCTGGTGGGTCGTCGTCGTCGTTGATCGATGTTGGCCAGATTGGTTCCTTGTCGACATGTGTGAGCAGGGTAGGAATCTTGGCGGAGAGGCACTGTGAGGCGCTTCGGGATTTCACAGGGGAGAGAGGAGAGACCACAGCTCTTGACATTGGGTGTACTGTAGGAGGGATAAGCTTTGAATTGGCAAGATCATTTCAGTTGGTTCGAGCAGTTGATCCTTCCAAGCAATGCATCAACGCAGCAGAGGTGTGTATTTATATGTGTGTTTTGTGTCTATTGGTTGATGTTTCAAGAGCGACAAGATTGTCGGAATCAACTCTATTGCATGTATAACTACTTAATATTAGTATTGAAATGCACAATGATGTACGTACAGACTATGAAGTCGAGAGGGTGGATGAGGTGTGATGTTAGTGATGAGACTGATTTACACGTTGAAAAGACAGTAGCTATAGAGGACCAAGATATTGATCGCTCTCGAGTAGAGTTTGCGGTAATGACGTTCGAAGAAATATGTGATTCACTGTTCAAGACTAGTTTTGACTGCGTCGCGTCGGTCAATGCGCTGACAAGAATGGAGAATCCCAGAAAATTTCTAAAGAATGTGTTTCGCTTGGTTAGGCCCAAAGGTGGGTCTCTCGTGATTGGTTCGACATTTGATTGGTCAGAGGATAGGACACCAAGGCAGAATTGGCTCGGAGGCTATGTTTCAAAAGACGGTACTCGTGTCGAGTCAATCGAGACACTAAAAGAGATTCTATCAAAGGATTTCGACCTGATTGCAGAGGAGGGTGTTCCCTGCTTTGTAAGGGATTCCTCCAGAAGGATAGTCATGACTGTACAAAGTGTTACTGTTTGGAAAAGACACTGACTAGTATTAACATGTGTATTATATATAAGGTATTTTCGTGTTCAATTCAAATTCAAAGTCTCCCTTTTCTGCCTTTAGATTTACCATCTCGGACGCAAGAACCACCTCCTGTTTTGCATG
This sequence comes from Picochlorum sp. 'soloecismus', assembly GCA_002818215.1. Taxonomy (NCBI): domain Eukaryota; kingdom Viridiplantae; phylum Chlorophyta; class Trebouxiophyceae; genus Picochlorum; species Picochlorum sp. 'soloecismus'. The sequence goes on along the minus strand of PJAJ01000023.1, from coordinate 144,651 downwards.
CTTTTCCCCGTGCTCTATTATTTTTGCTAAATTTCTTCTTTCCTTGTACTTTGAGCCTAGTATTGGTTAATATATCAAGAGCGGCTTTACTAAGCCTGGTTCCTCCTGGTTTATTCCTGGCCATTTTTTCCTCCTTTTTTCCTCTACTACTTTGCCCTGTACCAGCATTGATGGAAGCATCCATAGACTTATTTACAATTGCGCCCATCTCATCATCACTATCCTGATATATAGGAGTCACATGAACTGTACTAACCATTTCTGACGACTGAAACACTTTTGTAACATTGTCCTTTTCCTCTTGGTGTTCATTTTCAGTTGAGTGGATTTCTGTCAAATTATATTGTTCTCTCTTGGCTTCTCTTCTCTGGGATTGTAAAAGTCATTTTCAATTGAGACAAAAAGACAGAAAAAGTTATATGTTGCCCATTCTCACAGTAATAGGGATACTTTCTGAATGAAAGTAGTAACGTCACAGGAAAAAAAGTTTACAATTCACACTCACCTCGGCTCTTTCCTCTAACTTCTGATCCCTTTGGATCCTTTCTAACGATTTCAAAGCCTCTTTCCGCCTTTTCTGCTTCCTTTTACGAAATCCAGTGACATAGTCCCTGCGAATGCATTGCAAATCGACTTTCATTTATAATGCATCCCGACCATGCTCACAAACGTTCGACCATCGACTATTCTCCGTAAAAGCAAACCAACATTAACTACACTTCCATCCATCTATAAATATATAAAAATATATGCACATACCTATGCGAATCTGGATCAAAGACAATCTCGAGCTCCTTGTTCCTTTGCTTCCTTTTGGCCACATGGGTCTTGTAGTCTGCCTCGCTCTTACTCTTTACGGCGAATGTATCGACAAACCTTCTATTTTGCATCATTTCTAACAATTATATTTTTGAAATAAGATTGAGCATATTGCTTTCACCAGTAGTAGCTACATGTGTTGCTCATAGGCTCGAAATTGATGTATTGCTCAAAAGGAGTAGTACATTTCAAGATTGATTTACAAAGTCAAAAGAATGATGTATCGTATATGAATGCACACGAGTGCACGTTTATCTAATAAATCAAAGAAGCAGCCACACGCCATCACCATCATCATAAAGCGACATAAAGACCAATTATTCTTGGCGAGCCTTGTTGCCACCAGGAGAGGAAAACTTTGTTGGTACATCAATGCATTTCATACAGCATAGAATCACCCCAAGAGCAAATCCAAGAATAACAAATATGATGAATCCTTCTAGAATCTTGACTTGACTTTGGCAATCTGCGTCACATGTCGTGTATGGAGGCCCTTCGCTCCTACTGTCACCCGCTACTGCTGTACACAAGGCTACAAGGGAAAGCAGTCCAAGCAGCAGTGCTGAGAGGGAACACCGCGAGCTACTAGACATGATTACCGATCCTTAATTACTGACTGACCGAGTATTAGTATTAAAGATATTGCTGTATCTCACTCCTGCTACAATTTTGATCAGAAGCCTCTTATCTACGCCAGCATACAAGCACGCTGCAGAATGAAAGATCGATGAAAGAATACCTGTCAAAATCTGTACAGTCAGTGCCCTTTTACTTCCATCAAATGTCTGATATCCAATTTTTTAACTATGTAAATGAGTCTACGCCTTGGGGTTGCCCTGGAAACATTAAAAAAAACAAAACTTTAGATGACAATTTCTGCAGGTCGAGACCTTTCAAGGTGAAATTTCAAGGCTCATTCCACAACAAGGAAGTGCAATGCAAATCAAATCGAAGTATTTTCTAATAAGGGTACCGATGGCAATGATTAAATCGTTTTAATTGTATTGATGAATCAGTTTGTCAATGGCGACAGAGACATCCCCACCGTTTGAAGTCGAAAGTCAGGACAATGATGTCCCAGCCTTGGTAACAAGATTAGAATGGGCTTTGCTTTCGCTTTTTGAGCCAAGTTGCCTGGCTCTTTTATGTACGCTTTATTGAATGATGATTTAAATAAGAATATATACATGCATCGTATACTGGGTGTGACAGCAGAATGCTACCTTGAGCGTATGGCTGCTGGGTTGCGGTTGAGCAGTTTGAAGAACACAAGATTGCAATGCATTGCTTGCACTGCTTTCTGGTGACAAGGACCTGACTTGCTAAGACACGTATACCCATATGTCAAGATCTTTGATATTTTGTCTATTCAGGTTCTGCTTTGGGCACGCTTGTTGTAGGCTGCTGGAGAGCTTGGGGTATGGAAAAAAAATGGAAATGTTGCTGTGATTGCATTTAAAAAACCTGCATTGATTTGTCATTGATTCGTTAATTTCTGATCATCTTTATGATGATGATAATAACTATCATTTGGGCATGTTGTCAATACATCTCAACTCATAGGAGAAAAGAGTCTAACAAACACAGTCCTGACAATGCTGTTTCTATGCTGATGCAGTGCATGAAGTTGCAGATTCTAAACGCTTTAAAAAAGATGAGCAGAGAGAAAATATATTCCATGCACTGAGCCACAAGCAAGCTCTGCTGTTGCCAGTGATTAGCTCTTGTGTTTTGCTAATGATTTTTTTCTTGTTCAAGTATATCCAGTACATTTTGTTGGCTTCCACACTGGTGTCAGCAGTATATTGTCTTCATTTTACAGTTTTGCCGCTGACAACCAGGCTAGGTTACATGGTGCCCATGATGTCTCAAGCACGATTGAAGACAGGGACATGGGATCTCTCGTCATATTCAGTTGTATCATTATCTATTGCTTCCTCGCTTACTGTATTATGGGTAGCGACTGGCTCTTGGGTGCTGAACAACCTCATTGGAATCGCTTTATGCATAACATTCTTGTCCCATGTCAGGCTACCCAATTTCAAAATATGTTTCGCCCTCTTCATAGCTCTGTTCATGTACGATGTTTTTTGGGTTTTCTTTAGCGACAAAATATTTGGAGAGAACGTGATGACGGCTGCAGCAACACAACAGGCGGATAATCCCACATACAAGGTTGCAGAGGCTCTGAATGTACCGCCAGAACTTCTTGCTAGTAAACTGGATCTGCCAATGAAGCTCATTTTTCCACAGGATATGAGACTATTTCAATCTTTAGACATACAAGAAGGACGAATCATTATGCTAGGGTGTGGAGATATCGCCATACCTGGATTGCTTGTAATTCTGAGTCTCACTGCTGATGTGTCCTTGCTCTCTGGAGGCAGTTTGCCCACAACCACTTCAATGCATGATATGAATTCTTCGTACAAGTCTGGTATCGACTTTACAAGGTGGACAGAATTTACATACACACTCATGTGCTTGTGTGGCTATCTTGTTGGCCTCGTTTTGGCACTTGTGTGTGGTATGACGTTCAGTGCACCACAGCCAGCATTATTCTACTTGGTGCCTTGCACATTAGCATGTGTATTCTTGACAGCATATAGACGGAAATCAGTCAGATTTCTTTGGCAAGGAGAGCTTAATTTTCCCTAAAATGGCGAATGTCGGATCTGACTACTGATGCATTTGAAACTTCCTTGTTCTTCACTAACAAGTTTGCTTTACACGCTAGTCATTATTTATTCAATATTTCTCGATTGTAAAGAACCTGTTACATGTTAGAAAGTTTGCGAGGCTGTTTATCTTGTGATGGGAATGAATACTTATTCATAGAAATCTTCTGAGGCAAGTTTTGTCGCCAAAAGGTACAGGCATGGAATTACTCCTTCTACAACCAGTGCACAGAATTTTATCGAAATCTAGCATCATAAAGGCCACTTGATATTGAAATAGAAATGTTGAGAAAAGTTAGCAGGGCGTTGGGAGGAAAGAAGGAGAGCGTGCGGGTGAGGATCGATGTCACGATCACCGAGTTGGCCAACCTCCCAGCACAAGCCAAGTCTTGCAGAATCGTGTGGGCGAGGGATGCAAAACTTCAAATAACAAGGCTTTCTACTGTCCAGGAAGGTACGATGGGCCCAAATCTGGATATAGTGTATTTCGTGTTTAAGATGGGCACTGGAAGTTTATGTGGATTTTGTTTTCAATGCAGGCAAAGCTACTTGGTCTGAAGAGTTGAGCATTATATCGAGTTTAGATCCTTCATCCAATGGAAAATTTGCGAAAAAGGTTCGACGGGGTGCCTGCTTTTGATCTTGTTGCTGCTCCTCAGTTGGTTGGGGCCAGAATTTTTTTCATCTCTTAAGAGTACAAGATCATATGTGATGTACAACTTTGTTGCATTGTGTTCTCTCAGGAATTCGAGTTTCGGGTTCAGATGCCCAATCGTCATAATCGGTATGCGACTCTTGGGAAATGTAAAGTTGATCTGGCAAAGTATGTGGATTCCCAGCAGCATAAGGTAACTGTACCAGTCCGCTTGAGTCAGAGTGGTGTGTGCGAATTGTCATTTGAGATTACTGGCTCGCCTGTCAAGGGCCTCAAAAATGAGGATGGAGAATCTGTGATCAGCAGTGTTTCTAGCCATTTGAGCGAGACTGGTGGTTTTGATGATGGTATGGATTTGCATGGGTTCAAGGGCACGGGGGAAGGTGAGGATCATAGCAGCAAAGAGAGTGAACCTGAGACAAGCACACAATCTGGATCGGATGAAAAACACCAAGATGATACCGTTGCGGCTCCTGGAAAGGATGAAGAGGTTCAGGCTGTGGCTAGCAAGAATGTAGGGCATGAGGCTACCTTGACTTGTGACGATAAAGAGAAAAGAGAAAGAATTGGTAATGAACCTGCATTACCTCCATCGACTGTGCTGAGAATGATCCCTGAGGAATCCGATAAGTCGGCATTGAATGGTGAGGATTTGAACGATGAAGTGAGGGTGCAATATGCAGAAGAAGAAGCAGCCAATGCAAAAGCAATGCTTGAAGAATCAATTGTGCTCTTGGAAAATGAGACTCGGATCAGGGAGCAAGCTGAGGAAACAATCGAAGGTTTGGAGCGAGAAATGGAATGGTTGGAGAAGAAGGCACTCAAGGAAAGGGCTGACTGGGAGAGAAGAATGAAAGATTCCTTAAGGTTGGTTGTCAATCGAACTGTTTTGACTAGTGCATGGGACTTGCATATTGAAACGCATCAGAGGTTTGAACTCGTTCATTTGAATGCATCGCAGTAAAATGGAGTCGACCATTGTATTATTGGAGAAAGTGCAACAGGAAAAGCAAGATCTTTCTCTTGAGAATGATTCAATGTCGAAGGAAATAGAGAAATTACGATTGCTCGTTCAATCTAGCGGGATAGAAGAAGAAATTCAAAGAGTCACTGAGAATACCAAAAAAATCGCGGAAGAGGAGGTCACCATTGAGATTGATTACTTGAGGAACCAACTGAAAGGAATGGCATCTCGCCTCGAGGCTGCCGAGGCTCAAGGGATGACTACAGACACCTTGGCATCGACAAGCACGCCAGATGAAGCATCTGATTATCATGTTAAAGATTTAGAAGATAAATACAATGCCATCGTGATGGAGCTACAATACCTCAAGATTGAAAACGAGTCGTTGAAGCAGGATGCTGTTTCAGCAGCTTCAGCAGCTGAACGCAATTTGAGGTATGCTGACTTTTGACTTCTCTCGTTTGCTTCTCGATCAATAACTACATTCATACTGAATCAAACTGTATAAATTTGATGTAGAAATGCTCAACGTGAAGCCGAAGTGTATTCCCAAAGAGCAAAAGAGTATGCCTCGCTGCTAGAAGAATCCCATGCAAAGTGCTGTGAGGCAGAGCATGCTGCAGCTCATGCAAAATCAAAGATCGTTCTACTGGAGGATAAATTAGAGAGAGGCGATCTCCAGACTGCCGAAGTGAGGCAACAATTAGCCTTAATGGCTATCTCAGGAGCGGTTGCATCCAATACTATTGATGAGAGCGAAACTTTGAGAATCGTAAGGCAGGTTCAGCAGGCATCAGAAGCCACAGCACAAGAGCTTGCATCGGCCACAAATGAAATATATTCCCTACAGCAAGAGATTTCAACAGCGAAAGAAAATCTTTATAATTTGCAGCAAGAGCTGGAGGACGCAAATAGAGTAGCTATGTCCAAGCAAGAAGAGAACCGTGATCTCAAACAAGAACTCAAGGCTCGGGAGGAACAGCTTACAGAATTCGTTAATCTGCGGCAGCTTTTAATGGATACGGTTGATCGAAAGTCGTCGAGTATTGCCCAAGATGAAAATCATGGAGTTTCAGTCAGTCAGCAAGGTGATCAAGAGACGGAGGCTAATGAATTGGCAAAAGAGTCTTCCTTGATGGCTGCGCAACTCACAGAACAGTTGGCAGCATCAAACACCGAAAAGATTGAACTGGAGAAGAGAATCGAGGAACTCGCCTCTCGCATTAAGCTTTTAAAATCTGGTAGTAGCGGAGATCTCTTAAATCGCATTGAAAACCTTGACAGAGATCTGGTAGTTGCCAGAAACAAGGCAGAAGTGAATGAAATCTTTAGAGGAGAGCATGACAGACTTGCGAAGGATCTTGTCTCCACAAAGCTAGCTTTGGCCGAGGCTCAGGAGCAAATTATTATTACAAAAAGAGGGCTATTAAAAAGCCAAGAGAAATCCATGACATTCGCGTCAAAGCTAACAAAACTAGAGACTAAGCTCTATCGCAAACTTTCCAATGTTGGCCGAAAGCACTCTTCATCATCTTCGGGTTGATTACGTGTTTTTTTATTTCCCTTTCATTTTGTTAAGCCCACATGTAGAATTACTATAATCCAATTGCGAAACGTTAATTAAAACAGCAGACTTGTGCTGTTCTCCCACTTGAAGACACACTTCAAATAGTGTTCTCAAACCAGATACCGTCGTGGTTCTTCTGGTTTGCTTCACGTCAGCTGTCACCTTGTCAATCCATTTATTTTGTTATATTTTAAAATAAAATCGTATCTTTTTGCAATTGGACGCAACGCGCGAGGGTGAAGAGAGAGGAAATTAGGTGTGCCACGGACAGTTGGGTGACAGAACGTCAGGTTTTCCCTGAGCTTTCTCAGAGTATTTGAAACGTTTCTAATAACGTTCCTAGTTAGATTTATACGTTCCCTAAGGAGGGAGGGAAAACAGATGCAATGGAATCGGGAACGACATCTGGTCTTGAGCTGCTGTTCCGGACCAGTGGACTGAAGGAGTACTTTCTGCTCAAGTTTCACCCAAATAGTCTGGAGGATGTCCAAGGGGTGGTATCCCTATGGACTCTTGGCTTGATAAGAGACGCTGAGATGAAAGAACATTTTTCGAGGGGAATGGGAAATCCTAGGTTTCTCTGTCCTCCAATAAAGGAGCATCCAGAGTCTTGGAAGTACACTATACTTGACATGTTGCCGAATGGAATGAGGACATTTCCAACCTGTGAGATATGGAAGAGGTACCAGTTTATGAGTGTAATACCTTTGCAAACATATTATCTCGTTCGTAAGGGCCTGAAGGCTAGGGCAGAACTGGGAAAATTGCTGTTACTGGGTAAAGCCACAGATGCTGACACAAAGTGTGAAAGAAGTGCAATGCATTGGGCATGCATGGCTGGGCTGAAAGATTTAGTAGCACAAATACTCCTCAAGGAAATCGTTCAAGTGGATCAACGAGACCATTTTGGAAAAACGGGTTTGTTGTTGGCCGCTGAGTATGGCCACACAGATTTGGTTGAGATGTTGGCAGGACGATTCAATGCAGACTTGAATGCGGTTGACAACTATGGAATTTCTCTCTTGTCCCATGCAGCTACAAATGGTAATATGCGATTAGCGGAAATGGCCATCGCCAACTCAAGTGCAGCCGTCAATTCTCTTGATTTTGAAGGTAAGACAGCATTCATGTGCGCATCTGAGAATGGGAACACAGCCATAGTGGAATTGCTGCAAAGCAGGTGCAGTTTTGATGCCGATGCTGAAGATGATCTGGGCTACACAGCTTTGATGTACGCAGCTGAAGGTGGACATGCAGAAATCGTGAATATGCTTGTCACAAAGTCCAATTCAAATGTGAATGCTGTTAATATCGAGGGCCAGACAGCCCAAATGCTTGCTGTTGAACATGGTCACAAGCATGTTGCAGAAATCCTGGCGGATAATACTGACACACACGACTGAATCTGCCGGGCTAATTAAGAAATGAGACAGATTTTGTAATCGCTCCTCATTCAGGACTAGCGTACACATGGTAAACAATAAAAGAACGACAAAATATGGATGCATTATTTTCGCCAAGCAGATGTAGTTAAGCAAGGAAGAGACGTGAAGATCATCATTATCATTAGCGTTGCTCGTTGCCAAAAATCCATAGACGACTTTTACAACTTGACTTCAAATTCAAGCCTCTTTTGCCTCGACTGCACTCGGATCCATTCGAAAAATTGAGGTAGAGGATCCCATGGTGGCGCCAATGCAGCCTCTTTTGCTTTATTATCAGACAATGTCGCATTCAAATTTTCCCAAAACCAAGACAGCATGCACGTCGCCATGGTGTCCTGTACATACTTCCTTGTCACTTTTCCTTTCCCGCACAGCCCATCTTGAAGCCTGTTTGTCACTGTTCCACCATCGCTAAACTGGCTATGACTCGTCTCATTCATCAAAACTTTCCAGCTCCCGGCAGCCCCAGCATCAAAAAACGCGTCATAGTTGCCTTCTGTTGGATTACAACTGGATAGAATGCTCGCCCCAGCAACCCCAATCCTTTTCTTTGATTTTTTAAGTGCCACAACAGCACTAGGGTTCTCTGCCGATACGGGGGCGAATTGACTCGTATCCACTGGGTCCACCAGCCATGCGGCCTGGATACCTTTATTCTCCGCGAACAACAGCCCAGCAACTTTGCCCCCTCGCGAGTGACCGCCCACCACCAGCCTTGAAGGGTCCACGTATCCATATGCACCTGATGGACCATCCAAGGCCTTTGCCAATCCCCCATTCTGGATCCAGTCATTCATGACTGGAAACAACTCTTCTTCCTCAGACACGCTCACCAGGCTGAAAGCAGGCAGATTGTACTGAAGACACACATAGCCCCAGCTAGCCATGTTTTGAACCGTCTCCTCGTACCAGCTGGCCCTCCCCTGAAACCCATTGTAAAAGATAAGCACAGGCATGGCGACCGAGTCATCCAACGTATCATCTCTATCACTGTCCGATAAAGAAACTGGATACGTTACATATATTGTCATATTATTCCCTCGCATCACCCTCCTTGCAGCCCCGTCTTTCGGCAAGTCCACGACTGCTTCCAACGCGTCGACATTGTATGGCCCGGGCATCCACCGACCCATTGGCGGCCCCGTGGCCATTGATGATGAATTATCTAAATCACTAGGTGATGTACCACCACTACGAATGCTATGAAGCAATAGCACGCCCAAAAGGAATGCAAACCACTCAGGCATGATGTCACTTTGATTTACGTATGCGTCTAGTGTGTCGCAGTCATTAGGTCTCGTTATGGTTATTCATTTTTCACATATTGTCTAACAATGCATCAAGTCGGATGCAGGATTTCCATTTCTTTTCCAGCAAAGTGCAGGCCCAGGCCAGCGCTGGCGCGCTGTGCATGCCCGCGGCACGATCGGTATATCGATATATAATCGATAGGGCCCTAGGCACAAGCCATCCGACCCAGATTTCTAGGTACGTCTCAAGGGTGTAACATCGATACTAGGAGTACTCCTATACTAGTATATTTCTTTATTATTTAAGATTATAGCAGATTTATATTCCTGATCTTAAGCGCGATCACGCCTGCAGGCGAATCGATTCGACTCTTATATTTTTTATTTTTTTGAGTCCAAGCCTACACGATTGCATGTAATCGTAATCAGTATACCCCCGGCCCATGTGCCCGATCGTCAGGAATGGAAGATGACTGAAAAGGATGCGACCATGCTCGAAGAAGGATCCGAGTTTGTATAGGACCGGTTCCAAAAGTTCTTGTCGCGCTGTCCTATAGTGAGGGCAACGATGGCCAAGATGGAAAATTCTGTCCTGTACAGTACAGTACATGTACTGAGGCCTCACAAGGGACACAGTACTTCCTAGGGTCAATATGCGGTGAAGATTCTAAGGCTGTAAATGTAGATAGTCTATGAAGTAGGCCCGGATGCGCGTTGAGTCTGGCCCTGAGCAGTCTGTATACCAGTGTGTATTTTGTCGTGAGACTGGCTTTGATGTAGTCTGTGGTGTTGTCCAATCCGAGCCTCTGATACTTATCTTGATACGTTTTGCATTGCATTGACTGCTGTGCACTGATAGAGCGTAAGAGCATTTTAGCCAGTTTTTGCGGGTTGAAGCTGCATAGTATTTGATTATTGTGGGACCTGAGTTCTGGGGTGGGGGGGGGGGGTATTTCACCCCTCCTTGCCATGTCCTGTAGATGGCTATTGTTTATCCTGCTAGTGATGTATGACCAATCCTGAGGACTAGAGCTCTCATTAAGTACAAATTCTGCTATCCAGGTTCCCAGGTATCTCCACTTCTGCCAGGCTCTAATGCGTCGAGAGATGATGGTAGCCTTCATGGTGGGAATGTTTAACTCGTGATGTAGGACAGAGGCTGCTACAATATGTTTGTTCTTACTGCTAGCAACTGCCCATGTCATGTATATATATACGCTACGATTGCGCTGCAGTACTGTAGGCTAGTATTACTGCGTTAGGCAACGACTGAATCGATGAACCAAACCGCTTGTTAGGCTGGCGTTACATTTACACGACAAATGTCATCGGAAAGAGAGCCTGAAAAGCACGTTCAGGGCCTGTGCACCTGAGAGAGCGACCCACACGAAATATCGAAAGGAAGATATCGAGACAGATTATCAATAATGTAATGTCTTTAAATTTACAATTTGGTCGCTGATAAATAAATATGCGGGGGGGTTCGGTGAAGAGACACGGAAAAAGCGACCCATCCTCGTGTCCTGGAGTTGCCAAATGCTTTTGGCTGACATGGACTGTTTTGGCGAGCATGCATAGAATAGCGTATGGGGCTACCAAAGAGTATTCTCTTGTGATTTCAAATGACATTGTAAGCCCAGACTCTGGGAAGAATCGGACGGTGTGTGTGTGTGTGTGCGTGTGTGTGTGTGTGTGTGTGTGTGTGTGTGTGTGTGTGTGTGTGTGTGTGTGTGTGTGTGTGTGCGTGTGTGTGTGTGTGTGTGTGTGTTAACGCATCATTATAATGATTACAGGCTGTGCTTATAAATGGTCAACTGGGTGGCCCGTTGATCGAAGTAGCACCAGATGATGTGCTCAAAGTGAACGTTACAAACAAACTGTCAGACCAGTACACAGGGGATTTTGGGGAGATTACGGTGCACTGGCATGGCTTCAGTATGAAGGGTATTCCATACCTGGATGGGACTGGTTATATGAGCCAGTGCCCTATTCAGAAAAACTCTTCAATGGAGTATGAATTCAAAGTGAGGGAATTGCCAGGAACGTATATGTATCATGAACACACATCTGTCCTGGTGGCAGATGGCCTTGCTGGTGGGCTGTATGTGACTGGAGGAGATGATGCGGCGATAAATGCCGAGTATGGTGTCGAAGAAGAGAATAATGTATTTATTGTATTGTCGGAATGGTTTAACGAGACTGGTCCCTCTCTAGCAAAGCTACTGAATAGACCGTTTCCTACTGGCATTGCTACAGACAAACCCCAGAGCCTTTTCCAATGGGTTGGTACCCCGAGATCTTTATTGATGAACTACCAGGGTTGTTATATGGACTGTATCGATGCTTTAAATAACAATAATAATAAAAGCTGTAACCCTGACCCTGAGTGTACGACGAGATACGGTCTAACAGTTGAGCCAGGGACATCGTACAGGATTCGGTTGATTGGAGCAGGTTCCTTGTTGTACCAAATTGTGTGCTTTGAAGGTCATAATCTCACGCTTGTAGCCACCGATGCCCGTTCAAGTGAACCTTTGGAGATTGGAGAATGTGTTGATGTTAACTTGGGCCAGAGGATGGATGTCATTCTGAAAACAATGGGATCAGACTCTCTTGAACAACAAAAACAGTCTGCATTCTGGATAACAGGCCGAGCATCTGGAAGAACGGGAATGCCTGCGTCTTACGGAGTGCTGAGATATGGAGATGCAAACAATAAGGATGCCTTGCCACCGTCTGATCCACCACAGCCAGCAGATGTCCCAGAGTCTTGGTCCTCGTCTGATTTTGTGAGGAACATCACATCTCCAAAGAAAACAGTGCCAGAATATGTCCGCTCAGGGAAACCTGGAAAAAGAGTATTGTTAGAGGTCGCACAGCCAATTATGCAGCAGACGTCTCAGATCAGATGGGCTATATCCAATGTGGTTTTCCTTGAAACCCCATCCTGCAACAACACGCTGGCACAGACAAGAGATCCCGATTGGCTCACTCCCGCAAACCCATACTTGATCGAGACTGCTGATGACGTTGCTCGCATCAATATTACAGACATACCTGGACTAGGTCAACAAGATGGAAGTGGGGAAGCGTTCGTGTTCCTCAATTTGAATTACAAAAAGAGCTTGATGCCAAAAGAGCCGGTCGCAGGCACTCCACTCATTGAGACTCAAAATGGAGATATTGTTGACGTTCTCGTCCAAAACAACCCGGCAGAAGCATTTGGAGGGATTATACTAAACAGAACAAGCTCTGAAGAGCATCCAATTCATTTACACGGCCATCATTTCTGGCTCCTGGGCTCTGGCCAGGGCAACTTTGTTGACCTGGAGAAGAATTCAAGCTTGTCAGAGCTATTGAACTTTGAAAACCCTCAACTGGCTGACACTGCTACTCTACCTGCAGATGGATGGCTATACCTGAGATTCAAGGCTAATAACCCAGGCGTGTGGCCAATCCATTGCCACATTGCCTGGCACGAATTCATGGGCCAGCTGGTGCTTTTTGCTGAAGACGTGGAAAATATACCAGAAATACCTGAAATCTTGCCTCAATGCACCAAAGAATGCGTCTACAATGCTGCACCATATGCATCCGGATTGGAAATATCCAACCAAGCACAGGATGAAAAAAAATCCCCTGAAACAGCAACAGGAGCACAGCCAGATGACCAGTCATCTCCTGCTGCTCCAGCAAACAGGGCAGGAGGCATCATGCGCACTGCTACTCAGATGATTATGCTTGCTTCTTGCCTCCAGGGCATACGTGTGCTACATATTTGATACCTTGCACGCATATCTTTCTCTCTTGTCCTCGATGCAGTAACGGACATGGAGAGTCATGGCATTCAGAATGGGATGACGATGATGGTGTAAAAGTGCACAGAGACATGTCTCTCTCGATGGCCATAGATAGATTGGTCGATCGATCTCGCGAGATCTCGTCATCAATGACGTGTCGCTCCCTGAAAGGGCAGCAAGCCGCATCATCATCATCAATGACGAGAGGGAACCCATGGCCACAAATGGAAAAGCCTTCAACATGCATCCCAGTCTATAAACTAAAAATTGCTACATTTGTCACAAAATTGACACACGTGGTGAGAAGGCATAATCTGAAGGGCTTGTCTGTCTCGTTCGTTGGTGTTGAGTGCAGTAACCATAACGGTTGTTGACGAGATTGGTGCGTTGTTGTTGCGTTTCTATGTATATACAGTAGATGATTTTGGAGAGTTATATTTTAATAAACATACTATCATTGTGGAAATGTGCCTGTTGTCAGTGGTCATCGCGAGAATGACGAACCAAGGGACGATTAACGATGGTTGACTCGACATTGGCGGTGGGTGATTTGATGTGCCGTTTGCGACTTGTGCAGGTATATAAAAGGCATTGGAATATACCTCTCTCAGAACTGGATAAACGCTTTCACTAAGAGTGCAGCTGATTGAGTAACAACAGTAGAGGAAGATCGCCATGGCTGAAAAAACGGTCGAGGAGAATGGAGAGGGACAAGCAGTGGTGAACTGGGATGATGTGGAAGCCCAGAGGCCTCCAGCGTGCCCGGCGAGTGCAGAAAGGAAAGCGACACTGAGTTGGAATCACTTGATTGTGAAAGTGAAGGACACTAAAGGGAATGAGAGGCATATTCTGAAAGGGATTACTGGATATGTTGAACCGAGGCACATGCTTGCCATCATGGGACCTTCTGGCTGTGGTAAATCTACCCTGTTGGATACTCTAGCCGGTAGATTGGCATCTTCTGCTAAATGGGAAGGAGAAATTCGTGTGAATGGGCATAAAAGCAAGCTTAGCTATGGGCGGGCTGCATATGTGACCCAAGATGAGGTTCTCATAGGGACACTGACAGTGGAAGAAACGCTGTTGTTTGCAGCCAGACTTCGTCTGCCACTGTCCATGTCTACGGAAGAGAAGCGCAAAATTGTTTCCAATGTTATAAGTGAGCTAGGTCTGGACTCTGTGAAGAATACATACATTGGTAACTGGCATATTCGTGGGATTTCAGGTGGGCAGAAGCGAAGGGTATCGATTGGATGTGAATTGGTCACAAGCCCAACGTTGCTGTTTTTGGATGAGCCTACTTCAGGACTCGATTCTGCAGCTGCATATCACGTAATGGCTACTGTTAGAAGACTGACAGAAGGATGCAGGACCATTGTCACCGTGATTCACCAGCCATCATCTGAAACATTTGAGCTGTTTGACAAGCTCTGCCTTTTGGCATCAGGCGATACTGTCTACTTTGGGGATGCGTTGAGGGCTCAAGAGATGTTCAACAGTGCAGGTTTATCGGTTCCTTCATCTCGATCTGCACCGGATCACTTTTTGCATTGTATCAACAGAGACTTTGAAAGTGAAGACTATGATGTTGAGAGCAATATCCATCACTTGGTAGCTACCTATAAGGATTCAAAGCTTTGCACTGCAACCAGAGAGACTGTGCAAGAAATGCACAAGAATCCAGGGGAAGAGTATATTGCGGGAACACAGCAACCTGGATTCTTGTTCCAGACTTCTATACTGACATTCAGAACATTTTTGAATAACTGGAGAAATGTTGGTCTGTTCTGGATGCGCTTGGCTATGTACACTCTCTTGTGCCTGTGCATTGCCTTTGTTTACTTCCAATTGGGCAACAGCTGGACGGATGTATTCTCAAGGGCAGCCCTGCTCTTCTTTGTTGTTGCATTCTTGACATTTATGGCCATTGCTGGATTCCCTGTACGTTTGTGGTTGTATTATGCTGCTATTGTTGGTTGGATTGTTCCTCATTGCTGCTGTTTTGGCTCTCATTGGTATCGACAGGAGAGTGCATGAGCGCAGAATAATAAGAGAAGAATGAATTCATCGTTTTTTCCGTCCTTGTTGTGCAGGCCTTTGTGGAAGATATGAAGGTGTACATCCGAGAGCGATTGAATGGATATTATCTGCCAGTCACATTCACCATTGCAAACACACTGGCGTCGCTTCCATTTATATTCCTCATTTCCGTCGTGTCCACTGTGTGTGTTTACTTCATTGCCGGACTCAGCTCTTCTGGAGGTGATGTCATCTACTTTATTCTGGCATTGTTTGCTTCTCTCACAGTGGTGGAATCCCTCATGATGGCAATTGCACCGGTGAGTATGCTACTGTGTCTATCTTTGAATTTCTGTTCCTTTTGGCCTACTATATGCAAATACATTGTAAATAAATGATGCAGGTCGTTCCAAACTTTTTAATGGGCATTGCTGCTGGTGCTGGTTTACTGGGTATCTTTATGGTTGTCTGTGGTTTCTTCCAGCCTTTAGGCTCCATGCCGAAGCCAATTTTTAGATACCCTCTCAGTTACATTTCATTCCACACGTATGCTTTCACTGGTTTCATGCGCAACGAGTTTGAAGGAACTGGTGATGTCTGGCAATCTCCACAAAACCCTGATGACTATGTCAATGGGGACTATGTCCTGAGCTATTATGAAATCATGAACATCAACAAGTGGATTTGCTTCTTGATTCTTTTCTGCATGGTTGTCTTTTACAGAGGACTCTTCTTGGTCACATTGATGACCAAGGAATGGTTGAGCAAGTAAATGTCATTATCATTAGCAATTACCAAGAGGGGGAAGATGTTGCGATTCAGGAATCGCTCTTGCTTGAAATTCAAATTCCGAGATTAAGTTGTTTGTTCTTCTCTCTATTCGACCAGAACCTCGTTCACATTTTGATTGGTATTGATATGTAAGACGTTATGAATATAATAACAGCATATGAATACAGTAGATTCTCCATCATTATGATAGTAATGTGTGCTCTTTAGAATGGCCATCGTGCTCCTCGACGGAGCAATTGGTCACGAGTTGAAAGCCAAAGGAGTCGACCAGTTATGCTCTGAACTCGGTTATCACGATTTATTCGCAGCTGGGAGTCTGGCGAATGAAATTAAACCGGAACTGGTTGAATCCATTCATCGAGACTACATAAATGCAGGATCCATGATCATCACGACAAACTCGTTCGGATGTACCAAAAGTAGTCTTGCTAAGGCTTCTCTGGAGTCAAAACAGGGCACATTGATACAGCGAGCATGTGACATAGCAATCAAAGTGAAAGAATCAATCAATAATGACAAGACTAATTCGAAACAGGCTAAGATCGCGGTCGCGGGTGGGTTTTAATCTAAAATGTGTCCTAGAAGGGTTGCACAGGACCGAGACCCACTCTAGAGTGTTTGCAACTTGATGTAGGTTCTGTTCCGCCGCTGGGCGAGAGTTACGATGGATCTGATGCAAATTTCGAAGCACATAGAGACGAGATGGCCAAAGAGTACGAGCACATTGTTACCATTCTTGCCAGGAATAGAGTTGATATCCTGCTCTGTGAAACCATGTCTTCTTTCCAAGAAGCAAGCCTGGCTTTGGAATGTGCCACACGATACAGCACACAGAGCACAAGAATATGGGTTTCGTTCACGCTGGAAGATACGTTGCCTGAGGATGACGCCAGCTCGCCGGAATCAAGATGCATTCTTCGCAGCGGTGAGTCTCTGCTCACTGCAGCAAACAGCCTCCTAGGGCAGCATTCCCCAGGCTCGAAATTAGAAGCTATATTAGTAAATTGTTGTGCTCCTGAAGTTATCACAGCTGCCATGACTGTATTTCAGCATGTTGCATCTTCCCATCCGTATCACAACATTCTATATGGCGGATACGCAAACGGATTCAAAATGACAACCACAGAATGGCTTGCTTTGGAGCAGCACGTAAACATTCCCTCTTTAAAAGATAAAACCAGGAGGCTCGTGAGAGCATTGGACTCATCATCCACATGTGATTATAATCCTGTAACTGGAGTTATCACCCCTGATGTATATGCAAAGTATGCCATGGAGTGGATGCAAGCAGGAGCAAAAATTATCGGAGGGTGCTGTGGTACTGGCCCAGACCACATTGCTGCTTGTTCTCGCCTTTCGCCCTCCTCGTAATGCTGCTAGTTTTTGGTAGATATATATTTATACTCCAAGAAAGTAGATAAATTTTATGTTGTAACTGTAATATCCTTCGTGAGTAACCAACGAGGTTTGAGCTTGTACCTCCATATCCAGGCCTAGGCCTGACACTATCTGTGCACTTGCAACTGAAATTCGTTGAAGTTCGCTTGAAAGGCGAACAACCAACCGTATGGACAGACAGTCGACATACATTATTTGTTTCAAGGGCTTATGACCTTGTTATAATAATACCTTGGATACTAGTGTGTTATCATTAATTCGTCGAAATGCCGGCTAAAAAGCGTGGTATGAGTCTAGAAGACAAGCGGGACACGATCCTGAACATTTTCCACGAGACCAAGGATGTGTTTGTCCTCAAGGTGACACGCATAGTAATTTTTAAAATGGTTCATTATCAAAATATGTCTGTTGGTTTTGAATGGCATTCAAGTGCATGGAACGCAGGATATCGAGAAGCTTGCATCGAAGCGAGGTGTGGTCCTTCAGAGCGTGAAAGACGTGCTTCAGGTGTGTCCCTCTTATTTATAGGCATTTCTTTTCTCTGTATTTTCTTCATTTCATGTCGCATTTTATCCGGAAATGGGCAGGATGGTGTCCTCGATATCGCGGTGGTGGACTATTGTCATATCGGTTTGGTGGTTGTTGCGAGAATTGTCTCTGTGCACACGGTCCACATGCGATTTTTTATTAATGCTGCGCAGTCTCTTGTTGATGATGACCTGGTGAATCAAGATAAGATTGGAATCAGCAACTTTTTTTGGAGTTTTCCTTCAGAGGCAGCAGTGAAACTCAATAATGAGCAAGAGAAGCTTGAGTCAAAGCTTTCCTCTCTGGAGAAGGAGTCGACCGTGCTGAAAGATAAAGTGGAAAAGGCGAGAGTAGGTAAAGAGGACTCGAAAGAACGGCAAGATTTGGATAAAAGGGTTCAAGTGCTATCAAACAACATTGCAGAGAAGAAGAGAGAGCTTGAGGAATTTGCAGAAAATGACCCAGAACGGTTTGAGCAACTTAGTGCGTCTGAATGAATGATTAGTTTGACCTTTGACATTGCAAGTTAATCTTTGATCAACTAAGTTATGAATCTTTTGTGGGTGATTGCAGAGAAAGCTAAAACGGAATGCCGAGATAGCGTGAATAGATGGACAGACAATATCTTCATCTTGAAGTCCTGGATGAAGAAGAAATTTACTGGAATGGACAAGCAAATAGATGGATTTTTTGTACAGGTAGGTTAACGTTTTGTTTCGTCAATTATTACATGCGCAAATGCCAAATCTAATGATTTTACAAACGGGTGACATGAATGCAGCAAGGAATTCCAGACGATTTAGACTATGTGGAATAATCATGGTATGGGTAGTGTTGGCAATATCAATTACCCTTTGAAATCGCCATCAAACCCTCCAAATCCAGCAAGTTTGAATATATTATAAAACTTTTTCTTCTCTATTTTGCTACACCAGTTCCATGCGCTAGTTAAACCTACATTTTAGAAATAAAAAAAAATGATAACATAAAGGAGGGTGCATTGTAATGCAAACACCAAAAGATTTAGTTTATTTCTAAATAAAATACATATGGCAGATACGTACGGCCATCAATGCATGAACCTGCATCAAAAGAATTGTCTGCACCACTTCCATCGAAGCCATGACGGAAAAAGTCTGCGAGAATTTCTTTACGACACCTATCAACACTTCCAAAGGAGGAGCTGATAAAATTTGATACCCCTGGATCCTTGACAATCCTTGGAATCTCATCAAGAACGAGTACAATCGGGTTCAATATTCGGGGAACTTGAGTATACTTGTCGATGAACATCAAAGCATTCGGTACGTTGTGATCGCCCAGATGAACAACGGATGACCCAACCCATGATCCAATTCGCTGCTGACACCTACTGATAATTGCAGACATGCATCTTCCTACCAATGGTGATCCTTGTACTCTTTGCAACCCTTGGCCAGTATTTTGAAGTCTGTAAGAGTTCCTGTCGGACAGCATATCTTTGTCTGCCATCCACCATAATTTGAACATTTCGTGGGAAATTTCTCTCCATAATGTCAAAGTTTGCAACACATAGGTATATTGTCTCTGATGTGAATGGGTCAAGCGAGAACCTGCGACAGAAATATATTTTGGTTTAATTAATACCAAATCCGACCCAACTTCTTTTAAAGATGGTACAGCAAGAAATCAGATGATGTCGTACCTTTAGAGCCACCCTGAATGGCAAGAGACAATCCATCTTCGACAGAATCTGGCTTGAAGTTTTCCGCTAGATATGTAATCATACGATCAATAGGATCCCTATTGAATCTTAGATATGAATTATTATCTGATAAAGAATAAAGACATACCAGCAATTCCTCTTCACCTAGCTTGCTATTTCGATATTTTCTTGCAAGTGCATCACGGGCCTTCTCCTTCTTCTTGATGTCAAGTTGAATCTGATGCCTTGCTCTACCATCGCTCTTTATCTCCGCAATCGCCGTGGGCAACATTGAATCATCCAGTAATTTTAATGCACCTCCCTCTTCGAGCACGCTGTATACCGTTACGATATCCTTTGCGCAGGAGAACTGCAGCAGCTCTGTAATCTCAGGCTCAACAGAATCCATGAGCATATACATCAATTTCCCATATGTATCTCTCATTTTATCCGGATTCATAACCTTATGCCTCCTCCCAATCTCAAAACACCCTTGAAAAAAATCTTGCAATTCATCAAATGAGCGTTCTGATATAAGCTGCTGACCTCTACGAAAATTCTGAGCTACAACTAGCCCACACAGAATCGCACACAAATCTTTAATCTGAGCATGAACCCGAGCATGCTTATTCCTATACGATAGAATGTCAACTTTATCTGTATATTCAGACACGTTCAGAGCGGCTTCTAGCAGCCTCAAAAGCCTCCTTTCATCATGAGAAAGCCTCACAGGAATATATTTTGCCCGTTCCGCAATCAAGTCATGTCTATCATCCACAACTCTCTCCATATCTTCTGCATCTTCCATTTCATCGTCCTTGGAACCATTTGCACCGTTCCCATCGCCTGCAAGCCCAAGCTCAGCCTCATCTGCAGTCCTTCTTTTCCCCACCATCACTTCTTGTGCTTCCTGGTGTGCCTGCTTTGCAGTAATAGAGGCTTCATTCGCACACGACTCCAGTTCCTCTTTCAGCTTCCTCACCAACCGAGCAATTTCCCCATACAAATCTCCCTCTTTATTTCTAGCACCCCCATTGCCCGCCGAAGCCACATCTGCAGATCCACCCTCCTGAATTACGGACAGTTGCGAGAGTAACACTTCCACCTCACCAGCAGTTTTCGACAGCTCATGTTCCACCCCAGCCTTTTCATTTGCATATTCAGAAAACTGCTTTTGCGCCACGGACAATCGATTCCGAAGCGCTTCAGCCTGTGCTTCAGCTTCTACTAGCCGAATCTCTGCCTCGCCTTGATGGCCGTCACCAACCGACGTGCACTCTTCTTCGTCCAAAATTTCATTCAGATTCACCATCACTCCTATCACAAATATTCTCTACACACGCACAATATCTATATATTGGACAGAAACCCTCCCTTGGCACTAGTCAGATGTCCTCTCAAAATGCAACCAACCGCAAATGCTTGGATTTCAAAAGTATCTTTCCATACACCACTACCTTTGCTTTGAAGACCTTCAAGTTTATATTCAAAATTAATTTTCCTTCTCACAGCCCATGAAACTAAAGAAACAAAAAATAAACAATCTGGTCAAACTGCTACATGGACTTCATAAACTTTTGGTTTCACACCTGCCTTCGGCATTGTAAAACTAACCAAAACTTACTTTACATTGGTACGTGATATTTTGCGGTTTTGTGGTATTTTACCCTATACAACGTAAGAGAGTCGACTTTGCGGGAATGGGTCTGCGAAAGGGACTAAGTAATCACGTGTACATGGGCATTGGTTGTGAGGGTTTCGTGCAGTCACGCACCACAAAATGCCGTTTCGTGTACAAGGCTGTCGGATAACAATGGCGATTGATATTCGACATAGATCTAAATACCAATGTGAATGAAATGCCACTGGTGATGTATGCAGGGTAGATGAAGGGTGACTTGTGCGGCGGTCGTTTGTCAAGCATTTGGCCCTGTCTCACGATAGCGTTCGCAGGACACGAGGGTCAGAAGGATGGGATCTATAATGAAACTCCAGTGTATTAATATGATTTATTCACCATAAAGTAATGCAGAGGATAGATGTGGTCTGAGGACATTGAAAGATATGGTGCTGTGGTGAAGACTGCAGCAAGTTTTTGTTGAAAAGGAAAGGAGCCATGGGGGGCGCTGAGATGAACGGTTCGCGGGATATGGGGGAACAGAAGGACATAAAAGCAGAATATATACTACGGACATTCATTCCAGGAATGGTGCGTCATTTGGTGAGGATGAGGAGCTTGGAAAGAGATGTGTTGGCATGTGAGGAAGCTGTAAAATCTGCTGGACTGGGGGATATCGTGGTCAAGGGGCCCTATGTCTATGAAGAAGAAGTTGATTATAATTCTACTAGCTACAATCTTGGGCCTGGCGATGGAGAGAATGTGTGCTGTGCCGCATTGGTGCTGTGTTGCTTGTGGAGAGTACCACTGTGTACAATGGAGGTTGTTCTTGGAATTCCGTGGGAAGATTTGCAAAGGGACGCGGAGAATTGGATTGCTGGAGATTTTTTTTGTAGGAAGGATGACTTTGCGCACAGGGAGGGCTGCCGGTCGGAGGCCACGAGAAAAGTTATGCAAAGATTAGTGAATGGGGAATTAGATAGTGTCGCATTGAACGGGCTAATGGACCACGTCTATATGTTTCATGATATTGTTTTGCCAAATATTCTTTTTGGGAGAAGTCAGAAGAATGAAAATAATAGTGGGTCTCAACAATACGAAGATGATCTGTTTACAAGAGGAGTGCTGATGGGGTGCCGGCCAGTGCATGCAGCAGCAATGAGTGGTTCGGTGGAGCATCTAAAGTTTCTTATTGATTTGGGGGCAGATACCCTGTGCAAGACATGCTCTGGGTATTACCCGTTTGAACTGGTACCGACATGCTTCTGGAGTGGGTGTGTAAGGTCATCTCTGGGGTTTTGTGGGTGCAGTCAGAATGGAGACCTGAGAACCTGTCAGTCAGGAGGAATGAGGTACTATCTATCCGCAAAGACTGCTGTGTCGGTCTTTAGACGTCTGTCATTGTGGAATTCTTTCATAGTTTTATTTATGCTTCTGGGGTCTGTATTGAATCTTTGGTGTACATCCCCATCGAGATATGACAGAAATCTTTTGCATTATGGACTCCTGTCGATTGGAAATACATTGAGACGAGATAGCTTTCGCATACAGACACTTCAGAAACTGGCAAATATTATTTTAGATTATTGCACAAGCCAGTTGAAAGTTTTGGATGGGGACAGGACGAGGTTGTTGAAAGGTGTGTAACACATCATGCTTGGTATTCATATCAAGATTGGTGGGTAACTGTTCGTTCATGTTTATACTTTTATACTATGCAGAAGACATTGCGACTGAATATTTGGAGAAGCCGTGCGTGCTCAATGGCTACCAGGTGCCATCTGGCAGTGATTCTATTTTGTACAAAGGGCTCAAGTACTACAGGTTGGCATTTATGGTTTATGATAAATTGAAGTATGTCAGGGAATATACTCCAGTACATAGTAAGATGTATCGATCGTCTATCACAAAAGCGAAGAGCGCTGATGATTTGGTTGCCGAATACAAAATGAACAAGGGATTAGCCTACCTTCATGCACTGCACCTTGAAGTATGCAACTGCAGTGATTGCTATCATGAGTCTCTGCAAGTGATTGACCGATGCTTATCATCGTGTTTCGTTCTATCGCTGAATATATTTTCTAGCTCAGCTGATCTTAAGAAGTCACAACAAATTCACGTGTTGGAGTGCTTTGGTGTTGTTATTCAATCAAAAGCGAAACTGCTGATTTTGACAGCCATGAAACAATCTGCACGGATACATATGCTTTGGAGAGCTCAAGAATGTTTATCTGAGTGGAAAAGTTTCAAGATGCTTCTAAAAAATAGTGCAGTCGGTGAGATGACGGATCCTTTTGAAATCGAGTGCCTAGAGGAATGGACTCAAGCTGTCGAGGCAGACTTTGGACTGACTAGATCATTTATTGGTCGGACACTCGACCCATCCACATCACTTGATACATTTATAGGGCACTTAAGAAAGGGAAGAACTGCTCTAAATACTAGTCCCGAAAATGATGAACAGCAACCAAGAGCTGTAGATCTTCCAACTTTGAAACGCTTGGAGACTGAATTTGCAAAATCAAGGGATGTGGGCTCGCCACATTTGATTCGATTGATAGAGGATGTTTTAGATAATTGCCGTAAGGAATACTCTCTACTACAATCTCTCGATGATATATTGCATGCTGATTTCCTTTCACCATCCATGCAAGAAGAGAGAGAAAAGGTGATCAAAGATGCGATCCACATGGGCGAGGAAATTCCACTACTCCGTGTGAAGGCTAAAGAAGCAGAGAAACATTGCATCCGAACGCTGAGAAGGTCTGATATGCAAGAAAATCTATCGAAACTCGTGGCTGCATGTGAAGCAATATCTGCCAATCAAGATTTGCCAGATGTGCTTTCAGATATTGATGAAAAGATACAACAATTAGAATCCTGTATTTCCGATGCAAGAGATTTGAAATTGAATACAAGCCGTGCGAAAAAAGCATTGAAAGATGTTTTGCTCCTTAAGGGCGGACTTGAGTTTTCTCTAGAGGCCAAGCGTTTGCTTGCTTTGGATGATGTTTCAACAGGTCAAATTCAGGTATGTTTCTTTGCAGCATATGTGTGATTTTATAGTGGCCCAATATGCAACTTTAATTCCACATTTAGATCTAATTGTATCGAAATTTTCTGAATTTTTTCAATATAATATGACAGGTATTGATGGAAGAAGCAAACACATGGAAGGAGCAAGCGCAAAAACCTAGCCTGTGTCTGGCCACATTGATAGCTCATCTAGATGAGATTCTTTTTCTCTGCGAGAGACGTAAATTATTGCAAGACGTTTTCAATGGTCTGAAGGAATCCCTGTGCATAGAGCCGACTGTACATTTGGTAGAAAATCTTGCCAAACAGTTGGAGCTTGCGAAGCAATTGAATCTAGATGTCTCTCATCCAGCCACAATGCTTGAAGCCACAGAACTTTTGACAAGGATTCAAAAGGCCAGCAATCTTGTCGACACTATAAAAAATAGAATCAAAGAGCTTGCTGCGCTGATTATGACCCAAAAAGAAGAGGAAGTCTTAGACGTATCAAAGGATCTGGATGAACTTTTCAGACATGCAGAAGAATACGGAACTTTGACAGAGCCTGTGATTAATGACTTGCGAGAAAAAAAGCAGATGTCCATGAGAATTTTTCATCTTTCCCAAGATATGCACAATGCTATTTCTTCTGCTGAGACATCAAAGACTATCAAGGATGCAATTTCCAAGGCTTCCGGAATGAACGTTGACACATCCCATGCTCAAAAGATATACAAAGCTGCCCAAAGTCTTGAGTCGGCCATTCAGTCGGCCAAAACGGCCCTCCAAGCGGATAGGAATGTAGAAAATAGCATTTCAACAGTTCAAAATAGAATAAGTTATGCTGAAAAGCTTGGCATCTCATCTAAAATTGTTGACAATGCAAAAGTCACTCTGAAGAATTTACTATTTGAGAACATGAGGAAGAATCTGATCCAGGTTTTGCAGAAGGATGAATCTTCTAGTGCATCGGTTTCAGCTTTGACTACAGAAGTATTGAAGGAAGCATTGGACAAGGTTCATAGAGCGTTGCAAATTGTGCAAGGACTCGACATTAGTAACTTGCAGCCCCAACCAGATTCAAATGGAAATGCCACTCCCCCTCTGGTCCGGGAAGTCAAAAAGTTTCCTTCTCTTCAATCCAATGATAGTACAGTGAGCAGATGCTCGACTTCTCCGATACTTGGACCTTTTTCTTCGGATGATCTCGAGATTGTCCCACCAACTCAACCTGAAAACCTGGTCGAGGTTTGCTTACAGGTTGTTGACGAAAAATATGTGGCTGTGTGGTTTGAGTGTCCTTATGAACCTGAATCACAAAGTGAATATTTCAGATTTGATGGAGAAGGAGATATCGAGTCTGGTGATATTTTGGAGTTAGCAGCTGCAGTCCAAGAGCGGCTCATTTGGAAAGAGCATAAGCAGGCTAGACAGGCAAGATTGCGTGTTGAAGAAGCCAGAGTACGACATAAATTCATAAAAGATGAATCTAAGATTGTAACTGGGGCGAAATGCCACGTCGGATTTTCAGATGTGAAGAAAAAACAGAGGAAGTTGAGAAAAAGGAGGGGCAAGGCTGCCTTACCAGACATTAATACGGTTGCTGCAATGGAGAGCAGTATTTCTTCGGCCGAAAGGAGTCAATTTTCTTTCCAAAATCTCAGGGAAGCTGTAGGTAGCCCTTCTATGATGAGCACGAGCAGTGAAGGCCAAAATATATCCAGCCCATACAGACCAATTCTAGAAGCTAGTGATGAGCAGGGTTGGCATATTGGGCATGTTACTGAAACTAGCCAGCAGGTGCTTCCAATGGACCTAAAGCTAAATTTCAGTACTTCAGGCTTTGCAGACTACTGGTCAGAGAGTTCTCATCAGTCAAATTTATTGGATAGCAGCAATATCTGGGAGCCCAGGAGTCCAATTTTCTCCAGCCCATCAAGGCCGAATAGAGATTCAAGCGCAATTTCTACAGATGATAATGGCAATAATAGTAACACGTATGGTACTCCGTTCATGACACCTACTCTAGCTTTTGGCGCTCCAGGATCTAATGTATTTACATCATGGTCAACACAAGATGAGGCATCTGATGCCCATAATTTTTAACCTTAGCATGTTCCATATCGCTATGGTATTCTCTTTAGCATCATGCTGCGACTACTATTTTACATTTATATTATTGATTTGATCTTGTATAAGACTCTTATTTCAAGAATATACAAGCACAACCAAGAGTCATGGTGATGACAAACAAGCCCATGGCATCAATGCTGATCTTTGGTGGTAGAGGAACGAATTGAGCCAAAAGATAGCTTACAGCTCCTCCAAGAGCAAGAGCTAAAATTGTATTGAATAATGCACCCCAAATTGGTGAATTCCCCCAGTACGGACCATCAGGATTTCTCTTGTTCCTCTTATCGTAAAGCTTCCATGCACAGAAACACACTGCAGCACCCAGAGGTAGAGTGGGATCCGACGATGCAGCTTGCCAAGCTGCCCACAAGGCTAGAGCTAAGAAAATACCCCCATCATTTACCAATGTCACACTAGATACATTGGGCTCAAATGCATCCTTGATTCGTTGCCATATCGAAACTTTAAGCTCCCCCTGTGCATCACTTCGTTTTCCGGTCTTGGGCGGCTGAAAACCATATTTATGACGCACCTTCATTTTAGTTTTCAATATCGTGTCAAATGCTAATTCTATTGATTCCCTCGACGGTTCATGCTGCTTATATTGCTCATACAAGTAATTCCGTGCATCCTGGATCTCCTCGAATGAAGCACCTGAATCAATACCCAACAACTTGTACGGATCGCTCTCTTTCATGCGTGGAAAGACTTGGATAGGATCTTCTGGCAACGGTTGAGACTCTGGAAGATCCATCCACCCTGACCCTCCAGCCGATGCATCTGCTCCAATCGTCCAGTGTTGCAACTTTCCTTTAGACAGGCTCAGGCCAAGTGGTCGACTTTGGATCCCGAATGCCCTATTGTGGGTATCTCGTGCACATTCGAGACTTATATTTGTTGCATGAACATGCATTAAATTGGAATAATCTGATCTTTCAGCTCTACTGCGCACACATCTTCTTGGGCCGACGCATGGCCCAGTCAAGCAAACCCGCATTGCAATCATATCCACAGGATATCCACAAAGTACCACTCAAATGATATATTGACTATCCTAAAGTCGACTTTAATGCACCGAAGCCCTCAAAATTAAACGTACGCAGTTCCGACTATTGTGCTTTGTAGAGCACGATGGAGCAGGTTATACGGCGCTCCCCTGATTCTCAATTAGATGGATCTTTATGACACCAAATCGCTGTTTATGAGACATTAGAATTAATGTACCAATTGGAAATGCGCTGACAATCCGAAACTCCGGCCACATTATCCAGGGCCCATCCTCATCCAAACTGGTCTGCAAAGATCGACCTGCATCTATTCAGCTGATCAGCTCCATGAAGACTGCAATGAGACAGGGCAACCAGTGGAAAGCCTGTGAGTTCTCCATTGAAAACACCAAATTGGATCACATCAACGCCCAAGCGTTCTTTGAAGAGTGGTCTCCACTGCAGTGAATTGAGTTGTTGCCAAAACTTGTTGTACATGTACAGCAGGTGGAGGCTGATTGCAAAATTTCGATCCCATTTTTGTCCATGCTGACCGCTCTAGGTATTATTATTTCTAGTGAAAATAAATAATTGGTACATTTGATCAGGATCCGACAATTTATGCTCAACAGCACAGAAGCTTTGGTGTTTGGAACGGCAGGAAATTTGAGGTAATTCCTGCTTGAAATATGGCAATATGCATGGATTCAGATCTGTCTTGTGACCTTGTAATTACATCAATATAATGAGATCTGTGACAAATGGGATCTGTGATTCGATTGCAGGTAATTGTATAGCACAAGAGAGTGTTGTCACAGACAGAATCCACTGGAGCTAAACAACCACGCCACGCGTTTTTTACAGACAAAATGGGTAAAATGGGGGATATTCTTAGCCATCCAGATGAATTGATACCTCTGGTACGTCTAATCAGTGCCTTGTACATTTTGCCTAGTTTGGCCTTGGTGAGGCTTGGTTTCCTCTGGTAGCTGCTACTTTCTGACAAGGTTGCGCACTTGTACTCGTTCACGCAGGTATCGATGTATATTAAGGCAAAACGGGCTCAAAAACTCCCTCAGGAAGAGGGGCTGCGATTTTGCTATGATATGTTGAATAGAGTGTCAAGGAGTTTTGCTGTAGTGATACAACAGTTGCCTGAGGGATTGAGAGATGCTGTTTGTGTCTTCTACCTCGTACTGCGGGCACTGGACACGGTAGAGGACGACATGTCCTTGGATGACGCCATTAAAATACCTCTCTTGCGGTGCTTTCATGAGAAGAGCCGGGACAGAACGTGGAAAATGTCCTGTGGAACTGGGCATTATGCCCTTCTAATGGAGAAATACCCACTAGTCACAGACGTTTTTCTGTCACTTGACTTTGAGTACCAGAGGGTAATTGAAGATATTTGTAAGAAGATGGGCAATGGTATGGCTGATTTTATTCCTAAAGAAGTCAAGACAATAAAAGAATTTGATCTCTACTGCCATTACGTAGCTGGTTTAGTAGGAATTGGTTTGTCACAGTTATTTGCATCCTCTGGTCTGGAGTCAAAAGAGTTCTTCAAGATCAATGACATGGCAAACGAGATGGGTCTGTTCCTTCAAAAGACGAATATCATTCGAGACTATCTTGAGGATATTAATGAAGAGCCTGCCCCTCGAATGTTCTGGCCAAAAGAGATTTGGGGCAACTATGCCAAGAAGCTTGCAGATTTGAAGGAAGATGCCAACAAAGAGGCTGCGGTTGCTTGCCTGAATCACATGATATTCAATGCGCTCACGCATGTTGATCAGTGCTTGGAATATCTTTCCAAGCTAAAGGATCCATCAATTTTTGCTTTTTGCGCAATCCCTCAGGTCATGGCAATAGGCACCTTGCAAGAATGCTTCAACAACCATCAAGTGTTCACTGGGGTGGTAAAGATGAGACGTGGAGAAACCGCCAAAATTATGTGGTTTTTGAGAGATTACACAGATGCTTGTGCTTTTTTCAGGCATTATACTAGGTTGATATCTGCCAAGGCACAAGGAATTGCTTCAGACGATCCCCATGTATCTGGAATACTGGCTATTTGCGATCGAATTGAAAAAACAACAAGTGCAATAATTGATGCTGAGATAAAGGCGGCAACAGCTGGCATGGAGCCAGCACCATTGCCCTTAAGCACCAGAATATTATTTTTCATCATTTCTGTCATGTATGCTGCTTATGCCTTTCGGACTGATACAGCAAGGGATGTTTTTGGGATACCAGACCGCGACCGTTTGACCATTGTTGATTTAGTGAACATCTTTATTGCTGTTGTTCTTGTCCTTTATAGCTCAATTTCTGTCATGTCAAAGATGGGCTCAATCATGTAAGAAATTGTATTCGTATTGTGACACGATTACAGATTCTTCTGAAATTTAGCAATGAAAAAACCCATTGTATCTGTCCCATTATTGAATCCTGGGTCATACCGCTGCACTAGTTCAGCTTCTTCAGGTGTTAGGAAATTAAAAGTCTTTTTTCCAATGCTATACTTGCCGCATAATCCACTCTGTCCTAAATGATACTTTGATTTTACCAAAGTCATCTGAGGATACTTATCCAGGACATACCTAACGTTGTATTCATTCTCTAGAGGATTTATGGTACATGTTGAATACACCAAGGTCCCACCTTTGCGCACCAGCGCGACGGCTACATCAATGAACTTCCGTTGATAGTGGGCTGTTGCCTTCAGTTCTTCGATGTTATGGGATACCATCAACCTGCGAAATGCCAGCCATGTTACTATACTCCTAGAAAAAAGGAAGAGGAAAAAGTCTCACGCACCTTGGCCGTAGACCCAAAGCAGAGCAAGGAGCATCCAGCAACACGTGGTCAAAGCTTTCTTCTTGAAAACCAGATTTGATAACACTAGCTCTAATCTGCTTGTAATTGTCTTCCCCCCTCTTTGCTTTTGCTGCAGCTATCCTTTCCATCCGCTTCATTTCTTTCTCACTCATCTCCTGAACTCCATCCGAAATCTCAAGACCTCCACTGGATAAAATCTTTGTCGCATCTGCCTTAAAAGCTTTCACAATCGATATTCCCAGCTCCTCTGCCAAATTGGTGATCCCAACCACCTTTACATGCGAACGATCTATAGCATACACCTCCCCAGAGTTTCCCATCATCTCTGCCATTGCCATAGTTTTACCCCCGGGAGCTGCACACATATCCAAGACCTTAGATCCAGGAGTTGGATTCACTGCGGCTGCAGCAGCCAAACTTGGCAAATTTTGCAGCATGAAATTTCCATCCAAAATCTCCTTCCCCAAGGATGGAAGGGAATATACTCTGTGGGTCATTTTCACCACCAGCCCTTTCCCCGAGGGATTAATGTCTGACCTCGACATCATGGCAATTCCTTTACCAAGAAACAACCTATCTCTACCAGGAAACCTATCATCATCCAGAGGAATGTGCTCCTTTAGGACTGCACCTCTAGTCACCCCATACACACCACCATTTTTCTCCACTCCTGTGGAGACTGCGACCACGTCCCCTTGCTCAATTCCTCGCGTATATGCTAGTATCCCAGGGGCATATACATCAGCCCCACGCAGGATGGACTCTCCCGCCATTCTCCCTACGATAACCTCCTTTCCTGTCTTGCAACAATCCTCCTCATAGGACACACTATTGGGACCGGCCCCAGGAATCATAATGGCCATGGGCAGCAGCGGGTGAACATACGGAGCATATTTCCTCTCTATATTTTCCTTGGTGGTATCCCCCTCCTCCCGTACTACCATTGGCAACCTAGAGATGACATCGGTCGCAGTTGACCGCAGTTTGTTGAGTCGAATGCATGTCGCCAGCGGCGGTCGAGTGATTGCAGACGCAATACTCGCGAATCTCTCCCCTCCCAAGCATTCTTCTAGAAATTTTTCTACTTCGGGATCCCATTTCAACTGAGGATCCCACCTTCTTGATCCAGACATCGAGCAATTCCTAGGCTTTGCAGACACAAAAAGATGAATAGGAAGGGCCTCTGCAGTATGCCTCACTGCCCTCGTTTTCATGCTCTCTATATTGCATCTTCAACTATTTTTACGATGTACCAGTTGGTATAAAATCAGGCCCTTTTGAGTGCAATGCAAAATCATCAATTGGTACAACTTGTACATGTACTGCTTCCACAAGCACATCGACCGTGCCTCCAGGCACTACTCAAAGCTTGATTCACTCCAGATCGGTGTAATGCAAATATAAAATTAAACATTATTTTGGTTATATTTAGGTTTAAAACCATTTCGATTCTGGTAAATCAAGTACGGAATAGGTGTTAAGCGAACGCTACGCATTTATCGAGAAGAATCTCATCTCTTCTGATTTTATTTGCAATCTCTTAAAACCCTTGGAGGAAACATGGAGACAAACAAGGCTGTTGTAGTTACTAAATTTGATGCAGAGAACCCTGGATCCAACTTGAGCGTGGAGGATATCGGTCCAATACCTCAACCTGGGCCAGATCAGGTGGTTGTTCGATTGAATTTGAGGCCAATCAACCCTGCGGACATATTTTCCATCATGGGGGTATACCCAGGATTTCAACCATCCCCAAACATTCAAAAAATTGTCCCTGGTCTGGAAGGTATGGGGACCGTGGCTGCCGTCGGAGAATGTGTGTCCAACTTCGTTGTAGGCCAACGTGTAGCTGGCTGCCCCTTTGATACAATTGAGCATGGCATAGGCACTTGGCAAGAGTATATTACAGCACACGTCGACTCTGTGGTTGCTGTACCTGATGCGGTGTCAGACGAATTTGCTGCTCAGTTCTGGGTGAACCCAGCGGCAACGTATGGCATGCTGGAAGAATTGAGCATTCCCAAGGGAGAATATCTGCTTCAAACAGCCGCAGGCTCTGTGCTCGGGAGACAGGTGATCCAGCTGGCAAAGCACCAAGGGATAAAGACGATAAATGTTGTGAGAAGAGAATCTTTGGTGCAAGAATTGCTGGATTTGGGGGCAGATCATGTGGTTGTATCAGAGACTGGAGAAGGACTGCAGGAAAAAGTGATGGAAATCACAGGAGGCAAGGGTGCGTATGCCGCAATTGAAGCGGTTGGAGGTTCCCTTTTTGCGGCAACGGCATCTTCGGTAAGGAACAATGGGACATGTATGATTTATGGAGCTATGAGCGGTCTAGAGGCCAGTTTCAGCATCCCTGATCCTCTCTTCAGAAATGTGAGTATCAAAGGCTTCTGGATCATTCATTGGAAGGCTAATAAATCTCCTGAAGAATTCAAAAAGGCGTGCGCAAACGTCATGGAATTGTTGGAGAAAGGGACAATCACGCCGCATTCAGGAAAGATATTCCCCTTGGATTCCGTGCAGCAAGCTCTGGCTGAAGCTACTTCCTCTGTAAGGGGTGGGAAGGTGTTCCTTGCTTGAATTCTTTTGAGTTGAGTAAAGTTCAACTGTAGGCTGTACAAGACTTATCCATCTATAAACCATGATTCAGAATCAAGTATAAAATAGGACCGCTCGATGGACGAGATTCAAGCCGCTGTAAAAACTATTCATCATTTCATTGTCCTGGTCCCCGACCAAACATCACTTCGTCAACGCCTTGCCCCTTCCTTTGGTATGTTATTCCCGCACTCGTCGCTTTACCACAGGGCCTATAGGCTTTGATTGGCCACCAAGAAAACCCAGGCACAGCACCAATACCACCCATTATACGCCCACTCCCATCACATCCAAAGGCCATTTCAGACTTCTTAACTCCGCACGTTTTGCATCTTTCTTCTTCTGCTGCTTCTGCTGCTTCTGCTGCTTCTGCTGCTTCTGCTGCTTCTGCTGCTTCTGCTGCTGCTGTGGGTCTAGTGCTCGTTTCAATTTTTTCAACTGCTGCTTCCTCTTGAGGAAGTTCACTTGCCATCACTCGAATCGTCCGTTCACCTCGTTGCACAAAACGATTTACCAAAGATGTTTTCCATGCTGCTTGAGACTTTATTCTGAGACTGGTACCTGTCCTTTTGTACGAGGCAACAGAATAACCCGCACTCTGGGTGCCATTGGCAGCAAAGCAGCTTTGCTTTCCAATCATACTAAAAGTTCTCTGTCTACTTGTATCCAACACGTTGATATTCATAATGTAAAGAGAAACAAAGAATAATCATTAAGCCACGATGCAATTCAAATTATCGTTGATAAATTGAACTTGTGGGCAAGAGGATTGCAATGCATAGCGTGGGGGATCGCTTCATCAACGAGCGGATCTTCGCCTATCAAATATCTGCTGGATCATAATTCAGTTGTATAGTAGATGGATTAGGTGAGATCGTACCCCTAATCTTTAAGATGCAGAACACGAACGCAATGTATGACACGTTGCATTGTAAATGAAATGAAATAAAATAGATAGTAGTTTTTCATCGCTGTTATAGAAAATACCATGGATTGGGTGAGATGAGATGGTAGAAGTAGAGCATTCTTGAATTGGGTACAAGCGTAAACAGTCTGCCGTCGCATGATGCGCATCTTCCCCTTTTGAAACAGTTGTTTCAAGGTAACATTTCATAATATTTATTAAAGGAATAATTAGTACAAGAAATCGACATCGCACGTTTGGTCGCGTTAAAGGTTATCTGCAGTAGCGAACGAAATGTCCATGAAAACGTAAAAAAAGATGCATCATATAGATGAGGATATGTCTAGTCAAACGAAACTGCAAGATAATGGTACAGTGGAGGAAAATATGGCTCATATGAACGGTAGTGTTGATAGGCCGGCTACGAATTATAAGTCCAGTGCGTATTATGAGGCGTCTCAGCTGGCCTCAGGGGGTCTGCATTATACCAATAGGGATGTTGGTGGCTCTGCGATTTCGCTGAATGCAATGCTGGAGGAGGAGGTGGATAAAAATGAAGGAGATAATTCGCATGGTTGTAAGAGAGTAAATTCGAGCGGCACGTTGCTTCAAGGGTATTCGAATGCTCTTCCAGGGGCACTCAAGAGTACAAAGGGTGATGATTACTCTGGAGATGGCCCTGGTATGCCCATGAGTCCTTTGCGTAACGCCCTAACAGAGACATTAAATACATGGTCTCTTTCTCTGATAATGGTGTGGTACGTAGAAGAAACGAGTAAATGTACTTGTGTATGTGTCCTTTTTTTTGTGAAAATACGTGTACCTAAGTAAATACACAGCCATGACGATGCAACAATGAAATATTGTTTGTGTAATCTGGTGCAGTGCTGGTACCCTGTCTTTCATAGTATGTTTATGGTTAGGATATCAATATAGGGAGCACGAAAACCCCCTTGTGGTGAAGGCGTTCCTGGAAGAAGTCCCATCTTCCATGTACTCGTGGCCAATGACAGCTTTTGGGTCTGCATTTTTTCTCAATATGTCATCATGGATGTTTGAACATCATCCTATGAGGCGACAATTGTGCTTTCTGGTTATGTACATTTCTGGCATAGCATTCCTGTACGAGTTCTGTTCGTGGTATGAACTGACTCCAGTGGTTCTTACGGCAACAGGAAGACCAAACTGTCTTCTTCGATATGTGATGTGGATGCACGCCACGCCTGCCATGATTTATTCATTATCGCTTATGTCAGAATTCAGTTTACAACGGACAGTTTCAGTCATCGTTGGTGATATTGTGATGATTGCAGTCGCTCTTCCAGGTGAATTCTGTCAGTCTTGGGTGCTGCGCTACACATTTAATACACTGTCCATGATGCTCTTCCCGTACATTTGCTTCGAGATGTGGACCATGTTTACACAAGCGATGAATGTCGCATGTGAATACGATAAAGCGGGGTACAAATCTTTGAAGGCATTGAGGGGGGTGACAATATTGCTGTGGTCTATTTTCCCCTTTGTTTGGACCTTATGCCAGTTCCAGCTGATTGACAGTTTTGCCGAGGAAATGTTGCTCAGTCTGGCCGATGTGATGGGTAAAATTGTATTTTCCTCTTCCTTATTGCAAAGCAATTTTGCAACTATAGATGCGCGGCGGAAGATAGCACTCAAGGCAGTTGAAGATGCAAATCGTGCTGCGGTTATTTTTGAACTCCAGGAATTGTTATCGCAAAAGGAGGAGTTTATTGCGGTTATGACGCATGAGTTACGAACTCCATTGAATGGTATTATTGGGCTCAGCGAAGCGTTGCTTGCAGCTAATGTCTTGGATGGGTCAAATGAGAGAAGCTTGGGTGCTATCCGGAACAGTGGGATCAGGTTGCTTGCACTGGTGAATGATATTCTGGATGCGGCGGCGATGAAAAGAGGAACGCTAAGTGTCTCGTTTAAGAGAGCGTCTTTGTGGAATATTGTGGATGATGTGGTGGAGCTCACTGCGCCATTGGTTCATAGCGGAGTCAAACTGACGACCCGTGTGCCTGCCATAATCCCTGGAGTCCACGGAGATTCTCAAAGGCTAGTTCAAGTGTTATACAATCTAGTAGGCAATGCTTGTAAATTTACGGAGAAGGGTGAAATTCGAATTGAGGCAAAGGGCACAGCAGATGATGAGTTTGTGTCAGTAACTGTGTCTGATACAGGGCCTGGAATTCCGGAGAGCAAGTTTGAAGAGATATTTGTCCCCTTCTCTCAGAGTAATATGTCGCTGAAGAGACAACATGGAGGCACTGGATTGGGATTGAGTGTCGTAAAACATATCGTAGAAGCGCATGGAGGCAAGATATCTGTCAAGTCCGAGATGGGCAAAGGGACTTCCTTTACATTTACTATTCCAGTGAGTCCTGATTCAAGGAGTTCGGATGATGGAACCCAGGGAATGTCACGGATTGGACAAAACATGTGGAGACGGTTATCTAGAGATTCTGAGGCAAGACAATCATTTGAATTTGAGAAAAGCATGTTGAAGAAGGCTGGACAGCAGGTAGATCCAGAAAAAGCATCATCCATTTTTGCAAAGTCAGTTGCGCCTCTGCCTGATTTAGAAACCTCAAATGACGTTGAAGGCCGCTGGACTGATAAGCCAAAAATCAAGAAGCAGTATGAATCTCCATCAGAGAGCATAATGAAGCTTCGATCCAAGGAAATAATTAAGGTTTTATCGGTTGACGATGATCCAGTCAACCAAATGGTGGTTAATGCCATGTTGAAGAATAAGGGATTTGATGTCTCTACAGCAGCAGATGGTGAGCGGGCACTAGAAATGGTCGAGAACCAATTAAATTCGGGTTCTCCACCTGATGCTATTCTAATGGATGTTATGATGCCTGGTCTTAGTGGATTTGATGTTGTGAGAAGTATCCGAAGCTCTCATCCTGACTGGAATGTACCTATTTTATTAGTATCAGCTTCAGGACAAAGGCAAAAAGTTCAGGAAGGCTTAGAGGCAGGTGCAGACGCATATTTGACAAAACCT
This sequence comes from Picochlorum sp. 'soloecismus', assembly GCA_002818215.1. NCBI lineage: Eukaryota > Viridiplantae > Chlorophyta > Trebouxiophyceae > Picochlorum > Picochlorum sp. 'soloecismus'. Next base: position 107,914 of record PJAJ01000023.1, on the reverse strand, counting down.
TTACGAATTGAGGAACTGGATGGTATAATTAGAAGCCATGTCACAGACGCACAAGCTCGAAAGATTCATGCATACTAACACTGACAACACAATGCATATTCTGTCCGTAGTTATAATGGGGATGGCGATTACAACATATATACTAGTACTTTATATTATCTACATAACACTTGCATCTTACTGCCTTGCCTCCTGTCTCATGACTTGCACTTCCTTTTTGATTTTCTCCTTGTCTGCAGCAGCAGGCTCAAACACGTACTTGATCAAAGACTCCTTGATAGGCAATACATCTGGGAATTCAGACTGTATCCTGTCAGTCTCCAGGAGGTTGTTTGACCTTGGGGCAACGATTACCTTTGCCTGTTCTTCCACAGTGAAATTCTGCCAGGTGAATTCATCGTCCACGTACTGTTTGTACAACTCCAAAATTTCATTGTGAGAGATGGCACCTGGATTAGTGTAGTTCATGATTCCAGTCAATTTTCTCTTTGCCATTTCTACAGACAATGGTAGCAATTCGGGAAGAACCGTCATAGAGTTTGGAATGTTGATAATCTTCTCATATTTAATAATTTTTGAGATGAAGTTCCTTGGATACAGCAAATCGCCCACAATCGGCATCCTCACTCTCAATGTCAACACATTGGGAAACTGCTTCAACAGGTTTTCAACAATTGCCTTTGTATGCGAGTAGTATGACCCCGTGAAGTTTGGTTCATCATCTTCAGTAAAGCCTTTACCTCCCTCGGGATGCTTTTCGTCGTAGTGGAATATGCATCCAGTACCATAGTACGTCATGTGAATCCCTTGGCTGTTTGTCACATCAGCCAGGTTCAAGCATCCAAGGACATTTGCCCTTATTGTCTCAACCTGCAAGAATGGCTCGATCATTTTTAACAACAAAGTTTCTCCCTTTTAATCTTCCAGTTTATCAGCATGTATCCAAGGAAATTTTATGTCGATGCTAGGTGATAAAAAAACAGAAAGAGGAATCATGCCCACCTTGTGACTCTCACACCAGTCCACGTTTGGCCTTCCAGTCACACCGGCAGCATTCAACACATGCGTCGGCTTCACCTGCAAATACAATCACATTTTGATTATCTTTATATATATAGAAATACGAATGCGATAAACCAGAAATCATAACATCACGAAAATGTGATCCTGATGTCTCGATGCCCAAGCGGGTGTGTGATACGGCGGAACCAAACATAAGGCGCAATCAAATCACAAATCTAACTATACATCAATACAGTCTATTACACTGCTGTATCCTCATATATAAATGAATCAAATCTAGCAAGCAGATCCGCCTGCACAGGCTGATCGTAGCCGCTCCTATTCCATTCCACCCTTAGTACCGGCCTTGCGGCAAGATCAACTCACCCGTCGAATATCCCTGAGAATTGCTTGCCTATCTTCCAATCTAGCATTCCCATATTCCCAATCGATGCCCTGCTCAGTCAGCAACTGACCCACCAGCCCACCGATCCAACCCGTTTTGCCGTACACCAAAAACTTCTCCTTTTGCGATGTTTGGCTCTCCTTTGAGTTTCTTTGCCCCATAGTTGTTATTTAAGAAGGAAAAAGATTGATATAAATAGTAATAACGAAGAACATTCTAGAGAATTGTGAGTGATATCGATAATCATTCACGTGAATATTCACGATTCGCCATTGAATGGTGCACCACCTGGGCCACATGGCAGCAGCGCAACGCTTCCATCCAGACTGACTATCGATTGCATGGTCGCTTGAACATGTCTTCTCGTGTTTGAAGTGATTGTTTCAATGGGAAGAACGAGCAGAGGTTGCTCAATTTGGGTTCCAATGTTCTCGATACTTGCAAGCAGCACGGTGGTGACAAGTACAGCAACAAGCGTCATCCAACTCATACTTGCCCACAAAGCAAAAGGGAGACCGAACAAAAACCACATTGTCATTCGCAAGCAATTCCTACTGTAAGACAGATATATGGGCATAGTCGATAGCCTGTTAAGACTACCTAATGTATTCATAAATTGTCCTATTTCGTCTTCTATAGCGATTCGCTCAAATTGGTGCAGAGAAGACTTGTGCAAGTAGCGCGATATCATAGCACCGACTGCAACCGGGGGCTGATTGCACTCCACAACATAACGAAACTCTTCTTGAGTCAGCAGATCCGAATTCTTCTGCAGCAAATCCAAATCATGCAAAAACCAAGCTCCAGCAGCTGGGGCTAAAACTGACATCAGCCGCACTATCGCAGCTGCCAGTTCCGGTTCTTGGGGATACACCCACGCACAAGTCAATCTAGAAGCGTTTCTCAAATGATTCTGCTGCTCTCCGAGATTCTTCCGAGCCTCCCACCAACGATCGAAGCAGTTGTTTGTCTTGAAAACGAGCAAGAGTGACAAGGGCATGCTCAAAAAGTAATATGGCAAAAAGTAGTTGGCACTAACAAGCACCAACCATCCCTCGTGCTTCGTCTGCAATAAATCATGATAAAGCCCTGCAAATATGGTGACTACAGTCACCATTATAAGCAATGGAATCTCTTGGTATAAAGAGCGGCACAGCGGGACGGGCTGGAACAGGTATCTGAGCCAGGATTGTTTTCTCCTCCAATCCTCGTACGTAAACTTCCCCCCAGAGTCTTTCATCTCTACTTCGAAATTCCAGATCCGTTTCCGTATTTTAGGTAGATTTGGGTCGTACCACGTGCCATATTTGTACGTCTCTGCACTAAACTCTGACGACTTTTCTGGTCCCCAGTTTGTTTCCAAATCTTGCGAGGAGCGCTCCATTGGTTTCAAAGTCGATCCCAGAGTATTCTGATGATTCATATAATACGGAACCGCGTATAATGATCTCAAGAGCCCTTACCAAGGCCTTGTGGCCCCAAAAGGGGGTCTTCTCCGACAACGGACTAGTCAAGACTGGACAGCTCTACACACACAGAACTGGTTTCCTGGTTCCCACCCATATCGAAAATAATAATTCTAGCAATATAAACAAATATTGAATGTACCGATACGACATGTATGTACTGATCGATCAGTACCCACCAAGATCATAAGGACTTCAGCGATTGGAATAGGCTTGGGATACACAATTTATTTGAAAGTTAATTTATTTCGAATATTAAGTCTTTTTTTCTAGGTGTATAAGACGGCTTTTGACTCGGACCCGCTTTAATAACACAGTTTTGACCATGCCTGCAACAGTGCAGAGCCGAGGCATGTTGAAGGCCTCGACGAACCGTGTCCGTACGAGTGCTGCACTCCAAGGTTCTGCCATGTGGGAAAATGTCATTGGTGTCGTAAATGAAGAGCGAGGAACTAATGCGAGAGTGGAAGCCATGCTGAACGCGCCTCAGCATGGCCATAGTCTAGGGAAGGACAGGAAGGCTAGGCGTGAGGCAGCTGCAGCAGCAATGAAAGCCACTGGCAATTTTGATACAGAAATTACTGACTATGAGAGTCTGTTGAGTCTGGCCAAGTCTCAGGGGGTCGTGGGGGACGGGGAGAAACGAGGGGCATGTAGAATTTGTGGACAGCTGGGGCATTTGACGAAGCAGTGCAGGAATCATTTTTCAAAGTTTTATAATGATGGTAAGAGCAATGCAGGGAAGATGAATCCGGAGACGGGAGGCAAGGCTGAAGTGTCGGCAGTTCCCGGAACAGTTGTAAATCGAGACGGTTTGCAACAGGCACCGAATTGGTCCGCGTCGTCTTCGTCAGATCTTTCAGACTTGTCAGATAGTGATAGCGATGATGAAGAGCGTCGCTCGAGAAGAAAGAGACGCAAGCATGGGTCTAGCAGGAGGAGGAGAAGTAGAGAAAAGTCCCATAGGTCCCATCATAGGCACAGGGATGATGAGCATAGAGAGAAAAAGAGGAGGAAACGGTCTCGTCGTGAAAATGATAGTGATGGTGGTCACCGTGCGTCTTCGGAGGGTAGGAGTGGCTCGAGAAGGAGAGATCATAAGTCCAGTAGCAGGAGGTAGATTTCATACTTATCAAAGCACGTGGTTGAATAGTCGATGTGCTACTAAATAGCACATTCATAATAATAATTTAACAATAATGATATGTAAACGCATTTGATGTCCTTGGCGACGACGAGTACTCCTGATACTCGAACTCGAGTCCTTGAAAATATCTATGATACCCAAAATTCGTAGCACATTGCATGCTTGTATACCTGGCCTGGTTTTATCACAATTGATGGGAAATTGGAATGGTGGATTGCGTCTGGAAAACCCTGAGTTTCTAGACAGAGGCCACTGTGCTTTTGGTATTCAACCCCCTTCTTTCCCTCAAGAGAACCATCCAAAAAATTCCCAGACCCTCAGTCGTTACATGACCGGTTTTTTGCACATTTGCACAGCATGTAAGACACGAAAATAGAATGTAGGGTACCCTCAAAACAATCACACAGAAAGAATATTTCTTTCTGGAAGACGAAACCTACCGCGACATGGAGAATACAGCAACTGTACCGACGGGACTCGACGTGTCCCGTCTGCTCAAGTCCAAAAGCTTATCGGCCAGCATGAGGACAAACCTTGCGCGTGCCGATATTGACAATGACGGTATTATTGATGTTGAGGAATTGGTCAAGATTCTAGAGTCTGAAAGCGCCCTTCGCCGAGAACGCAAGCTTTTGCACTGGATTGTGGTGGCCCTGGGTATAGCATGCATCCTCATCGTTGCCGCAGTCGTGGGACTCACGTACGCTGTCGTTCACCTATCAAAAGACACTACAGTGCAAAATAATGTGCTAGTGAGTAAGGCAGACTCTCAACCTCTTAGCACTGGGTCCTTGCAGGTGTCCTCTGCCCTGAAAGATTTGTACAAAGTGGATAACCTTGCTCAATTGCAGGGGCTCGATCAAATCATGATGCCCTTTGAAGATGGTATCAGCCTCTTTGGGATTGAAGGAGTGCACCTTGTGCCTGGAAAGAGCGTCAGGTTCGATACGAATCGAGAGAATCTGACCATCCATGTCACAGAAGGTGGCATTTCTGTGTCCGGAGGATCTTCCAACTCAACTGGGAGAAGACGATTACTGGATGAGGAAACCGAATCTATTATCGCTACTGGAACTGCTGTTGTAAATATGCAGGGAGACCTGGAAAGTGGATGTGATGCGGTTGATTTCTGGTTGGGTTTGTGTGCTCCCAACCAGAAAGTAAAAGCAGGGGGCGGATGTGTCTACGACGAAAATTGTGAATCAGATGCATGTGGTCGCCGAAAGGCAACTGCAGGGACGGAACTTGAGTGCTGTGTTACAGACAAGGTCATTGCAGGAGGCGGTAGATACTACTGTGTCGGTCAGACTAAAGCTGGTGAGGACTGTTGGTCTGATACAATGTGCGAGGCTGGGACAAAGTGCAAGGACAATGCTGGCGGTTTTTCAAGGGGATTTTGTTCTAGTTCAGAAAAGAAAGCCTCCGAGTCATGTGATAGCAATTGGGAGTGTGCAAGCAATGCGTGTGGTCGTCCAACGGCAGATGATGGTGCAGCACTCGTCTGTTGTCCAAGCGGTGCTACAAGCACCTATGGGGGATACTTCTACTGCACAGGGATGGCCGTCGGGGCAACCTGCTGGGCCGATGACCAATGTCAGACTGACTATTGCCAGGGCAATGGGGGTGGTATACAGAAGGGAAAATGTCAGAGCACATCAAAGGCGAACAAGGAGACTTGCACCAACAACAGAGAGTGTGCAAGCGATGCGTGTGGTCGTCTTTCCGCGGACGACGCGCATACAAACCTGTACCTTTGTTGCGATGCAATTACGACGTATGCGGGTGTTGACTACTGCAAAAATTTGCCAGTAGGGGCCATGTGCTGGTCCGATGCCATGTGCCTGACTGGTCTCTGCAAAGGCAATTTGAGTGGGCTCCAAAGGGGCTTGTGCTCGATGGGCTGAGGTGGGTTCGAGGATGGTGAGTCAGTCGGTCGGTCATGCAGACGAAACAAATTCTATCTACACCCCACCAGTGGAGATATCGATCGATCGGTCTCACACTCATCGATGAGTGTGAGCCAGTATGGTTGACCTCTCTAGTGATGTATCAGCTACAGGGGGGGTTAAGCATACTTTGTCATCATGTCAGCATTAATTTCTCTGCTTACTATTAAACGTAGAGTTGCATTCAAGAAAGAAGAATAGAGACTATACATTCCGAATACTGAGAGGCTTGTGGGGCGTACATCATTGTTCTATGGCGTTGCAAATGCATTGACAGACATGTTGTTGCATCTATAGTGGTCTCCTATTGGACCACTACGTTATGTTTGCCCACTATGAGTGATCTCTCATTACTTTATCTTATGAACATACCTGAAATGTAAATATCAGTAGCGTCAAAGCTCCATCATGTTTCTTCGCTTCTCTGTCTTCTCAGGGTAGGAGTGGCTCGAGAAGGAGAGATCATAAGTCCAGTAGCAGGAGGTAGATTTCATACTTATCAAAGCACGTGGTTGAATAGTCGATGTGCTACTAAATAGCACATTCATAATAATAATTTAACAATAATGATATGTAAACGCATTTGATGTCCTTGGCGACGACGAGTACTCCTGATACTCGAACTCGAGTCCTTGAAAATATCTATGATACCCAAAATTCGTAGCACATTGCATGCTTGTATACCTGGCCTGGTTTTATCACAATTGATGGGAAATTGGAATGGTGGATTGCGTCTGGAAAACCCTGAGTTTCTAGACAGAGGCCACTGTGCTTTTGGTATTCAACCCCCTTCTTTCCCTCAAGAGAACCATCCAAAAAATTCCCAGAATACAACTGGATGCCAGGTGCCGTGGTGAGCACATTCATCCCTCTCCCGCTCTTTGGGTCGTAAAGGACTGCAGCCAACTTGGGATCTTCGCATGCCATACCAGTCTCATTGGTTTTATCTTTTGGGTTTTGACCCAGTCCAAAGAGAACATAGTTGTGATCATATCCCCCTGGAACTTTGCCTATTCTGGATCCCACTAGATGAGGGGTTGTGAAATCCATCCCCGAGACATCTCGAACCGGACAAATGTCCCCTGTCGGTATTTGCACATCATCTAACGACGTGAAATGGTCCCCATGGATTTGCAGTTCGTGGTCTAGGATGGTTTCTTGGGAATCATGTCCACCAAGATTAAAGTATGAATGCTGTGCCATGTTGATTGGAGTTTGGGCACCTTGAACCCTCGCCTCCATATCTACAGACAGTTTGGAGCCATCACCAGACAATGAATAGGTCACTTTTGCCGTCACGGAGCCAGGGAATGATTCTTCCATCGACGGACTTTGGTACTGGAAAGTAACATACTCAACAGACCCTTCTGCAGACATTGCGCTCCCCCTTGCTACTTCCTCCCATTCTACTCTATTCCATCCTACAAGACCACCGTGAAGACAATTCGGCCCATTGTTTTTGGCCAGCGTGTACGTTTTGCCTTGGAGCTCGAACTGTCCACCTGCAATGCGATTTGCAACTCTCCCCACAATACCACCGAAGTACGGGTTACTGGAGTCCTTATACATTTCCAAATCATCGAATCCTAGCACTACATCCTTCAGCACTCCATTACGATCGGGTATAATGAGTCTCTGGATTGCCGCACCAGTTGAAAGAATGTCGACAGTTGTTCTTCCGGAGGTGCCCTTTAAGCGCACCACTGAAGGGGTACCAGCCATAACAAAGGCAAAAAGATTTGAATATCTTTGGTTATATTTTCAACAGTAATGTGCGTATATGCCTCCAATCAAGAGACTTAATGGTCATTTCATGATGCCTCTGGATCTGTTCAAGCCTCTTGGAAGTCTCTTGGAAGTCTCTTGGAAGTGTCAGACTGAATTTGGCTCCTATTTTTCGCATTGTTAAACAATACGATGGGTCTCAAGGTTCTGTTATTGTCCTTCAAAATATATTAAAAAAAATTGGCTTACTAGGAATGTCTATTTTGCGTATTGAGAAGTGGGTTCAGTCCATTTTAGCATAGGTGCACATGAGTTCTTGGATCGTTCAAACAGGGAGTTGTCAGATTTGCATGGGAAACGCGTTGCGATGATTATAGCTAAATATATCACAGCAGAAGAAGCTATTAAAAGTACAATAAGTTTTGAGATAACGATAGAAGGCTTCTTTGACCCGTTATATCCCGCATTGGCACTGTGATCACCCGAGCACAAAGAGAGAAACTGTGGTTGGTCGCTCGTCATGAACAAGTCGTTGCTGTATCTTGCCGCACTGTTGTGCTGCATTGCGAGTTTTCAGGTAGAAGGACGATGGATATCCAACAGGAGGATGCTTCGAGGTCTTTCTGATTTTATACGGATTGAGAGAGACCCCACCTCTCCCTCCCATACCCAGGAAAGTACCTGGTATGGCCTCTTTGGTACAAGTACAGCCAAGAAAAATGTGTACAATTCCAAGGAAGAGAACCCAGAGACCGGCATGGTGACCAAAACCGAAATTGTTGCACAAGGATCTGCTTCGTCTATAGGAAAAAAAGAAGCGACTGTTGATATCTCTGTGGAACAAAAGGAAGATGGCTGCTTTGAGGATCTTGATTTCCCATGTCTTAAAACCACCGTGGATGCCAATGGAAACTCGAAAATTAGCAGCTCGATTGCTCAAAAGCAGACATCCAAACTTCCTACAGATGCTGGCGTGATCACCGCAACGGCTGAAGGCCAGACAGTGGGTTCGCAATCGAGTTCCAAAGGGGAAGAAATTGGTGTTGAGTCATTTGTTGAGACCCTCATTTTCCCTCAATCTGGTGGGCTAGCCGCAGGAGCAAATGCCAGCACTGAATTCAGCAACCACAATGACAACTCGAAGACCAATTCAGATGCGAATGTAGTCGTTAAAGCCCCTTAACGGTCACCAGGATTCATCGCCAAATAAAAAAGTTAGCAATTACTGCAATCTTCGTGAAATCTTTTGTCTATCTGCATTCGTGTTTCTTTGATACCTGTCATGTAATAAGTCAAGGACTATATGCTACAATTCTATTTGTGAGATCATTATTATTATTCATTTAGATATCGAGTTTAGAATCATCAATATGCCTGAAAAAGCGACCAGGTGCATTCCAGGCAAGTCTTTTGCTCCAATCCCTTAATAGTTTGCTATTTGTATGGACTTCTGATGGTTTATATTGCATCCAATCGTCGCTTCCAGCATTTATTTCACGCTTCTGTCGCGCTGGTACTGTGTGAGCCCACCAAAACTCTGCAAGAATGTCGAAACATGCGCTCCAGTATTCCCTATCACGAGCAACAAGAAAACTAGCACTCCCACGATTTGGGGTCCATATGTATAAATTGCACCAATCCCGATCGAAAACATCCATCAACCCTTGTATCTGGGGCATATAGTACCATATTGCATTTTTAGGAGGATCCGCTAACTCTGGATGTCCTTTATTGTAGGGGCACTTGATTTCCAGGACACCTGGGCCAGCAAGACTGCTGCCCTGTGAATGGTTGTCTGCAATACCCAGCCCGGCTATAAGCCCGTCAGGGGAGGCCCCGAGCCAGTCGTGAACAATATCATCCTTCTTAACTTTAAACATACACGATTCAACTTTTTCACCTGTCAACGTTTCATACGTGGCCAGTGCTCGAGCCTCATTCCGAGTACCCCATCTGGTGGCATCATTACCTTTGAATGGCTCACGTACCCCAATCTTCTCTTCCCACAACGATACCCTATCCCCTGAAAAGAAACCTAGCGCTTTAGAAAACGAAGAAGCAGTCAAACGCCTTTCCCTTAAACTTCTCCAGATTTCCGTCCGCTGATCTCCTTGCATATCGTTCACTCCACCTTGAGCTTGCACCTGCTGCGCTGCAGACAGAGCTGTCTGAATAAAGCCTTGCCGAAACTCGCTCGTCGAAGGCTTGCTTTTTTTCCATTCCTCATTTCTCTCAGTAATATAGGTCGCAGTATCGAAAACCTTTGTCGATTCTCGAGGCGCCATAGAAACTGAATCATCATGTTGAATAGTCTCTTCTGTCGTTTCAGCACCATTTCCTTTCCTAGCTGAATGTGAATGTATGCGACTTCCCACCTGTCCCAACAGCCGCTCGCATTCTTGCAAGATATCCACCTTTTTCGCTACTTCAAATTCTTTATCATATGATATGAACAGGCCCTGTACTTGCTGCAGCATCTGCTCATCTGCAGATGTCAGCAAAGCATCACAATCCCTAATCAGCACCCCCAACTGGCCACGAATCCAGCTCGAAAACCGTTCCCCACTACGCCCCCGAAAGTCCCTAAACCCATGATCTCGCTCAAATTCAATAGCGTCATGTAGCTTATCCAACAACGCCCCAGCCTGAGATTTCGTCATGCCCTCGAGAGGTCGCTGGTTTCGAACAATAGCATTCCGAGCATCTTCAGGATAATGAGATAGCGACGTCCTGGGCACACTCCATTGCTTCGATAGTTTATGATACTCGTGATGATTCGAGTATCCACTGCCTATTTGGGAATCCATTCCCCTGCCTTGATCCCTTCCGCGACCTCCAAACTGTTCCCCTGCCTTGGCCACCTCCTGTCCTACCAATGGACCCCTTCTGGTCAAACCCCCCTCTGAAGTGGATGCATACGAAGAAGAAGGCAACCCTTCCCGACCCTCACCGATGTCTGCTGACGATCCTGCAGAAATATCCACTCTGTCACGACCCAACATCCCCTTGCGCCAGGCACGAGAGGCGCCTATATATGTCCGCTGTTTTGTATGTAAAACCCTTCCTCCCATTTGAGAACATCCTCTCGATACACTACCAAAGCATCCATTCATACTCATTGAATTATATCTCATTGAAATTCTATTGAACATTGAAGGTGATCCTAACACTGCAGAATCATGCCCAATACGAACGACATTCCACACTGTCATTGTAATGTTGTTACTCCTCAGAAGTGACAAAGCCTCTGACCAATTAAGTCTCCACATTCGCCATCACCAGCTCTATAAATAGCACTCAGGGTGTTAAATAGTTTATTAATTCAAAAATAATCACGAGACTTTGCGGTGCTTTTGCATACTTGAGCAAGTTCATGAACAGTCTAAAATGCAAAAAGTCCAAGTCATTAAGATCAAAGGCCACAGCATTAATTTTGCGATTGCACTCCAATTCAATGTTCATTTTTTTCTGTTAAAATTAGTAACTAATAACACACTTTACCATCGGATCATAAGAGTTTACTGTTCTGAACCAGTCGTGGCGAAGCAATGTGGATAGCATCCCAAGTGATTATTAGAGTTTAAGGTATATAGATTGGTGAGTTGGTGCTTTAGATGAATATGTAGATGTAATATGCTACAACCGAGTACTTTTACTGGGAATGTGCCGTGAATTTGAGCAATAAGGAGTGACCGATGGGTGCATTAGTGCAGAGCTCTCTTTGGCGTCTTTGAGATTTGATTGCAAAAAGAAGGATGATGCATCGAATTGCATTTCGATTTGAGACATGCGGTCAATTATATACAACTTCTAGCCTTCGAATGGGTTTAGTTTGGAGGAGAAGGGCAGAGTCTGGCTGTCGGCACTTGTCGAATAGTATCAGAATAGGAAGCAGGTCGTCGGTTTTCGGTCGGGGACTTGTGAAGCGCGCAGCTGGGAAACAGTATCTGTATGAACAAACATATGGACTACCTGTGGTGTACAAGAAACTGAGCTACTCTGAGCTGCTGCGGGCGATTCGGGAAGAGGAGGTGGATGAAATTTCGTTTTTTACGCAGCGTGGTCAACATTTTTTGGAAGGGCCGTGCCTAGTATCCTTCAAGAATGGGAGCGTGGCGCAAGCCATATTTCCTCCAGATGATCCAAGACTGTCGTATGCAATGGAGACTCACGGGGTGAGGGGGGCTCGGCTGCCGTCGCCCCCAACAACCGCAGAACTGAATCCTCCGAAAGGGATGAGGGCAGAAATGTCATCGTTTCTGGTCAATGTAGTTCCGTATCTGGCAGTGGCAGCGGTGTACCTGGCCACCACGTATATGAAGTGGAAAAAAGGTGATGCTGCAGATAGGATAAAGATCAAGCAAGTGGAGGCTGCGGAGAAGAAGAAGAAAGAGGAAGAAGATAGGGCTGATCAGTTTCTGGTGGACTCTGAAGTCTTAGCTGCTCAGGGATGGAATGCGGATGATATATATGAAAAGGCTGCAATCGCTGGCATTCAGGTGGATAAAGATCAAGTGGAAGCAGTAGTAAAGAAAGTGCTGGTACAGGAGGATGAAAAAGCTACCGGAATCTTTAATAAAGATGCCGAGTCACAGCTGGCTGATGAAGCAGCATTTCGTCAGAAAATGAAGGAGGCAGCGGCTGAAAGCGATCCTAATGCTCAGGCCGAAGAATTTAGGAAAATGAAGACTGTCAAGATCCAAAAGGCTCAAGATCCAGAGAAGATGAGGAAGTTGAAAGCGGCACAAAAGGAATTGAAAGGAGTAAAGTTGCAGTACACAGACTCTAAAGAGGCTATATTCTTTGAAGATGTCGCAGGGATTGGTGATGCAAAGATTGAGCTTCAGGAAGTTGTTGATTTTTTCCGCAAGCCTGAACGCTTTCGCGCTAGTGGGTCTCGAATTCCTCGGGGTGTGTTACTATGTGGTCCACCAGGGACAGGTAAAACTCTGTTGGCTCGTGCAGTAGCTGGTGAAGCCGGAGTATCATTCCTCTCTTTAAATGCATCCGAGTTTGTAGAGATGTTTGTTGGGGTAGGTGCATCGCGGGTCAGGGATCTGTTCGCTACTGCTCGATCTATGGCACCAGCAATCATTTTTATCGATGAAATTGACTCGGTAGGGAGAATTAGAGGAGGTGCAAAGGGAAATGACGAGAGGGACCAAACATTGAACCAAATGTTGTCAGAAATGGATGGATTTGATTCAGATTTACAAGTTGTGGTCATGGCTGCCACGAATAGAAAAGATGTGTTAGATCCTGCCCTGATTCGACCAGGAAGATTTGATCGAAGCGTCATGGTACCATTGCCAGACTATCAAGGTAGAATTGATATCCTACAGGTACATCTTGCAGGTAGACCTCATGACCCAAACCTTGATCTGCATGAAATCGCATTTGAGACACGCCAGTATAGTGGAGCACAGCTCGCAAATTTAGTGAGCATGGCAGCCACAGTAGCCACACAGCAGGGAAGGGATGAAATAATGACAGAGGATGTGATGCAAGCACTGGAGAATGAACGTCTGGGTCCAGAGCGCAGCAGGTACAGCGATAAGGCCCGCAAACGACTTGCAGTCATGGAGGGTGCAACTTCGTTACTCTGTACACTCCTTCCATCAATTGAACCAGTTGTCCAGGTTACAATTACACCGAGAGAAAAGTATCCACTGGGCCAGACTGTTTTGAAGGCAAATGAAGGCAGAGAGCTCACCCAGGCATTCACCAAGAGGTACCTGGAGGAGCAGCTTTTGACCGTTCTTGCAGGGCGAGCAGCAGAAGAAGTTGTTTACGGAGAAGACGAATTGTCCACTATGCAGCAAAGGAGACTGGTATTGGCTCGAAGGATTGTAACCAAACTTGTAGTGTCAACAGCAATGAGCCCTGGGGATGTCATTGGCCCACGCACTATATCACAGCCGAGATCGTACGTGTACAAACATTGTCGCATGAAATAGAAGTTGGATTGAATTCATTGTATACATGTACTTTATTTCAATCGATGCAGGCAAGGATCCCGAGCACTAGCTCAAATTGTCCCAAAGTTTGTTCCTCCATCCATTCAAAGAGAAGCAAATGAAAGAATGAAAAACTTGCTGGATGAGAATTATGCAAAGGCCAAGTCGATGATAGGCAGGAATAGAGGTGCATTAGATGTTTTGATAGAAGAACTCTTGCAGCATGACAAGCTTTCTGGAGACAGAGTGAGGGAGATTGTCGAGAAGCATGCTGATAAACAAGACCTTGCGAGAAGACAGGCTGCAAAGGGAGCGTTCCTATGACAACATTAATGTACGTAAATATTAATAATTATTTGATTGATCATCAACCTTCTACAAGTTTGACTTGAGTGCCGATAGCGTTCAGTTTGATACTCAGCAGTTGAACATCAATGGTCAAATCAGCACCAGGTGGTATTTCACCATACCCCTTCTGACCATATGCAAGCTTGCTGGGCACCAGCAGCTTCCTCTGACCTCCCACACGCATGCCACGAACTCCGAGATCGAGACCTTTAAGCGTCCCTCCTGCTCCAGGGGCTGCCCCTACATCAAAACCTAGCGGCGAACCTCCAGCCACGCCCATACCTTGCCTAGATGTCACGAAGGTGATACCCCTCCATTTGGCATCAAAATGCACAACTACGCGGGATCCCAGTTTCGCCTCAGCACCATCCCCGACAATCACATCATAGTATTTCAGCCCATCAGGCCCATCTTGAAACAAATCAGGATCAACATTCTCCCTGGATCGTCTGCTCTTGTTCAAATCCTTCTTGAAACCAGGCAACGCTTCAGCATCACCAGCAAACAAACTCAATCCAGCAATCTGACTCAAAAGACAGGTCCCAACCTTGATCACATCTTCTCTATTCAGCAGTATTGGCTCTCCTACATCACGATCACGATAGATAAGACCACGTTAAGGATTTAACATCAAGATAGAACGTCAGAGATGAATCTCTCTCCAACGTTGGAGACCGTTAACGGTACCAGTACTGGTACCAGTGCCCCTCTATCTCCCAGAAGAAGGCTGAAAGAGTCTAGTTCATAAATCATCATGCGACAACTTGAAGAATATGCACCGAATTAACTGATTAATGTCCAATATGACCTACTTGGAGAATCTTTTGAAGCCTCAGCGATCACAATCCGCGAACGTCGGAGCACTCCACCTGGGTACAGCCCACAAGAACGTCGGGACAGGGAAAGATTTACTCCTGACCACACCATCTTCGATCTAACCGTCGATCTCCTGATAGTTCGTTATTCTTCAGTACTTAATAAACATGGATTAAGCATTCAATAGCATCGACACAATCCGCTTTTTATGCCAATCCAGATAAAAGTCTGTACAATTTTGTGGCGCCCAGCTGGGCTGCAGCCTCGATGCGTGGAAATGCAGTTTTCAGGCGACAAATAGTCCTTCATAGAGCAATCATTTGGTGTTAATAATATGATTTCGTAATTTTGCAATATGCAAATAACCCCAAGAACGCGGTTTATTGCCTCTATCGGTTTGTTATGTTGGGCTGGAGCACTGCAACTGCACATGTCTCACTTGAAAAGGACTGAAGAGTTTAAAAAGAGGTTTCCAGATGTCGATTCTTCAGATTCATCGTCAACATTGTCATTTAGGATAGTCGGCAGTAACGATGCAAAGCAGGAATAGTGCTGTATTCACAGCAACAGCAGGGAGAGTCAGTTCTTTGTGTGTGTCGTGGGCTCAGAAAAGTGACAACGGGGTATATATATACAAGAATAATCTAATATATACAAATAAATATGACAGAATCACATTATGATACTCTTAATGTGCCCATATCCTGCAGCGAAGATCGAATAAAGGAGGCATACAGGCAAGCTCTTCTTAGTGCACACCCTGACAGGAAACAAGCGCATACCAAAGACGGGGATGATGACGCGTCATCTCTGTGTAACGATACCCGTGCGGCGGAAAAGATTGAGCGGATTCAGCAAGCATACCGAATTTTAAAGGATGCCAGGCTTCGTGCTGAGTATGACAGGGAGCTGGCTATGCAGGTAAAGTTTTCTGTGCACCAAGAAGGCGATTGCGATATAGATCTCTGCGACATGGAACAGGAAAACATAGGACAGGGTGAATATAGATATTCGTATGAATGCCGATGCGGCGATACCTATCAGCTGCAAAGTAGTGATCTCGATCCAGTGCCATTGGACAACAGTAGTGACATTCTTGTTGGGTGTCCTTCTTGTTCGTTGTTAGCTCGGATCAGGCTATCCAAATGAGGATTTATTTTTACTGCATAGTATATATTACCATCATGTATGATAATGAATGGAGTGCGTGGTTATTTATAAACAGATATGTATACATTATACTACAAGAATATGACTGCTTAACGGACATCCAACAAAGACTGAGTGGTTATGCTGTAATCAGTCACGTTATCTTTATTCTCATCCGCCCTCAACATGGATGCCTCCATAATCTCTTGATACTGAGCGACAGACTCTCGCAGTGCATGGTATTGACCTAACACTGACCCAATTTGAGCCTCATGAGCAGCACGTATTTCCGCCGCCTTGTCTTCTATGGCTCTAATCATACCTTCATTTTCATTTAATTTCGCAAGAGCGGCGGCATTTCCTGCCTCGATAGCTTCCTTGTGTCGCATCTGCTCTTCTACGCGACCTTCCGCCGCCTGTTTCTTCACGTCGCACTGGGCTTTCAGCCTTTCAAGCCTCTCCAGAAGAGAGACATGCTGCCTGTCCAAGTGCTGCTTTGTTGCCTCGAGCTGAGTCACTTCGTGCTCGTGCGCAGCCACCTCGCTCTTCAGAGCCTTCACCTTTTTAGAAACTACCTTCTTCTTTTGTACTTCTCCTTCCGCGTCTTGCATCAGCGACAACGTTTTCGCCACCTCCTTTTCCAACTTTGATGCACCATCCAGCCTTGATGCTACATCCCTTGCCCTCTTCTCAGACTCGGCAAGTGCCACCTTCTCCCGCTCCAACGCAGCAACGACATCTTCCAGCATTGATTTAATCTTATGAGGAGAGTGCACAATCTGCGACTTGAGGTCTTCTTGCTTGCTCATTGCGATGGACAATTTCATCCTCAGCTCTGAAGAAGTGTCAGCCAGACTGCCTGCCTGCTGCTTCAGACCACGCACTTCATTCGACAAAACCCCATGTTGTTTATTCAAAGACTGGTTCTCTCCGTACAACATATCAATATCCGCCTCCACTCGCGACACTTCAGGCAACTCGCTATCCAGCTCTTCCTGCAACTGTTTCAGTTCCGCGTGCAACCGTTCCTGCTCCGCCTTGAGCGAATCCCTCGTACTCACCAGCTCGGCATGCTTCTCTTGCAGCTCCGTGTATGCAATCAGCTTCTCTTCTCTAAATTTAGCAAAGTTAATAATTGCCGACAAGTTCCTTCTCAACCTTTGGGCATCCGGCTTGTGCACATCCTTGAGGGAAAAATCCTTCACCCCGCTCGCACGGAGCAGTGCCCCCGCCTTCACGAAAAAAGCCATAGCAGGGATGGATTCATCATGCAGCTCTGGAAACTCAATTGCGTCGATAGCAGCAAACACTGGCTGTTGTAATTCATCCCTGCATCGCCACAACACCTCGCTCAGGTCCCAACCGTCGCGCATCGCACTGGCCAACAACAATCGTCAACCTTCCGATTTCCCCTCCCTGCCCAAGGACATGGCCTGCGACGAGATCTCTTAAACCTCAATTTTATAGATACCTACCTGCTCACTCCGCACAATAGGGTAACGAGGTTTTCGTAAACAGGCTGAACAAACTCGTAGGTCGGTTTGGACAGATGTTCGACCGAGGCAGACATGCCAAGTTCGTGGAGACATTGACAAATCTCTCGCTCCGATAGAATCGGAAAACTGTAATTACTCATTCTTTTCAGGTATTTCCTTCTCAGATGAAAAAATTAATACTTTTATGTAGTGTATGCTGGTGTAGTGTGTGTCAGTGAAGAACTGCAGTTCTGCAGAACTGCTGGCCAGCGGCTGGCCACTTCAAAGTGACAAATGTGTCATTACAAAGCCACAGCAATGTTCTCTGGACTGGACATTATTGGGAATGTAATATTTTGATTAGTATTTAATACTACATTCTAATAGAATATTTTTAGACGTTTTCTTACATGTCTATATATGGTAACATCAATGATTGGACTGCGTCTTGCCTTTGTGGAGTGGAGTGTGGGCCTTCTTCAGAAAGAGATACTAATTAGTAGAGCGAAAAGTACACTTGAGCACATGCATGTTGGGCAGTGTTTCGTATGAATAGAGTGTGATCCAGAGTATAGGGACGACGAATAATAGTATGGAGATAAATGTAACAGGTATCTTGGATTCAATATGTGAGGGGGGGCAGGCATCCGAAAGTCAGGGAGAAAGAGGCATGCGGAAAGGTCGAGAAGAAGGAACAGTGTTGCTCGATTTGGGAGGTTCTGGTGGACGTGTGAATGCACACAGTGTGACAAAGAAGATGAATAAATATGGTAGTAATAGAATGCGTTCGAAGGAAGATGAGGGGAGGGAAGCGACGCCGGAGCAAGAAGACATTCAGCCATGTCCAGACGGTGAAGACAATGAAATGGATGATATAGCGCACGTGCTCAAGCTGACTGCGGTGCAAGAGACGAAACTGCGAGAAGAAGGGGTGGGTGGTGATAAGGACTTTTGTTCTGGAGAGCGGTCATCATCGGATGATGAAAAGGTGGATCCTGAGCATGACCCAGATGGGCTGGATGATGTTGTGAACTTTGGGGCCAGTGGTGGGTTTTCCGCACACTCGCGGAAGGAGGCGAAAAAGGCGAGAAGGCCAAATTTTGAAAGGACACCAGACGCCGTTGTGAGACCTGGCTCGTTGACTCGTGCCGGGATGTCGAATCGGTCAGAAGCTGCTGGTACTGATGAGGCACTGTGTACCATGCATGGCTTTGCCGCGCTGGGGATTTCCTCTCTATTGTGCAATCATTTGGAGAAGCATGGATTTTTACATCCAACTGATATTCAGAAAAGGTCTATTCCTGTAGTATTGGTACGTGGAGATGTATTGGTGATTCTTGCAACTGGTATCCGTCCATTCGTGTGGTATAAGCATGTTACGTCGCACTTTACTGTATGGATGATGCAGTCGGGAAGAGATGTTATGATAGAATCTGCCACGGGATCTGGGAAAACACTGTGTTACTTGTTACCAATCTTGCAAAAATTGGCTGACAGACAGAAGAAGGTTCATAGAGGTCAGGGCACACTGGCCTTGATCCTCTGCCCAACGAGAGAACTCTGTTTACAAGTGCTGGATACCGCGACAGTAATAGCCAGGAGATTCGGTTGGATAGTTCCGGGAAGTATTCATGGGGGAGAGAATAGGGCCAAGGAGAAGGCTAGACTGCGAAAGGGGCTCAATGTGCTCATTGCAACTCCTGGTAGACTGTTGGATCATTTGACAAACACTGCATCATTCAGGATATCGGATTTAGAATTTCTAGTACTAGATGAAGCGGATCGGCTTTTGGATCTTGGTTTCAAAAAGCAGATAAGCAGTATTGTAGATATTGTCAAGGAGAGGTCAAGTGGAGTAGCGAGATGCCAACATCTTCTCTTGTCAGCCACACTGGAGGGAGAGGTCTTGGACTTGTTATGCATGCAGATGAAGAATCCAGAAATAATAAAAACTTACTTAGATAAAATCAACAATCTTCAAGGAGATTCTTTGGAGCGCAAGGCATCTTTTATTGACATCCCTAAGCAGCTCATGCAGAATTATCTTGTGGTTCCTTGCAAGCTTCGGTTGGTGACTCTCTTTGCTGTTCTTCAGCAGCACATACAGACACATCAGCTGGCGAAAATCTTAGTGTTTCTATCCAACTGCGACAGTGTTGACTTCCATCGTGCGTTGTTACAGGAAGAATGGGAACAGTGTACAAATAGCAATATACAAAAAAGAGGGAATGATTCCAATCTCGTAAGGTCAAGCACATGCCCATTGATTCTCAGGATGCACGGGAACATGCCTCAGATAGACAGGACAAGAGCCCTTATTTCATTCACTAAAGCATCCTCTGGAATACTGTTTGCTACCGATGTCGCTTCTAGAGGTCTTGACTTTCCAGAAATCTCGATGATTGTTCAGTATGATGCCCCAAGTTCAGTCGAGGAGTATGTCCACAGAGTAGGGCGGACTGCAAGACTCGGGAAACAAGGCCAAGCTACATTGTTCATTCAGCCTTCAGAGTGTGGATTTGTGAATTATCTTCACACCACTTGTGGTCTTCAATCGTTGGAAAAAAGAAGCACAAGTTCTGTATTGGATACATCATTCGGCAAGGACCCAAAGGCTGGGCAAAGCTTGCCCCTTGAGTTTCATAGAGGCGCAAACGTAGCCTCTCAAAATCTCAAAAGTTCTTTACAAAGCAATAAAGAAATAACCATTCTGGCAGAAAATGCTTTCGTGTCATCCGTGAGAGCCTATGCTACTCATTCTCACCAGCTCAAACAATTTTTCAGCCTGAAATCTCTTCATCTTGGCCATTATGCGAACGCCTTTGCCCTCAAGTACGTACATTAATTGAGTCACTCTGATCGTGACTCGCGACTGATTGGATGTTTTTTCTTGGCATGAATTGCAACATTGTATCCTTTGTACATTACAGGGACAAGCCAGCAAGCATTAGCAAACATGGATCTCGCAAGACTGGAACCAAAGCTACTGAAAAGTTCAAAAAGAGACTATTACCGGATATTGAAGGATTCAACAGAAAAAATGACAAATACAACCGCAAACGCAAGAACAACAACAGCCATCCCCTCACAAAGAAACAGAGAAACACTATGTCTTCAACATTTGTCCTTACCTGAACATACATGTCTATTATTAATGTCATTTATTTTTATTCAATAACGAAGCACTACTACTGACAACGGAATGGGTTTTATGCTGAATATTCACTGGTATCTCACACATGAATTTTTATCCTGCCCAGACCTGTTGTTCCATTCTATGCTTCCTCAGACATTTCTTCATCGAGTTCACCGTCTTTTCACATCGCGTATACCATGAATTACTCCCTGAAAAGCCAAGTTCGTCAGCACTTACCGCTTTAAACACGCATCTCTCATATTCCTTGGCTTGTTGAGGACACACAACGCTGCTTTGACAGTGATCAAACGACCATTCCAGATTTCTACAGATTTTAGACTTGTTTGGATCGTCTTTATTCGCTAGTAGACAACTCTCGAACGCCGTTCTACTCCTATTGCATTTCCTGTATACGAATAACAATTAAAATAGGCATGTGAACTTGAACCAAAATATACCTGGACAGTAGATGCATACACATCTCTCATTGATGAATCGTGTTTTACAATTGTAAATCGTAATAATAACCGATCAATCAATCATATTTTACCTCTTCACGCGCCGTATCTCCTCCTCAGTCAGACTACGACCAAACAGGATCATGGTCACAATGATGCACCGCAACGAACAAACGAATGAAATTCTCTCTAGTCGTTATTAAGACACTCCAACTGATCAGTAAAGATATTATTACTATAAATCGGTCAACATGTCTTCATTAAAGTGACACATTGACCTGTTGAAATAGGAAAATTCGAATCTGAATCTCATGAGGTATCTCAGTCGACTGAGTGGACGTCCACTATAGCTATAGTGGATGTAGCTGCATCAGCTGATGAGGCTTGGCAAAAGGGCATGTACAATCTCGTAGGCTTATTACTGTTCGATAAAAAAAAATATTGAATAAATTATGTGATCTTGGGACGCGAAACAAATGATTCGTATCGGGGTATCGTAAGTTGGCGACGCTTGTAGCACAGAAGCACGGGCATACAAGCTCCTTGAATGGTGGATGATTTCCGCTTGTTTGTAAACTCGATAGATAGATCAATCGATAATTTATATCATAAGGAGGAGTAATAGATCTTTAAAATCTGGACAGATGCGTTGTGGGACGGTTCGAGCCAGGCCTTTACTGGTGGTGGCTTCGTCGTGTCATATCTCATCACGGACCCAGAATTGCACACGAAATGGTACAAAGAAGCAATATTGTGATTATAAGACACAAAATAGTGTCGGCAATGTGCAGACCAAAGCCGCAAGAGTAGCAACTTCTTCAGTAATTGGAAATACAGCGCTGCATGGTTGGTTGGTTGGTGCACCAGAAACGATTCAAATCTTGTTCGCAGCTGCGACCGCATATGCAGTCGCTGCCACAATATGGATGCTCATTGTTGCGACAATGGGATATATGGAGGGCAGGAAAGTGCAGCAAGGATATTACTCGGAAGAGATGCTGGCAGGATCGTTTCCTCAGGCGCCTCCTCTAGGACTCATGATTACCCCTCTGATACTCGTATATGGCTGGATGCTTTTCCATTCTTACGAGCCAGATATGCTGAGCTTGATTCTACCAGGTAGTCTAGAAGAGGGCTTTAAAGGAGGGTTCAACCCACAGTTTTTTCCAAGAGTTGCTGGCATTGCAACCCTTTTTTCAAGGTTGACCACAGCTGCATCTCTGTGGGTTCACTTGCTCTGTATAAACTTGTTTGCCGCGCACTCCATTCTAAAGCAAGGTAATATGTTGAATTTTATTCATTTGCTGGTATAATGATTTATGCAATCGCGTGCAAGATGCGTATCATTAATTGCTCCTGTGACAAATGGCAGCAAAAAGAATTGTTAATTTTTTCTTGTGTGTGTGCTACACAGGCCTTGCTATTGGTGTGCCGACGCATCTCAGCCTGCTGGCAACAATGACACTTGGGCCATTGGGTTTGTTACTCCACACTGCGACTCTTTTCATGTTTCGTCAATTCACTGGAAATCCAGGAAAATGACCAGATCTTTGCAATGTGTCGGAACATTTCTCTATTTGCTATCTATTTATTTAGGTGTAGATAACAATGATGTTGCAATTTTCACTTGAATTGATATAGTATCTTGAACAGGACATCCATGCATCATAATTTATCGATATCGATGAGACTTGCAGTGGGATCTGCTTGAGTTTTTGCATACCAGCCACACCCGACCTGTGGATCCCTTCATTTTTCATAGTCTGGTCGAAAGAGAGTGTGCTCGCCAGTTGCAACCCGTCTAGCAACTTGCTATGATTCAATCACCATCGCGGTCATCATTATCATCCCTATCGTCGTTATCATTGTCCCAATCACCGTCGTCATCATACCAGTTTCCGTCGTCTCCCAGGCTCTGGCACTGGTCGGTGCTTCCATCAGAGCACTCACAAACGCAGCGCTGCTGACCCTGGTCATTCTCTTCCAGCTTTGCTTCGCAATTGTCGGATTGACATACATAGCAACGATCATTATATTCAACCTCACAAGACGTTCCTACAGCATATATACCATAGGATCAACAAACAAGGGTGCTTGGATGTACTAACAAAGAGACTCACGAAAAAGACTCACCGTCTGAGTAGGCCGCGTTGATCATCAGGCAAAGGATGACACAGAGTGCCATCATAATCCAACGTGTCGACATGTTTACAATGATTCCACGTGTAAAGATGCAACTTAATTTTAATAGAATAAAAGTAAATACTGTAATATATATCAGCAGGCCTGTGATCGAGTCTCGTAATTCATGATTGTCATCCAAGGTTTGTGATCCTTCCAAGAGAAAAGTACGTTTTCGTACTGCAGGTGTTGCTGTACCTGTATACTGCGATGCATTCTATGCGCTGTCGTCCCTGTAATCTTCCTCCTCAACATCATCGTCCCTCCAATCTACCTCCTCAACATCATCGTCCCTCCAATCTACCTCCTCCTCCTCCTCCTCCTCCTCCTCCTCCTCCTCCTCAACATTGTCATCTCTCCAATCGTCCCTCCAATCTTCCTCCTCCTCCTCCTCAACATCGCCATCTCTCCAATCCTCCTCCTTCTCCTCAACCTCGTCATCTCTCCAATCCTCCTCCTTCTCCTCAACATCGTCATCTCTCCAATCGTAGGCATTGTCTTCTCTCCAATCATCCAACCTTTCACATTCCTCTGAGTTTCCATTCTCACAGTTGCACTTGCAAGTCTCCCCACCTGATGTCGTCTCGAAAGACAAACCACAGGAATCGCGGGAGCACGCATATTGTCTTCCATTGACCTCGACCACGCAAGAACCTGCGGAGCAAACACAAGATGCCTTTGACGCCATGAAACACCAACAACCCAAATGGCCACAACCTTTGCACAGGTGACCCAGAGGCATATGATGCGGGTGACTTTCCCACAGTCTCTTGCTTCTATTTTTACTACACTTTCAACCAACGATCAACTTAAACACGCACTCGCACTGTTCGTCACGGACAGCAAGCAGCACAAGAGGCCAAAGACAAGCAATACCCAGCTGGTTATTCTCATTTTCATAGGTATTACAGTACTATATATTATGCTACACACGATTATTCGATAATTTATTTATTGAACCAATTTATAAATAAGATATATGGGGCATCGAAAGTTTCTTTAGAAACCTGTGACTCTTGCTTGAAGAATTCCAAGGTTTGGGAGCTTCCAGATGAAGCTCCATGAAGCTTCATCAGTGTGAAGTTATAAAGGACTTGAAGTCGTTCAATTTCACACGCATGCATTTCAACGATCGTCGTCGTCATCATCCCTGTCATCATCATCGTCGTCATCCCTGTCATTATCATCATCGTCATCATCGTCATCATCGTCATTATCATCGTCATCGTCATCATCGTCATTATCATCATCGTCGTCATTATCATCATCGTCGTCGTCGTCGTCATCCCTGTCATTATCATCATCATTATCATTATCATCGAAATCATCAGCATTGTCATCATCATCATCAATATCTACATCATCCACTCTTGTACAATCCTCTGAGGTTCTATCCTCACAGCTGCATGTGCAGACCTCCCCTTCTGGCGTCGTCTCCAAGGATCCGACACAGGAATTGCGGGTGCACGTATAGCATTTCTCATTGATCTGGACTGAGCACGAATCTACGGAGCAAACACAAAATGCACATTATATAGCATTCCAAGATTGTACGATCTTGCAATACGCATTACTAAATGACCTCGGGATTGTAATCGGACCAGTTGCAATCGGATCCCGGGGTACAAAGGGACCATCATTGATACCCACTGGTCAGTGACCAATGGTCACTAAATCATATTGCTGGTGTTGTACATTTCAATCCACATGGCCCTTTTTTTCCTATATTTTTCTTTTTTGCCTTGGCACAGGCGGCCCAGAAGCATATGATGCGGATAGCATTCTCACATTCATTGGCATCTAGCGATGAATAAATTTCCAAACAACGATCAACTCAAACACGCACTCGCACTGTTCGTCACGGACAGCAAGCAGCACAAGAGGCCAAAGACAAGCAAAACCCAGCTGGTTATTCTCATTTTCATAGGTATACAGTAGAATATAACGATCCAATTATTCTTACTCAATATAATAGGATTCTTATTAAATTATGAATGAGGCACTAAAGAGTTTCGGAAAAGAAAATTGGGGCTGCTGTTGAATGCCGAAATGCGGCGTTCCAAGGTTTGTGATCCTTCCGAGATCTTGGACCTAGATCTGTAGATCCAGATCTATAGGGTCTCTACAGAGAGTTAGCTAAACATGGAGGGCTGGGATGCTTGCCCATCTCGGAGCACCTCCAAGCTCGGCATTACGGATGGTTGATGAAGATGCTTATCAAAGGAACTGATGCCCTCTGGACCAAGCTAGCATGGCACTGGCATCTCTCAGTACACAAGAAATCTACCCATCTGCCCATCCCTTCACAATTGCTGCAAGGATATATAGACAGTCAAAAATCTGCCATTGCCACCCTTTGACGTGGACAGGTCTCTCTTGGCGAGGCACGTTGGTTCCCTTCCAGCTCACACCACGAACATGGTCCATCTTATAGCGGATAGACCCTTTACCCTTCCAAGATGGGGCGGCAAGTCAATCGCAGCTGTGCTACCACTGGATCGTGGATGATGAGGAAATCCACATTGGAAACTATACAGTCAAGGCAGGCACGCGACTGCTTACACGTGAAGCCCAATGCCTCAGACAAACACGATATAACAACTGGATTATGACCTTAAACCCTAGAGCTGCACCTCCTTCAATTGAAGATGTTCTCACCACTCTTTGGAAGCTTCCAATAGCAAACATATGGAAGCGCCCATTCTGGGAGGTGATTGCCGATGGCCAGCTCACGGCAGAACGTATCAGAGCAAATACCATGTGCGGATGCGCTTCCCCGGAGCGATCGGGCCGTATTCATCACTACATTATATGTCTGGGAGCTAGATTCTTATACGGCCAAGTCGAGAACTGGACATCAGCGGAGGATCTGGTTACACAAATTTGGACAGTCACACACCCACCCAACTACACACGGTCGGTATGGGGACTTACTGACTGCATTGCCACGGCTTATGCACTGGATAGAGCCAGATGCTATCTTTTAAAACGAAATGGCCTTGATTAATCGGCCCCCGTCAGCATACCTTGGCTGGAAAGCGGGAGCCCATGCCCTTGAACAGTTTTGGGCTGTTTTCAAATATGCTAAAGACAAACTTCCGGACGGTAGTCAAGCTCAAGCAAATCTACCCATCTTGCATTGCAATATACAAACTGCCCCCTGGAACCTTTCATCCGCCCATCAGGAGTTCACCAGAGACCAACGCCGTATCGCTGGACATGGTCTAATAGCTAGTGTTATCTTCAATAGTTTGTGTTGTTGGTTTTTCCTGGTTTCTTGAGACCCTTCAGAGCCTCACGTTTCCCATTTGTTCGGCTTCACGCGACGGTGGATACGCACAAATTTTCGCGAAAGTCGCTCATGACATCTGATACCGTTCTGAATTGTCTCCTTTGTTTTTCCCTAGTTGATCGATCTCGGACTCCAATTGGACACTGCAATGGAGGGAGTCCCAGTCCTTTCTTTTCCCATCCTTACCCATGGGTATGGCCATACGTTAAAGCCCTGGATAACCATGGTTAGTCGGTGTACTTGTTCTGAGTACATCCATTAAAAGGCTCTAAAAATATAAATTAATATAGGACCTAGGTGTACCTATTTTGCAATATTAATGTTATTATTGCGAGGTACTATGCATCATGGCTAAAGCTTTAGCCTAGGCTACTTAATTAAGTGATCCGTAAGTACGCATAATCGTGCGTACTAAGACTTTATCATGAACGCAGCATAACACCTCAGTATGCGTGTTAATGTTCTTTACAAAATAATTGATAAAATATTTTATAAATTAAGCAATCATTCTGCCAAATCACCAATCTCGTAGCGCCCAAGCATCATTTTGGGCACTCCTCTTCCATGATGATGGGCATCAAACCGAGCAGCAAACTCTTCAACTGTCCCAGCGAGTTCCCACAGACCACTCTCTCCACCTGGATGCCTAGGAATGAAATTAGTGATATCGTAAACTTTTCCCTCATAACCCACCCATGCTCCAGTCTCTATGGAGTCGTGTCGGGCTACTTGTTGTCGTGTATATTGCTTCTGGACCTCTGCCGCGTTGGCCAAAAATGCCAGGATCAGCAGACAGGCTGCAGCAATGCTTAATCCGATGGACAGACGAGCCATAATGCGTGTTACAATTTTAGATACCAACTGTATTAAATAGTAGTACAATTCATTATTATGCTATTCATTCACGCATCGTGGCATTTTTTGCTTCTCGACTCAAGTGTTTGTTCCAACAACATTGTTCCAACAACAGAAACATGATTACATAACCATGATGTGAGCTATGGGTGATCACTCATTTGGGATGGGCAGATGTTCGACTTTTCTATGAACACTATCATATTATTCCAAGCAACACAGAAATCATTTTAATGATGCATCTTGTGGCAGCATACATTTATACAATATCAGGGTTTTTCAATCAAGGTTGCTATGATCTGTCACTGGGTGACCAGATAATTCAGTAATAATCTATTGTTGAATTGGAATAATCTATTATTGAATAAAGGAATATGGAGATCAATCAGGTGGGACATTGCTTTAAGACCTTTTCATGCAATGAATCAATACATTGCTCAAGAGTGCCAGTCTATTACACTGTGTGAAATGATCATGATGTATTTGGTATTTGATGAGCCAAAGTCCAGCCACACGTGGATGACCCATACATAACCTTCGATGCATCTCCACCACATTCTACCTAAACATTAATAAGTTTAATCATAGAGAATTTATATAGTCTAATTGATAATGATGATGCTCTCGGTATCATCAGTCACCAGGACCTCAGCATGTCATGGGCTCATCACCACAACATTTTCACCACGCAGACGGCATGTGCAATCAATCGGTCGAATGTATCGTGATACATTCTGTAGTTTAAATCGTATTAGATTACAGGGGCAATTATCGGTGGTCTGCATGGCTGCTGCTGAGGGGAATGAGAAGGATATCGATAGTCGGAAGGCTGGCCGATCGACCTACAGGCCAAGCTCATACACTGAGCTTGTAGATGATGCAGTGGCTTCAATCGTTTTTGCTGTTCAGGATGATGTGAAACGGATGGAGGTGGAGTTTCCTGCTGTTAGTAACGTGGATGGGTACAAAGGGTCTTCGGACTTGTACATCGATTCGAACATCCAACTAGCAATCGCTGCAGCTCGTAAAATATTCTCTACTACGGCTATGAAGGTACATATTCTTCTTCCTGATGAGCCAGAATACAGGAGAGCGTATCAATTGTGCGTCGTTGCTTTTCTTTGCTTTGTTGGTACCAGTCTGTTTTTTTACTTATGCATGCATGAGTGATTTGTTTTCGAATCGATGCAGATTCAAAGCTGCACTGGATGCTTCAGAAGGAGTTTCCTTAGGTCATTTGTTAGAGGGTAAGAAAAGCTTTATGTCAGCCTTGTCTGCCAGATTTGCAGTCATTGGTGAATCGTGTCCAGATCCGATTGATGCTGCTGAGAAAGCGGATATGTACATGTGTGTGAATGCCAGTACAGTTGAATTGAAAGATCTTGAGTCGTATGTGAGTGAGAGAGTGGGGTCTGTAAAACCATTGATTACTTGGAATATGGAGCTTGATAATCTTCGTGCTGACCTCGGCCTGCTTGGCTTTCCACCCAAGGATTTGCAATATCGATTTTTATCTGCTTTCAAGCCAGTGTTCTATATTAGACAGCGGGATTACTCCAAGACAGTTGCAGTGGCACCTTTTATTATAAACTATTCTGGTGCTTTGTTTCGGGAATATCCAGGTCCATGGCAAGTTATGCTGAGACAGGACAATGGAGTCTATGCGTGTGTAGCAGAGGATGCCTCCCGTCGATATGGTCTTGGTGAGTTCAAGGCAGAATTGACAAAGGCCATGGGGCTGGATGTGGAGCCAGAAGGCTCAACCATGGCATTCTTGAGGACCGGATACAAAACCAGTACATGGTGGGAGGATGATATTGACCTTGAAAAGTCCAGTGGATGGAGAACATAACATAGTAAACATAATGTGATCAATATTACTTTTAACACACGAGTAAACGATATTAGACCTGAAAATGATGCATCTGCATACAAAATAATATATTTCCTTTTTTAAGTTTCAAATTTAGAACCTCTTCCATCCGCTCTCTCCGCGAGGGATGATTTCTGGCACAGATTTCTTGATTCTATACCAGGTCACTGGGTCCACTCCGAGAGCAATCATTACTCCAAATTGCTGGCATCTTTCTGGCATAGCCCAGATGAAGGCTCGAATGTATGTCACTCTTTGTGCATGCATGGGCAAATTCTGGACAACTGCAGGGAGTGCTGCCCACCATCCTTCAGGAGGAGCATCATCCCAGCAATCGTTCATAATCTTCTTCTGAATTGGTCCTGAGATGTAACGCCGAACCACAGGTTTGATGTTATCTTCTACATAGTCATAAACACTGCATGTTTCTTTCACAAATGAGGAAACAGAGTCCTTGAGGGCTGCACCAGCAATACCACTGGACTCGTTCAAGAGAATCTCTCCAAGCTTCTCTTGTGATTCCATCATCTTGTCGTTCAGTTCAAGGGCCTTGTTCTGATGTCCCGGGAAAAATGTTCCAATTTGCGGGAAGCATGTATCATTCTTCAGGCCAGAGTAAAACTTGTTCACTGTTGCAAAAGTTTTCCACTGAGATCTGAGGGAGGCAATCAGTCTGCTGTTGCCCGGATTGGAGGCGATGCTTTCAGCTGTTTTCTCCAATTTATACAGCATTTCTCTCATGGCATCCTGAGCAAGAGGCAGCTGGCTCATTGGTCCCCATTTATGCTCTGGAATGAACACTTTCAGGCGAGAGACTCCTCCATAGGTTCTGACAGTCAGCACAAATGCCGCAATTGAAGCCAAAGCGACGATACATGTGGCCAATACTTTTGTCAGAGCAGTCTGAACTGTCTGATCATATAATATTGCAGCCCATGCAAGAGCTGCAAAGGGAAATCCAAAGGCCCACATCTGCATGAAGAATTTCTCGGCCCACAAAAAGTGTCTCCATGCCATCCATCCAACGATGAGCGCCATAGATATAGAGCTGTAGAAAAGTGCCTGAGCAATTGGATCCATTTTTACGTTTGCAATGGAAGTTGCGTTTAGAGGATCAGCTCCTCCAGTGAGAACAGTCCAGGCAATGCTCGCAACTGCTGGGGGGGCAATCCAAATAGCCGCAAACATTCTCATTCTTGGGTCTGCATTGTGTCCCAATGCAAAGCGGGGGAACAACATGGCAAACAAAACGATCCACATGATTGTTCCAAATCCAAAGAAGAGATATGATACCTCGCGATACGAGGGATCGATGATGGGTCCAACCACTGAATAGATATACAAACCGACAGGAGCCATCAGCCATGCTCCATTGGCATGCCCATCGTGTCTCAGAGTCGACAGCCAATTACCCACAACAATCACAGCAATCAAAGTTCCTGTCGATGATCCAATCCAAAACAGGACTCGGGCAAGTGCAGTTGAGTATTGGTCCCAGGCCAAGAATCCATAAATGGCAAACACCATGGAAGGCACAGAGAAGGCATTATTCATTGCTGGATGCATCCACTCAGACCTGACCTTGCTTGGATACGTGAACATTTTGAAAACGTAGGGTGCCGTAAACACGACAGTGTGTATCAAGGACAACAAAGTAAGAATTTGCCAGATCAAGTCAGGCAATGCATATCTGGGTGCCAGGCTCAAAAACTTGAAAGCAGCTGGGATTGCAGCCACACCAACAACTGACGATTGAAATGCTATTTTAGAATGCTTCACAATTGCAAAATCTTCCCTTTCCCAATCGTCAGTCTTCCCAGTCTTGTAAAACAGATCAATGTTTGTCTTTCTTGGATGGTCTTTGAATTGGTGAACCACCCTCTCTGGCTTGGATGGATTGACCACCTTTGTCCATTCATTCCATGTGTACTTTGTCTCTGGTAGAGCATTAATATGCACCATGTACACGGTATCTGGAATCAATTTCAGTCGAATAGCATGCCCAAAAAACCAGCAACCCGCACAGAAATTCAAGAATGCTTCTAGTCCGGCAAAGAAGGCCAAAATGGCAGCAAACACGGTTGCACCCTGCCACACTTTTGTAAACTGAAGAATCACAATGATGGCACTGAACAAAATTCCCACCAGAACCGCAAACTGTTTCGGAGGTCCAGCCCCCCATACAGGCCCAGTCTCTCTTCCAAAGTACCGAGGCCCCACCAGATCCCACACTCCAGTGATGAGCATTGCAATTGCTCCCAGAGGGGATATACCAGCACCACCATAGAATCGAATGCAAAAGTCAGTCAACAGCCCCACAGAGAGCCATTTATATGACCTTTCTTCCTTGTAGGATAATGCAGCAATCACTACACAAATCACAAAGACTTGGCATCCAACCCATCGAATCACACGGCCATCCACAGTATTTGGAAATTCAAAAAGAGCCCCAATAATATCTGGCGACCCTTCGTCCACCCCGGCCAGAGGAGCCTGAGCACCCCCCTTTTCTACATCTTCTCCAGCATCCCCCAGCATGGTATCAAATTCACCACTCGCAATCAGGGCTTTTGTCTCATTGCATCCGCCCACAAGAGTCCCGTTAATAAAGACGAATGGAACTGTCTTCTGGTTGCGAGTCGCTTTCAGCGTCTCCAGTACCGTGGAACCTGAAATAGAACCTCCAAACTGGTCCATTTTGAAGTATCGAAACGGAATACCCATCCCCAGCATGGTCCTGGTCACCTCAATGCAAAATGGACAGGTAGACCGTCCAAACACAACCACGGCATCGGACTCCACTGCAGTCTGAATCTTATCCTCTACAGTCTCCCCTTTTAACAGAGAGAAATCCTCGTAATCCCCTCCCACAGCAACATCTGCCTGCTGCTTCTTGTCTTCCTCTGACATAATGACACACTCTTCTGTATATATCTGTACGCACAAGCAACACCAACACACATAAATCTAAATTCTTGTAAACACATCAAAACAGTCTGGAAACCTTCAACTCTCGCTCATTCAATCAAATACAAACAGCGTCCGTCTCTCCTCGGATGCCAAGAGACTCGCTTGATCAATCGACTGACACATCGACTCACCTGGTGCAATGCCCCTCCAGTACAAACCAAATAACGATATTTATAACCCTACCAAGGCTCTTTCTTCACTCTATTATCACATTCATTTGTGATCCATGATGACGGCAGTTGCATCGTTATGGATCCCGTCATCGATGACGTGTACACGAGACTGATTGGAGGAGCTCGGCCGGAGGGCGCCCGCCCTGATTTTATTGCCTCGAGTACTGTGTGGTTGCAACCACCATTGTGGTTGCGTAGAACTAGTAACGAGTACTACTTTTGTTTCGTGTATACCCGGTATTTGAGCAGTAATTAAATTCATTTGGAGATAGATACTGTTGTCGCTGTTGGATATCTCAAGTACGTGTATACATTAATCATAGCTACAGAGCTTCATACATGTACGGAATACCATCTTCTCTCCAGGACACTCTCCCGCTACACAGTGCAGCTACACACCGAGGATACAGCTGATGTTCCTGCAGCCCTCACGCCATACCCGTCAGCATACGTATAATAGTTTTAAAAGTAATTGATAATACAATACAGAGTAAGAAATATCCCAGTAATAATAATAATAATAATAATAAACATACCTGCTGCAGAACTCTAGCAGCCAGAGTATCCGGAGAGTCAGTTGGATACACTGGGACAACAGCCTGGGCCAATATGGGCCCTGTGTCGTACTCCTCGTCTATGAAATGGACAGTTGGGCCAGAGAATCGGGCTCCAGATGAAATCACAGCCCTATGCACTCTGCTTCCGTAGTATCCTTTCCCTCCAAAAGATGGCAGCAAGCCTGGATGGATGTTGAGGATGGCTCTTGGGAAGCGCTGCACCAGTTGACTGGGGATGAGCTTCATATAGCCGGCAAGAATGATGAAATCCACCTTGTATTCCTGCAATTAATTATTAAACTTTAATAGTAGTTATCTACGCTACTTAAAATCATCATAATCATCATCCCTTGTCGACAAGGGGAGAGTACTGCTGCTGCTGCTACTAGACGATACCTGGTGAAGAGCCTCTGTGAGCCCAGATGTGGACAGAGGTCCAGATGATTGTATTGACGACGTCGAACTGCTGCCATCTACTCTAGTTGCAGGAGGACTATTTTCACCAACAATAGCAAGATTCTCATCATCAATACCACCGAGGGATTCGTCACCTCTACGGGTCGGCGGGTACATGAGCACGTCAATACCGTGCTGTCTGGCATACTCTGCACCTCCGCAGCTTGGAGCATTCGTCACCACCGCCACTACCTCCCCTTCGATTGATCCAGCTAGTATAGAAGCATAAATAGCTTTGAAATTTGAGCCTCCTCCACTGACAAACACAGCAAGTCGAGCAACTCTCGAATGCGTTGCATCTGTTGATGTGGTTGCATCCCACTGACGATGCTGTGCTGCGACAATACATGAGCGACTCGATTTGCGATGAGTTTTCTCTATGCTTTCTATTATATTAGTAGTACTATTTCTATGTACATAGAGCAAACGCGGAGTCAGAATGGTCGCCTGTGCTGAAATAGATGACACACATGCAGCACCGCATTTCCCTGTGCCAAACAGACTATTCATCATGGAATTCAGTACATCTGAAGAATAATATCACTTTTCATGCATTTCATGTATATATTTCATCCGTGGCAAATATATAATGAAGATCATCTGCAGGTGAAATTTTTCATCGATATATTGATGGCGAAGAGATTTTGGTGCTTGGATTCCTGTGACAGGAATCCAGTCATGTCTGCAGGCAGATCTGGCAAGCTTAAAGGCAGGAGCGTTTGCAGAGATTTGACGTTTTGACTGCTTTTATGAGCTGGTCAGCGAGCCAAAATACAAATATTTTACGCTATAGCGTCTTAGCTAAGAACCGGTTACATATATGTGCCGTGTATGATGACACTCGTGGTTTTGTTCATCGAGCGGCAAAAAGTCATCAGTTAGGTAGAAATTTCAAAACATTTGGATCATTTAAAAAAAGAAAGGATGTCTAAATGTTCCTCTGGTAACATAGGATTTCCAATTGGGGTATTGAATACGACATTTCCTGTATTTCCGGCACCTGGCCGTCTTGTGACGTTATCGTGGCAGACGAGGGTGCCCCTCGCTCCTTTTTTTGGCAAAGGCAGCCAATGGATACCCTGCTCATCACTGGTAGCGATTGGAAGAAACGTGTGCGTCCTGATGCAAAGAATTGGAATTTTGGCTGTCACAAAATTATATACGATATTCTCCATGTTCAGCACATTGGTGCTCTGTGATACCATCCGGGTAGCATCTGCTGTCGTTGTCTGCTGTGCATGGCCACCTGAATGACTTGGGTCAGCTTCTCCTAAATTCCTGGTCGAGCAAATTCCCCAAATTCCTTTATAGATGACTTCTTACCAGATCCAACCGAGGTGAATGCAAATGTACCAAATAGAATGCATGCAATCATATCCACTGAAACACATGGAAGGCTCTAGACACATGACTTTGTTCGATTCGATGCCTTGTCATGCAACCACAGGCCCAACTGGGCACATGGCCATGTGGGCACATATTGCTCCAGATATACCGATAGAGAGTTGGAGTAAAGTAGTCTTCAGATGCTACTTCTGTATGATATCAGTTCGATCACATCAGACGATCGTGCTGAGTGTATGCTGGCAGTAGCAGCATGACAGTACGATATATATATATATAAAGGCGGTATTGGAGAGCGCTTTCTGAAGCGATGGGCGCGTATGCTCGGATATGGCCCTATACGATCACCAAAATATGTACATTGTACTTTTTCTAGACCTTCATAGCGGACTCTCGCTGCTTTACGGGAATAAGGTTTCGGTGACGAGTACAGTATGCTATACCTTCACAGTCAACTGCCAACTCGGCTTCCACATCGTCCATCTCGCAAACGGCGTGTATTTACTCTGTTAAGATACGCTATCGATCTCTTACGACTATTTCTTAGATATTTTTATCCAACATCTGATAATATTTCTCACATCATGAAGATCTCCACAAACATCAAGGCATGTGTCCTTCTGACCATGCTGTTGGCATTTTCAGTGGGTGGTACCTATGCCAGAAAGGGCAAGGGCCCCAAAGGGAATAAGGGCAAAGGTCCGAAAGGAGAAAAGCCAGGTGAAAGACCTGCGGGAGCAGGACAGAGGCCAACAAGAGGTCCACCAGGGTTGGGCATCTTTGCCGATGCTGGCGCTGACGAGCCAACGCTTCTTGCTACCTTACCAAAAGCCAGGGATGGCACTCTCGGGCTTGCAGCTAATGGTCAAATCATGCTTGTCTTTCAGAATCACAGAAGGCCAAAGAATGAGACAACTGGACCAGAGCTGTTGGCCAGTTTCTCAGAGACAGGAGAGTCCTGGAGCGATTCGGAACGAGTTGTGATCCAGGGGCTCCCGGCTGCCGTTTCTTTTGTTGCTAACCCTACACTTACTTCATCAATATCAGGTCCACTCATGTACTTCGCAGGTGCCAGTGACAGAAACTTGCTTGAAACATCAAGTGCTATTCACGTAGCTACCCACAATGGTGGTACAACATTCACCTATGTTGGCCAAGCATTCTCAGTTTCTGCTGCGGTGATGGGAAAGAGCGCTGTAGCATTCGACGGCGATACGGGATTCATGGTTGTTCCAAGTCGCGGTGCCGTGAGATATGATGACGATGATAATGACGAGAACGCTTCTCCAATTGTTGCTCGCAAGCTTTTGGATAACAAGAAGAAGAGAGGGAAGAGGGGATCCAATACGGCGTTCCTTGCTACAGGAACCGGTCCAGCGTCTTTCGGACCAACCTACATAAATATCACCCTCCCACAGGAAAACAGGAGAAACGCCTGGGTTGGAACATTGCTTTCTAGCGGAAACCAACTGGTGTTCTATGGAAGCGGACCAGGACCATGGCCTGTCGTCTCATCTGATTCAGGTGCCACCTGGACTGTCTCTGATACCCCCGTCAACTATCCATCCCAGGATCCATCTGTTCTTCCAGTATCCGGTAGGACACTTATTGCTGCTGGGGTAAAAAAATCCAGGGGCCCAAAGCCAGCACCAGCACCAGCACCAGCACAAATGGCAGCACAAATGGCAGCATAATTTGGCATTGAAGCTTGTCTATTTGTCATAGATGCTCGTTGTCTCTTTTTCCTTTTGCTCGTCGTACGAGTTTTTAACAAGAGACGCTGAATGTAAATAAATACCACAATACCAAACTGAATGGATTTTGCCCTTTCAAGAAGGAGAAAGGAAACAGCACTTGGGCAATCAAGATATATATCTTGCATACGCAATATTGCGATTAATTGCAATTGTGCCAGTGGCACTGAATTCAGAACCTTCGAAGGTTTCCCATGCATAAATGCCTTGATCAAGGCTGATCATGGTCAAGGCCCAAAAGGCTAACAAATCGCGGAATCAAATTCTGAAGATTTCACAGTATATCTATAGGATGATATGAATATGATTTGAGTCCACACTTCGGGCTATAACGTCTCGGTGAGGTCATAATGGGCGAGAATTGACACGCTGGGAAACCCGTCAGGCTCCCAGCAGGGATGTCGGACTACCACTAAGGTAACGAGCGTCCTTATGGGAATCATTATGGGAAAACGGTTGTCGTACAATCGGGATTTGGAGGCTTAAAACATTTTAATTAATTATTATAAGAATAGATGCGGCGTTGGAATCTCCGATTTTGGCCATTTTAGTGGAATTGTGGAAGCCGAAGTTTGACGCGAATGCCCTCTCTTTCTGACCTTTCCCGAAATGTTCAGAGGAGGCCTATCTCGAGGTATTTCTTGAATAATATATTATATTTTGGTATAATATACGATATTTGATACTGAAAATTGTATATGGTCGCCTGAAGGCTTGTATGGACCGTTTCACCTGGAAGTAATCGACTTCTGAGGTTGTCTTCGATCAGACGCGACCTTCTATCGAAAAATATGATGCGTTGGATATGGTTTTTGTTTCCACTCTTCATTAGACAAAGGGACAAGAGAAAAAAAACATATTCAACTTAAGTTCTTGACCCAATTATAGCGTAAAGGGACAAAATAATCAATATAGTTACTTTTAGGTGTCTCCAACTGCTTAGTGTACGGATCTAGACATCCAGATCGATCTGATCAGACGGCATGACGTCCTTGATCAAGAACGTCAGCGGTCGACGACGACGGTCTGTGACTGATCAGCGAGTCAGTCACAGACCGATGTCTGAATTCAAAAAGTCGATGGGAATTCCCGTTCGATGGTGTAAAAGTCACTCAATTTTGTAAAGAATGGTGAGATGGAGGTTGTTTGCGTAGCAGCATGATGGGTTCCCGATTGGGAAAATGACAGTTACGTGTCCTGGCGTTGGTCCACAGTTGCGCGGCAAGGAGTCAATATGTGTTGTTTTTCATCGCTCTCTTGGGATTCGACATTTACTAATAAAGAGGAGCCTCTCCTGTGCGTATGCTTCTCTGAGGCAAGGCCCCAAGTTGAAAGGACATGAGGCGTGGCATTTTGGGAGAGCACGTGCGAGAAGACGTGGCCTTCGGGCAGGTGCAATGGGGATGGAGGATGAAGATTATGGTGACGGCGAACAAGATGCTTTTCATGAGCCCGAATTTGCGCTGATTCTAGTGGCATGTCTGATTGGCATAGGGACTGGTGCCAGTGTGGTGCTGTTCAACGATGCTGTCGAGTACATTCGCCAAGTGTTGTGGGACGATACTACTGTGGTAACTGGTAGACAGCTGCTATCCCATCTTCCAGAATCAGTGCTGGTTCCACAGCTGCTGCTGCCCCCTCTGCTGGGATCCATGCTGGTGGGGCTCATCACAGCCTCTACCACTTCTGGGACAGCCAGCAGTTCTACTGATGGGAAGTTGAAAAAAGGCGGCCG
This sequence comes from Picochlorum sp. 'soloecismus', assembly GCA_002818215.1. Taxonomy (NCBI): domain Eukaryota; kingdom Viridiplantae; phylum Chlorophyta; class Trebouxiophyceae; genus Picochlorum; species Picochlorum sp. 'soloecismus'. The sequence goes on along the minus strand of PJAJ01000023.1, from coordinate 69,693 downwards.
CACAATTGTCAGGAAATTGGCTAGGGTTATGAATGCAATTATTTCCTTGGGGACGGGAATATCTCTGGGGCCGGAAGGTCCGAGTGTGGAGCTGGGAAAGGATGTCGCACAGGCTGCAGGAAATCTGTTGAAAAGCAATGGAAGGAGGCATCTGGCCCCATTGCTTGCAGCGGGGTCGGGGTCGGGCGTGGCTGCGGGCTTCAATGCTCCCGTGTCGGGTGTTTTCTTTGCTGTCGAGACAGTGTTGCAAAATAGAAAGGCAAGTCCTGTTTCTGGCAGTAATGGACTTACTATTGCCATGGTGTTGCTGGCATCTGTGCTTGCTGCAGTGGTTTCGCAAGCAGGTTTGGGTAGTTCTCCGGCATTCAGAGTGCCAGACTACAGGCTAGAGTCTCTGTTCGAGCTTCCACTGTACTTGGTGTTTGGTTCGATCTGCGGTTTTGTGTCTTCTTCGTTTTCATACTCCTTGAAAATTACATCACAGGCGTTTGAGCAGTTGCAAGGGGAAGAAGAGCCAAACCTAAAAATGGTACTACTTCCAGTCATTGGTGGTTTGACTACTGGAGTACTAGCACTAGGATACCCGGAAATACTATATCAAGGATTCGACAATGTGAATGCTGTTCTCAGTTCCAGCAGTGGAAGTGATTACTCTGTTTCAATCCTGATACAGATTGTGATTGTTAAAATTATAGCCACATCTGTGTGCCGAGGTAGCGGGCTTCAAGGTGGTATATACGCTCCATCAATCTTCATTGGGGCATCTCTAGGATCAGCATTCGGACTTGCTTGCAATATACTTGCAGATTCTCTGCACGTGGCAGTGTCACCGCCTCAAGCATATGCCCTGGTCGGGGTGGGTGCCATGCTTGCATCCACATGTGAAGTACCATTGACGTCAGTCTTGTTGCTATTTGAACTAACTAGAGATTATTTAATCATATTACCAACACTAGCTGCCGTTGGAATCAGCTTTTGGGTGAGTTCATACTGGAAAAGCATCACAGAAGAAAAAACAACAGTGAGGAAATTTCAGAACCTCGGCCAGGAAATGGACAAGTCGCTGCATGCAGATGTTGTACAGGAATTTGGGGATACGATAATCATAGTGGACCAAGGTTTCACAGTGGATCAAATAGTGGTTTTGCTCGCAAAATTCAAGAAGAAAAAGGCAATCATCAAGTCTCATGGCAATGAAATCCATTGCTCATTAGAAACGCCAGTTGACCCTGCACTAGAAACAAAAAAATAGATCATTATTATTGCAGATTGTAGAATTATTAGAAATAACTTAGGAGTTGGTTTCATGTCATGTACCATGTATCGTACTGTTTTTTACAGATATATATATATATATATATATTGTTAAATAGCATTGTAATAGTTTCTGGACAGGATGACGATGTTTCTAGTCTTCTATTCCACAATTTGTGACTGTGATTTTCGAGAATGGCTTTCCGAAAGATTTTTCTGCTACACTTGCACGTCTGTCACCGGCCCTTTTTCCAGCTTGAAAGAATGGACTATTTGTATTATCTTTGACACGAGGAAGTCTAGATAGGCGCTCGACGACATCCATACCCTCCACAACTCTTCCTATCACCAGGTTGGTGGAATCCAATTCTGGCGCTGGACCTGTCGTGATTGAGAACTCGGTGCCATTAGGAATCTCCCCAAACTGCTCAGTGACCGAAACGAATTTTCCCTTCACTGCAACTAGTTTATCTTTAGTCTCTAATTCTTTTCTGGGCCTCACATTGATCGAGACCAACCCAGCAACATCATGCTTACGTCCAGAAGAATTCAGCTCATCCTCTAGTACTTCCACATTATTACCACCCGAAATCAGAGTCCTCTCGCTTGCCTTGTACGATAGAGCTTTGAGTCCGCCACCTGAAATGTAATTGTCTTGAAGCAGGGTTATCTTAGATCGCCTGTACCCAACACCTTCTATACCTTGAGCCAAATCCAAGAATCTTTGGGCACCCACTTGGTTGTTGGGCCCTGATACACTCTCTATTACGACGCGACCTTCAGGCTGGCCGTCTATGGCAACATCAAAAAACGCTCTTTTTTTCACCGATTCAGAATATCCTTCTCCGGCAAAGGCAGGATTGACTTTTTCGGCTTGGGACAGCAGGGAGAGAGCCAAAAGAGAGTTCAAAACAATGTCGCGCCTTGAGCTCAAACCAAAAGTCTCAACTTCCCGGCAATCCGAGTCATGACAATTCACAATTTCAATTCTCCTTTTAAACATGCATCGATCGCCATCAAATCGATGCACAGTGCATCCCTTTGCCTTGTTCCCAAACTTTGACAAATTTGGACAAGAGCAATAGTTCGTCTGATTGATGGAAATCTTCGCTCCAAAAAGCATCGTTAGTATATTTCGATCAAGTATGTTTATTTTGTATTTATCTTCTTTCCGCACAAGTCTTATCCCTTTGATTTAGAAGACCCCAATCGGATTGATGTAACTGCCCATCGAGATATCCAGATGAGATTCGGCGGAATTTCCGCGCGGAAATTTCCGTATTTGAGACGTGCCAGGACATTGTGCTCGGCAAGGGCGGATCTGGTGTTTTCGTCAAGGTTATTAAATATGGCGTTAAGGAAGTCGCTACTTCAATATTAAACAACACCAAATTATTCTCGGATGAAAGCAGTCTGTCGGCATATCATACTGAGAACATAATACATTAGCAGGCATGGTCGCGGCAATTGCAAGAGAGACTTTCAGCGTATACAGAGCTCTTATTCGATCATCGCAGCGAGGTATGTCATTAGTATATATTTAAAGTACTTTTTACACGGTGTACCTTCGTCGGATTTGCCTGGCGTTCTTGGGAGCCGAGTTGTACAGCCTTGTAAGACGCTTTTCTTCATCTTTGTTTTTCCGTGCATGCCCTGCAGCATTCAAAGGTGACTTACAGATGATTGCTGCTGCAAAATCTGAGATTAGAAATCATATAGAGGTAAGATATTTTGTGAACCTACAAGCATGTGAACGGCTGGTCCACTCAACTTGGTTGAGTTGCTGCAGAAGTCCAAAGGTGTACAAGTTGAGGCTCAGGTTCAGGAGCTACAAGCTCAGGGCAGAGAGGCAGCAGAATTTCTCAGGACGTCAATAATGCAGTCTTCTCCAAATGAACGGGGGAACTGGCAGGTAGAGCTGAATCAAGAACATGCAGGACGAGTAGTGGAGCCCATTGGCCCTGAATCTGTGGGCAAGCCATAAATATACAGGGTTTAAGACCCCATTATGTTCTTAAAAACTTATATGCTTACATAAAAAGATGGATTCAGGTTAAAATATATGGAAAATAGGGTTCCGAATATAATTCCTTAGACGCTAGTTACTCATCATAGTCATCATCATAGTTGCCTTGCACTGGTCGCTAAGGCAAGAACAATCATTCGTAACTCTTGGGCATGGTTGTGGATGGAAAGTCATCGAAACAAACGAACCAACATAAGTACAACATAATCAACATAAAAATGCATTCGTGCTCATCGATCAAAAAAGATGCAAGTTGTCCCGGTTGAAAAAGTGGCAACACATTAAGAACCAACATTCAAATAGAATAGTAAAAACACACCATGAACCCACAAATCCAACACAATAGGATTTGCAGTCCATGGCCAATATTCGCGGTAACCCTTCAAATCATGGTTAAAAAAGGCATATTTCAGCCATGTATGAGCATCCTTGCTCACCTCGCAATTAATTCTGCGCTTTGCATACCCAATGGTAATGATAATAATCTGGTCTATTGTTCACTTACTTGCAGCTGTAATCCTTTTTTTATAAATCTACTCCTCGTGCACCTAAAAGCTGGGGGAAAAAATCTTCAAACGCTAATTCTGAAATCTAGTAAAACATCTGGCTCTATCTAATCAATCCCAATGAAATCACAATTCCTCTGATTAAAGAAAATGGCTAATCGCTCTTGCCATCATAGGTCAAATTAGGTCAATTTTTTATGGATCCATATCCTGCAAATGTGCATGTATATTAAATTCTTGGTTATTTTGAATTACCAATCATTGCTGCAGTCCAGAAAATTTCTCTCTGTAAAGCCACCATTGGACCCCAACGAAGTAGTTGAGGAAGAATTCGGCATATGAAAAATGCTGGAAGTCTCTGAATTTCTGATCAAATTCTCTGTAGCAACCTGCCCGATGCTAACATGAGAATCCGAAAACCTGCCCATAGCCAAAGCTTTCAATGCTTCAATTGCTTCTGCAACCGCACTTGCCTGCTTAGCCCTTGCTTTCTCTGCTGCGACCTCTGTCAGTGCTGCAATCTTTTGGTCTGTTCCCGCATGGCTCATGAAAGAAGTAACTTCTCCTGCGTTTTGAAGTCCTGGGGTGCTATACCCTGACCCATTGCCTGAAGAGGCTGATAAATCGGCTAGAGTACATGTTGGAGATTCCTCATGCTGGCATCGAATTTGTGGTAGAGCAAAGCCATGCGAATTGCTCCCACAAGATGTATCTGTGGAATGGCTTTGCACAACCGGGTCCCTCAATTGGTCCATTGAATGAGCAAAGAAGCATATTTGCCTGGTGCATTTTGCACCTTCCTTGCACAGCTCAGTCCTATATTTTGCAGGATGAAGCCAACATTCAAACACGCCGTGGGCCAGAGGACATGCATCTCCCCATTTACAATTTCCTTTACGGAAATGAGGACAAGGCAATGGTTTGTACACATACACCCTTGGATCCCTTCTGCGTGCTCGCTCTCCAGGGTGCAAGTAAGGACATTCTGCTGTATCATGTGGAATTCCAAGATGCGGACAGGCTTGGATCTTGAATTGATACATCCTGAACTCATCGCTGTCATAATTACAGCCATCAATTTGCTGAAGACGCTCAATTGGCGTCAGATATCCTTGTTGTTCCTCTATTGAACTCAAATTCACGTTGCAATTCGCTTTGTTTGCACAGCATGGCTGGATCTTGCCTTGCACAGCCTGGCCTGGTGTACATCCCTTGAAGTCTGCCAGTGCCCTATCAGCCCCATGCTGGACCAGCAGGGCGACCACTCTGGCGCTTGCCAGTGTCGGCTTGCAATTGCATGCCAGATGAAGAGCGGTCTTTCCATCGGATGGAGATTGCGCATTCGGGTTCAACCCATGTCGTAGGAGCACATTCACGCATTTGACTGCCTGCATGGATGCCGCCAGCTGCAGCAGCGTCCTGGCCACAGGGGCCGATGATACATCACCATGTTCTTCCCACTCAAACCACCCATCTAGACTTCCCTTGTTGTTTTCGAAGCAAGATTCCAACAAATCACTATTATCCATCAGGATACCTTGCAGCACTCCAAAATCGACTTCTCTCATCGTTACTCTTTCTGGTTGCATGTTGTCTTATCCCTCCTTCACAGCGTCAGAACCAGACACATGCACCAATATTTGTTCAGTTTGCTACCGTAATCAAGATCTAACTATCTGTAGGAATTAGGAATTACAATCATGTTATATATATACAATCTCATTTTCTGAAACAGCAACCCCATGAATACATGCCCAACCCATGCATTCCCCAACCACAGAATGTGGGAGAAGATTGCCCATCGATTTGGATATCCCTTAGCAGTACCAGCTAAAGCTATACTGCCGACCCGTATCTACCACACCGCCCCCCCACACGCCTACTTCTACTTTACCTCACACCCTCTGATCTTAATCCGTATCACAGTCATTCAAGGACATCGTAGCACAATATTCTACCGTTGAAACGCGACAACGGTGCGGCTGAATCAAGACCCGCGCACCTCTCTCTCCTACGGATATACACTACCCTATATGCTATACTATTACAGCATTAAATGAAGGATATCACTCTGATTTGTGATGAAAACACCACAAATCTACCAAAATGCTAGACACACCAAGCGTCGCCTCAAAATTCGATGCCAACGACACGCACACGAACGCGTTGACCTTGCACGCAGCCGGTGAGTGATCTCTTCACACTACCAAAAACGCAAGAGCGTCTCAGAACACAAACAGAATTCGATCCAAGGAAAAAATAGTTTCCTAATCTACAGAGTAAATAAATTATACTAAAATTCTAAACTAGTTTGTCTGCTGATTGCCTCAGCATCTTGTAGCCCTAGGCATGCTGGATCCAGCCCCGGAGCAACTGAATCTCTCTGCTCGAGGCACGCTACCCAATCTGTGCTCGAGCTCATCTGATGCACCACATGGTGGTGATGCAACCCTCGAGGGTGTGGAGCTCCACAGGTCGGTATTATTGGGAGATACCAGAGAAACAATCCAAAGACGTCCTACTCAATCTGTTATATGATCGTGGCATACTTTTTGCTGCACAACTATTCGAAGCGGCAATGGCTTTGCACAGTATTCCCTTGTAGCTACAGCCTGTAGCCGCCTGGCTAGGCAGTACAACAAGAAGCAGTACAGTTAACTGCTCTGCTCACTGTTTTTTATTTGAAGCAGCATCGAGGATCTCGAATGATATGAAAAACATTTCTGCTATATCAATTTAGCGATAGTACATTATTTATACCAAAGGTATCTTTCTATCTGAGCCCAGATTCATTCGCTTTGCCCTGACTGTTGCTACTCGTCTCGTCTGGAAGCCTTTATTGCAAGACTTTGCAATGGCAAAAGCTCCAAAGGCGGCGACCATTTTAGTCAAGCTGCTGAGCTCTGCGGGAACCGGATACTTTTAGTACGTGATTTGATGCATTCTAGGCAAGAGGTGGAACGTTTTTCTGGTCACCATTCAACCTCAGGATTGTGTGTAAACTCTTGCTTTGCGTTAGTTTGAGGGAATAAGAGCATATATAGATGATAAAGAATATATGATTGTTATTGATCGCAGTGTGGCAAAGAAGAACCCAAGAAAGCTGCCCCAGAAATTAGAGTTTATGAAGTATGATCCTCGGGTGAGGAGGCACGTGCTCTTTACAGAGACCAAACTTCGATGATGGAAGCAGTGTAAAATATTATTATTTGATGTATTATATTTATCTGGATAAAATTGATAGTATAGACTATAGCGATATTGAATAGAACACGTAACTCTGTTGAGTTGTAAACTCGTTTACACACACACACATGGTGGTGAGACTGCGACTGGCTCGTTTTGGTCGAAGGGTGGGTGTCAGTTGATTGATTCAGCGTTGTTTTTCCTCAAGTATAATATTTTCGTGATTAAGATGCGTTATACGAGTGTTCCGCTTCGAATCTAGTTGGAATGCTGAGGGAAAATGGTGTGCGATGTCTGCAGAATTTGCCCTTCTATAGGATATTTGCTGCGGATGCCCGCAGTCCGAGGGATGGTAAACATCTAGAAAATTTAGGGTATTATGATCCTGTTCCCGAGAAGGATGGGAATAAGCATGTGGGTTTGAATATAGAACGAATCAAATACTGGCTGTCAGTAGGGGCACAGCCTTCGCGGACGGTTGCTAGGTTGCTTGGGCAAGCAGGGGTGATTCCAAAAGGGCCCACTAGTCTGTCTTCGGGGACAGTTAAAAATCCAGATAAGAGGAATAAGACCAGAGTGGAAAGTAGTAGTACAAACGAATAACCATTTTTTTTCAAATTCACGGACATGTAATTTATTCGTCGTCTTGCACTTCAGAATCTGTCTTGTCGTCAGGGGAGAGGGCAAGAATTGCTTCAAGGGAGCGTTTGGCATCCTCAAACTCCTCTTTGTTGCTGGACTGCCCTACAAGGTCAGATATAGTGGGAGGCAAAGGGGCCTTCCTTTCACGAACCGACTCACAACCAAGTTCTTTGAGCATTATCTTGAAACCATCTACTTCGTCTGGCTGAAGCAAGGTTGTCATGATGCCGTGTGAGGAAAAACCAATCCTACCCATTCTGCCTGCCATGTGCAGATAGTCTGTCTTTGAATGAGGAGGATACATGCTGTAGACGTGTGTCACCGCAGGCAAGTCTAATCCCCTCGAAGCTGAAGGAGTTGCGACAAGCAGGCTGGCCTGGTTGTCTCTAAAGGCATGCAGTGAATGTATGGGTTCCGCTCCATCTGGCAGCAAGATTGAAATCGAATGTTTGCCCCAAAAGATATTGCGCAAAGGCTCGGCCAAAGATTTTGCTGTTTCCCCACAATCAACAAAAATTATCACTCTAGGAGGGTGAGAATCAGGATTCTGCTGTTTCAAATCTCCCAAGATGCATCTGCACATGGTCCCTATCTTCTCTGACGCGGTTTTTACTACTACATATTCATGTACGACAGAGGATGACTCGAGCTTGAGTTTCTCTCCAATCGAAACCTCCATTGCATTCTCAATCCAATGATTCTCTTCAGCATGATCTAAAAGACTGGTCACAATACTAGCTCCTGAAAGAACAACTATTGGGCGTTTCAATGATGACCCTTTTTCGGCATCTCTTTCTCCAGAATCGTGTATCTTTTCTCTCTTCACTGCACTAGATAGTATGAAGTCAAGATCATCTGGATATGCCTGATAGCATGCATCCACCTCATCAACACAAACTGCCAATGCGTGCTGTGACACTTCAACACCCCTTTTCAACGCTTGTGCTATCAAATCTGGAGTTCCCACTACCACGTGAGCACATGATAGATATCGTTCTTCTACAGACCTTTCTACCTCATCAGGCATTAGCAAACCCCTGACTTTCAGGCCCTTGGGGCCAAAATACCGAAACATATTACCCCTTTGTCCTGGGATACCAGAGTTCACTGATCCGCCAAACAATTTAAAGATAAGCATGGCAATTTGGACCCCCAACTCCCGAGTTGGCACAACAATCAAGAGCTGTGGGCCATCCAAATCTTCAGGATACAACAAGGGGGGGTATTCAAGAATTGAGAGCAGAGGCAGAAGAAATGCCAGAGTCTTTCCCGACCCTGTAGAAGCATGAATAACGCAGTCATGCCGACTTCCCAAGACTAGTGCAGCCCTAGACTGCACTGGCGTCGGAATTGGGTATCCTAAACCTGCAGTACGTTCGGCAAGCCACTCCAAAATTCCCAACTGCATCCAACTCATTTGGCCATCCTGTCCCGAGCCATCTACATTTTGACCTGCAAACCTTTTTTGAATCTCATCTCGTATTTGTTCTGCAGCCTGAAAGTCCTCAGCCTCTACTGCCCGAGTAAGCATTGTGTGTAGACGATTCAAGTCTGACGTATTCCAACTGCTCTCGCTTGACAATTCTCTCTCGCCACTCTCTTCCAGGGATGCAACCTTACCATCATATCGAGATCGTAAATAAATCTGTTGATGCCTGATTTTATAAACCCGGAATAGTCTCGCGACAAAGGAACACTTAGAAGGTATCACGTACTTCATACTTACTTAAGCCAGATAAAGTGGGTGACGTTCTTCATCATTCATTTGAATTCCTAGAACCAAACTTTGTAAAAATGATTTAATAATGCTTAATTACTTATTCTTTTATGCTTTCGCATTTGATAGTACGAGAATACATTCCTTCTAATCTTTCCAGACCTGGACCCAAAATCAGAGGGAGGATGTCTCTGTTGTACAGAATATTTTTATATTGAATTTAAAATTGTGTCGGATTATCTTGATATCAACATTAACAGGAGATCTATCATTTTCTTAAGAAACGTACTCCTTTGGATCACAGATCTACAGGCAACCACTCCACCAGTTTGAGAAAGGCTTGAAAGATGGTTGTCAACCGCAGCAGTTTCGTCTCATTGGATCCAGTGCCTCGTTATGAATTTAAAATATATCGTCTGATTTAAAGGAAAAAAAAAGGAAGCGAGAGAATATTCAAGGAAGCCTTAGCTTTGATATGTCGAAAAAAGTGGCAAGCAAAGAGTTGAATTTAATTAAGTAACGAGGCGAGCGGGGAAATTTAAACATATCATACTGCGCAAGAAAGCATATTCAATCCACATCAAATAGGGAAAAAAAATTCACCATGCCCGTGGCAACAGATTTGGAGGAGCCCGTGTTTGAATTTGAAGACCTGGTACAGGACGACCTTCATAGGTCTTCCGGTGGTGAGGAGTGTACCAGCTATTGTTTATCGGACAAATTAATAGCAATTGGATTTGAAAGCGGATACATTAAAGTAATTGACTACAATGGAGATACTGTAAGTCCTTGCATTCTTCATTTCTTGACAGTTGTTGCCCTGTTTAGTTTTGTATGTGAGACTACCCAAAATGTGCATGATGCAGATTTGGACCTCTGAGAAAAGTGAAAGCAGCGTGTTGAGCCTGGCACTGGATTCCAAGTCGGAATACTTGGCAAGTGGCTCAAGCGATGGCCTGGCAATTGTGCAGTCGTTGTGTAATGACGAGGTGTATCAATTTAACCTGGGCATTCCAATCACTGTATGTGTCTCAAGATATAGTATACATTCTTGTGTAGTAGAGTCTACAGTTATATTTCGTTGTATACTCGCAGGCTGTTTGCATTGACCCCAGGTATTCGACCAGAAAGACGAAAGAGATCATTCTGGGAGATGCGAAAGGACAGGTGCATGTAGTCAGCAAGGGCTGGTTAGGCCCATCTCAAACAACAATCTTCCGAGGAAAGCACTCCATCAAGAATTTACAATGGAACGGTCGAATGGTTTCGTGGATAAGTGATTCAGGTGTTAGGATATATGATGCCTCGACTCATACTCCTATTGGTTCAGTGCCTGGACTGGAGCCTCTACGTTCTGGTGAGCTGGCCAATTTGCAGTGGATTTCTGAATCTCAAATGATACTAGGCTGGAACAATAGCATTTCTCGGGTTTTCATTCGACGAGATCGCATATCTATGGATTCATATGAAGTCCAGGAAGCGAATGAGAATTTGGTTAGGAATGCTGTCAATGAAGGAGAATTTTGTGTCAGAGGAAAATTGCTGGCAATCCATCATTTTATGAACCTGTTTTTGTTTATCACAACAAATGGATCCAATATTTTGCTTCATTTTGTCGCAGATGATTGCTCTACAACCGATACCATTACCGACAAGATGCCTCCCAAAGTGGGCATACATGTGCAGTCTGCACAAGTTCAGTTCCCTCCCCAACTTGAGAGACTTGATGGATTGCCTAAATCTGGCATTGGAAGTGGAATATCTTTTCAAGAATATTTGATGACCCATTCTGGAGAATTTTTGTTTTTTGTGTTCGCTGGGCCTCTTGTCGTAGGGGTAAGACAAATTGATTTACCCAGCAGACTCCGTTGGTTGGTGCAGCATCACCAGTTTGAGAAAGCATTGCAAGCTCTGTCCACAGAAAAAACACTTTCATCGGAAGCAGAAAGTTTCGTTTGTGACTCTTACATGAAACATCTTGTTGAGAATAAGGATTATGGAAAAGCGGCAGCCCTATCTCCCACATTGTTGAAACAGGATGTAGATGCATGGGAAAGATGGGTGACAATTTTTGCCCGGGATAAAATGCTGCCACTTTTAGTTCCATTTCTTCCATACAAATCATACACTTTATCAAATGCAACTTATAGCTTGGGATTGTCTTCGTGTTTACAACAGGGAGGTGCGTTTCGAGTTTTCATATTGTCCCTCTGGATTCTAGATTTTCTCATCCATCTTTGTCCACTCGAATCCTACAGATTATAAGACATTGCTCACGATGATTACCCAGTGGCCGGAAGATATTTATGATGTTGATAAAATAGAAAAAATTGTTCGGCTTCATAGAGAACGAAACAGGTCATTGTGGGAGATTTCCAAGTCCTTGGCAGTGCTTTACTCAAAATTGCACAAGCATGAGCAAGCTGTTGAGCTGATGGTCGAAATGCGAGATCCTGACGTTTTAAATTATATCGTGGACCATAAGCAACAGCATATGGCCTCTGAATTGGCGTCCAAATTAATGCTGATTGATGAAGTAAAATCAATAAAGCTGCTTGTGGAACATTTTGGCGAATGTCCCCCAGCAGAAGTCGTAAAATCCATTTTTTCCGAGAGCAATCTTTCTTCACTATCGGTATCAGATTTGAGCGATGAATGGTCATTTAGATTGTACAATTACCTTGAATGGCTGCACAGAAAAGATCCCTTGACATCATCTCATTTTGACACAATGCTCGTGGAATTGTTTGCCAGATTTGACAGAGATCTGCTGATGGACTTTCTGCAATCTTCGACTTTTTATTCTCTAGATAAGGCTCTGGAAGTATGTAGGTCACATTCGCTTTTGGCAGAAGAAGTATATGTACTAGGGAGAATGGGCTCAACTTTTGATGCCCTGCAGTTGCTGGTGCACAAGTTGAGAGATGTGCCTGCTGCTGTCAAGTTTGCAAGCGAATCTCAAGACGCCTTGTTATGGGAAGAGCTCATCCACCTGGCTAAGAAAGATGGTGAATTGGCATCCAAGCTGCTATTGTTTTCTGGACAAGGCATCGATCCATATGCTATCTTGTCTGAGATGCCAGAAGATGTAAAGGTGCCCCATTTGCAGTCAAGAATTCTGGAATCCGCCAAAAGGATGAGAGATGAAGTCGCGTTACAACAGAACTGTGTGCAAAATATCAATAACGATTGTCTGCGACTTTTTTTGAAGCTGTATTGCAAGTTACGACAGGCTTTGGAAAAGGTTGACACATCATACGTTGGATCAGAGGACAGTGAAGAATACGTCAAAATTGATCTGAGGTAGCTGATGTAACTTATCTTAAAGGTCAATATTTATTTCATTTCAGTGTAATATGAATGTAAATCTATGCTTTTCGCAAGGCATCGCCTATTTGTTTCAGTAAGAATCCCCTTGATTGTGACATGAAGGACATTCTTTCCAATAGCTGGTCTTGCAAGATTTCACAATTTCCAACGGCTTCGCGGGCAACGCCCCATGCGAGAGGTATATACTCTAAATCAAAAGCGGGTCCGCTTTCGTCATCGTCGTCATCTTCTTCGGCAGCAATAATTTTAAACATGAATCCTGTCCTTGGATGGCTGTACACAACTCCTTCCTGAGACAATTCCGCTTCCAGACCAAACTCAACCTACAACATTGAAATATTTTCAGTATTCCTAACACTACTCTGGAAATACGGGCAAGGTCACATGCGATACCACACATCAAATACGTACTAAGAGCTGTCTTTCGTCTTCTCGCATTGTTGCATGTTGTTTTTCTGTTTCCATCCCAGCCTCTTCTCTCACCGTCTCCAACCGAGCGCTGCCTGCTTTTGTATCGTTCGTCCCAGTATGTCCGCTTCCAGAGTAGAATTCAATCTGGCGCGGCTGTCCATCTGGCCCAACAAGGGGGGCAGGGGGAGCAGACATTCTCCTGTTGTTAGGGACAGTATGAGACTCCTTGGTTCCCGGAAGAAGGGTAGTGTGGTTGAACAGATTGGCATGATACGGGCCTACGGAAGCTCCAGAAACCCGCCGAGATATAGAAGACGCATTTGGAGCTGTCACCTGGGGCTGCATCGCGAATGTCTTCTCCAGATGTCCACGAGGCACACCCCAGCGTGGTCCACCTGCATCTACTCCTCCATAGGTATACATTGAACTCCCAGGAGCACCTTCTGGTGCCATGGACTTTGCTTGCATCCGTAAAACACCGTGGGGAGCTTGTACGCCCATATCAACACCATTTGATTGATTTGTTCCCACACATTTATCTGCTGTAGCATAGATTCTAGCATATTTTTCTAAGAATGTGTTTCTCTTCTGCAGCTCGGATATCCGACTGTCTTTCCCCATCACTGAAACTTTCAAATCATTAACTTCTAACTCCAGCTCGCTGACTTTAGACTCGGCTGCACGAAGTTTCTGCGTGATTTCTTCCATATGACCTTTATCTAGCATATCTGCTAGCCTCTCAGCTTCAGCCTTCCAATGCTCTGCCACATCAGAAGCTGCCTTGCCATGCTCACGAACCTTTTCATTTTGCATTTCAATCACCTGTTCGATATCTTCCCGAATTTTCAAGTCTTTCAAAGCTGTATTCTCTTCTTCTAACTTGGTGCACAACTCCACGAGCTGGGCCATGCTTTCCCTCATTTCTTGGATATGCTTGCCATTGAGTTCTGGCAGTTCAAGCGGCTTGTGAGCCCGGGGAGGAGACTCTAGCCCATAGCGCTTTTCAAGATCTGACAGATCCACCGTGATATCCCGTCTTCTATTATCAAAAATTGACGGAGACTTTTCTTTGAAAGCACAGACAGGATTGAAATCGCCTAAAGGATCTGCCAAATTCTGATTCATGCCATTCCTTTGAGAAGATGACACGTTAACAAACTTGTCTGCTATACCTTGCAATTTCTTTTTCTCCTGACCTCCCTGAAGCTCATCAAGAAAGTCATTCGCTCCATATTGAGTTGGAGAGTTCTTTCTCTTCAACCCAGGTTTGGCGAGTAAGGGCGTTGGAGTCCGCTCCCCATCACTTTCATCCAAAAGAGTGATTTGAGCAGCTGCCTTGACCTGCTGTCTGGCCCAAGGAAGCCCTGGCACAGGCTTACTTGGTAGATTATTTTCATTACTAGTCCCTGCTTTCGTACTACGATCCTGAACAGCAGATGCGCCCTTGGCAGCCTTCACCGCTCTTTTCGGTTCCGTTGCCTTGGACCCCTGTTTCCCAACTTTCGCACCCCGTTGAGGACCATCACCTGCATCAACACAACATTCCTTAGATATTTTCTCCCATTATTCCGAAGATTTCAATACGTGACAGCCAACCCTTATTGCGAAAGTAGACCGTTTCGCCACTAGCTGTAAAAAAGTCAACAACGCACTAATTGGCACTACCGTTAGTCCAGCATTCCTCCCCCTCGTTGCCGCAGGCTTTGACGATTTATCGTTATTTTGTTTAGATTTTTTCTTCGCAGTTTTGGCAGCATTAGTTGCCTTTTTCTCCGCAACAGCGGTGGATTCGCCCTTTGGTCTCACCGCCCCGGGCTCTCCTCCGTGGGATGTGCTGTTCTCTTTGTCGCTCGATCCTTCAATGGCCTTCTTTCGCCCTTGCGATTTTTTCTTCTTAGAATTCTTTAATTCCTGAGGTGCATCTGTCACAGAAGGCTGGATAGTTTTTAGCCAAGCAGGCACCATGGAATCTTTATCATTGTAGCTCACGGGAGCACGCACACGCATGCCCCGACCAGCCATTGAGTCCGATTATTTGTTTAGTATATGCAACAATGGAACTTAACTTATTGCGATAACAAATTTTCAATTTAACCAAGGAAGTGGATGAACTCGACCAAGTCCAATCGCAGACTGAAGCATAATTTGAATTGCTGGACTTTCTTGTCGTCCAGGGCGCGATGGAGATATATCGGTTCTGAAAACTGTTCCCATTTGGGATTCACATTTGTCTCGTTCGCAAAGATGTGAAATCAGTTAACCGCCCTACCAGCCGTGCTGCACACGGTAAACATTAGATGGAAACATGTTGAGTGAAGGTAAAAATTCTGAGCGTGAATGTAACATCAAATTGGATATGTGTGAAAATAAAGATTAATTTGCTACAGTTTGTTTGCTTTGACGCTGCCTCAACTCATCATCACTAAGCCTTGGCAAACTTGATAATAAATCAAACGATGCCACTTGATTGAATCCGCCTTCCCACAGTATTTGGATAGCATAGTTACCGACTGGCCTGATTTCCATAGGCTCAATATCATCTGCAATGTCTTCATCTGCAATCATCCTTTGGCCAGTCCACTCATTAATACTTGCTGCAGAGGTGTCGTTCCTTCGAACAGTAGCTGGATCTAAATAGTACTCTGTTTCCTCTATACTTTTACCAGTGACAGGAGGCTTTAACACAAACGATCTTAGCTCCTTGTCATACCGACAGGCATTTCGAGCCACCCTTGCCAACTTTGCTGCCTCCCGAACAACACATGCTCCCAACTCTAAAAACGCCTGTGATGTCTCCCCAGTCGGATCTTGCACTACAAGTGGATCCCCACCATCTCCTGCCGCTGATAGCCGTGGGTCTATCGGGAACTGAATCAAATGAGGTATGCCAAAATCATGTTGCACTCTCTTGCCGGATCCTTCACCAAAAGGATAGTACCTTTTTCCATCATCGCCATCAAAATAGCTCATATTCTCGACGACAGCAACACAAGGCACTTCCATCCTTGCAAACATGCGAATGCCTTTCGCAACATCTACAAATGCTAGATTCTGAGGGGTTGTGACCACCACTGCAGCTGAGAATGCCACAGTTTGACACAGGGTCAGCTGAATATCGCCTGTGCCAGGAGGAAAATCC
The DNA here is from genome assembly GCA_002818215.1 of Picochlorum sp. 'soloecismus'. Lineage (NCBI taxonomy): Eukaryota > Viridiplantae > Chlorophyta > Trebouxiophyceae > Picochlorum > Picochlorum sp. 'soloecismus'. The sequence goes on along the minus strand of PJAJ01000023.1, from coordinate 53,482 downwards.
ACCACTAAATAATCCAGATCTCCCCATTCAGAGGTCATCAATAACTGCTCGATAAGACCTGAGACCATGGGACCTCTCATAATGGCGCTTCCCTGCCCAGCAAACCCAAATGAAACTCCTTTAACTCCTTTATAATCCACCGGCGTTATCGCTTTCGTCTCTGCATCCATCTGCAGAACTCTTATCTCGGGATTTATCATAGTTGGAAGGCTAGGTCCATAGACATCGGCATCGAATACCCCAACCTTCGCACCCATTTGGGCCAACGTGTAGGCAAGGTTCACTGCAGTGGTGGATTTTCCAACACCTCCTTTGCATGAAGACACCGCAATCACGTGTTTCACCCCACGAAGACCGTACGGTCGATCTTCAGACGGCCCTATAGGAGAGGGAGGCTGTGCATCCATCCTCAAATCGACTTGTTTAACCCAAGACAGGTTTGATACAGCCTCTTGGGCACTCTGCTCAAACTCGTCTTTGATTGGACAAGCCGGCGTCGTCAACTCCAATCGAAAGGCGACCTTGCCATTTTCCCGATCAATCTCTAAATCTTTTACAAAGCCGCAATCCACAATATTCATCCCAAAGTCAGGATCAATGATTGTGGATAAAGCTGCAAGTACCTCGCCTTCAAGCGAGGTAACTGGCCCCTCGTTGCTGCCACTTTCGGCCAAGGAGTGGCATGCCATACTGGGTATATTATTATCCCATGATAATCCATTGGGTAGCGATGTTCCAGCGCTCCTTGTCCCAAAAGTGGCAAAAAAGAACCTGCGCCTGGTACCCAACAACCGTGCCCTCAAGGTGGGGATGACACAGTTGTTGCCACCAAGTCCCACCAATTTCAACGATGCACTTCCTACCATTGTCAATAAATACATTTATAGTGCTAATATATTTTATTTTAAACAAGAAAGCCGCCTAGAAGTCTGAGATGAACATCAACATGCAACCAGAATATTATGTCCCAATTCTTAGCTTTGCCATTTTATAATATTGTAGCATGACATACTATCTCAATCTATATTATGATTTGTATTTAAACTTTTGTATCGGATAAGATATAGGTATTCTAGATAGCAAGTATGGCAGAATACATAGATGCCGACAGTGACTTGGCCCCCAAGCTGGTAAACGTTCTGGAACAAACGAGTCTGAAATGGATATTTGTTGGAGGTAAAGGCGGAGTAGGCAAGACCACTACCTCATGTAGTTTGGCTATTCAACTTGCTGCACATCGTTCGAGTGTGCTCATCATCTCCACCGATCCCGCCCATAACTTGAGTGATGCCTTTCGACAAAAGTTTACCAAAACGCCAACTTTAGTCAACGGATTTGAAAACCTACACGCCATGGTACGATCCTTTTGGTGATTGATTGTGTCATTTCTTTCTTTTGAAACGTGGCTAATGGGGATAGATGGTATGTGTGCGCTATCGTTTGGTCTGCTTGGTGTTTAGCTGCAAACTTCAATTCCTGTCGCAGGAGGTCGACCCGTCGCCTGATCTGAGCGACCTGGAAACGATGGAAGGCTTGGAAGACGGTGGATTTTTAACCGAGATTTCATCTTCGATCCCAGGAATAGACGAAGCGATGAGCTTCGCCGAGGTGATGAAGCGAGTGCAATCCATGGATTATTCATGCATTGTTTTCGACACTGCGCCCACTGGGCACACATTGCGCCTGCTGCAATTCCCAACTATGCTGGAAAAAGGGCTAGGAAAGCTGATGAGCCTGAAGGACTCGTTCGGTGGCCTTCTGTCTACCGCCTCCTCTCTCTTTTCTGGACCAGGAAGTGAAGACATGCTTGGTGGATTGCTGGACAAACTGGAGGATCTAAAGAGCATTGTGGAAGAGGTAAACTCTCAGTTCAAAAATCCAGATTTGACTACTTTTGTTTGCGTCTGTATCCCAGAGTTCTTGTCGTTGTACGAGACTGAGAGGCTGGTCCAGGAGTTGGCAAAGTTTGAGATTGATTGCCGCAATATTGTCATCAACCAGGTGATCTTTCCCAACGAGGTAGGCACATCAAAGCTACTCATTGCCAGAGTAAAAATGCAACAGAAATATTTGGAGCAGTTTTATGATCTGTACGAAGACTTTCATATTGTCAAGATGCCCTTGCTAGAAGAGGAGGTCAGGGGAGTCCAGGCTCTCAAAGCCTTTTCAGAAAACCTCGTCGACCCGTATGACCCAGCGGCATCAGACATCGAATCAATGAGTAAGCAAGTATTAGTAATGGAGGCTGCACAACTGCGTGCTAGACTGAGCGAAATCGAGAGTCGACTGAACAATGTATGACTTCCTGCTTCTTCAGAAGCATAAACAATTTGCGTTTGGTCTATTTATTACTTGTAACTGAGCATTTTCACATTTTAGAAAATAAATTGAGAAATACTAAAAGTTTACACCGAGATCGCATGGTTTCTGCTGCGCTGGGGGAAGAAAAGTGTTGAATAATGTCCGGTGGCTTTTCTGACCTCGAAGACCTTAGACAAGCCGACAAGGTACAGTGCAACTGATATCAATTAATAACTACTTGACATGTAGTACTATTCATATATCTTTGTTTTGTTTTATGTATTGCAGGATCTATTGGAAGGTCTGGAGGTGTCAACACGGATATTGCAGCAACTGTCTCAGCCAACAGCAAGCAATACGGAGTCGATCAAAGTACTCTGTGATCAGTTTTTAGATCAAATGGAGGTATGATAACATATTAAATCCTATAATTTGAAACATATTACTCTAGTTGCCAAATTCCTCTGGTTTCTTGTCCTGTTGCAATAGCACTATCACCAGCAAACTAAACTCTCTTCTTCTTTTGAATGGTGCATTCTTGCAGAGATCACAACAGGTCTACCTTGAAGTCTGCAAGAGACATAACACTATTATTCCCTTTAAAGGAAGCAATGCCGAGAGATTGGTGCATGAATTTGCCAAGGATTCCTTCTCCAAGGACGAGTGACTTGAAAAAGAAGAACTACTAGAAGCACACTATATCTGAATATTCAGATGCATAAGCGTCTACCAGTGAATGAGCCTTTCATGTATTCTAGGCCCAGTGAGTTTCGGAGCTAGAAAAAGCAAGTTCATTCACATTCATCACTGCATTGTTAATCAGACAAAAAAAATCTGACGTGTCACCGTGACACATGGACTGGCCGGCCAGTCACAAAGGGTTCAATATCGGATACGTGTCGGAACCCAGGCCATTCCGAAATCAGAGAAACTTTTGAGTAATCGAAGGTAGATTAACCAATAAGAAATATACATATATAAAATTGAACTTTTGTGAACAGGACTGAAAATGTACGAACAGGCGGTCGCGTCATATCGCGGGCACGTATCATCAGTCGCTCGAAGGACGAACCCCTTGCGTTCGAGCATTAATGCGCCATACTTGGTAAGGAGTAGAATTACATCAGTAATAGTAAAAGCGTCAGATGATGAGGATATGGTGCCGATACTCTCAGGGAGGAGAAAAACCGGATTCACCGCACAAGAATATGAACAGGTAAGGTGCCACGTGCTTGAGGAAGCTCCGTGCTCGAAATGCTTGCAAGCCCAACAAATGGGTAAGCCTGAGTACCTTGTAACCCAATAAATGAAAAAATGCACATGTATACTTACAGCTTCGAAATCCGACGCTTCTTGGCGGGAAAACAATAGGGGAGGAGCTTGCTTTTTTAAAGGAAAGACATGATACAGCTGAGCAACGCGCAATGGAAAATTCAGATCGGCATTTTGTTTCAGAGAATTGGGATGGAGATGTATACATCGGCTCCAGGTGGAACACATTGTCGGTCATCTACATGATTTTCATGTTGAGCATTTTTGGTTCCATGCTCTTTGCATGGCTGTCTTATGGCCACTTGTGGGGTGTCACGCCGGGACTCTACTGATCTGTGTACCTTTACTATCATTATCATTGATTTGCGGATTTATTGATTTTTTCGAAATGATCTAAATGTTATATGCTTTATTTGTTTTTTTAAGCTTGGTTTAGGATATCATCATGTGCTGCACAACGATTGTCGTGTCTTTGCAAAGACTGTACTAGCAGTACGATGTACTGATATGGCATCACACCGCATGCACTGCTCTTGAGAAAGAGAATGCTCAAGTTCGATGAGGACTTAAAATGTAATAAAAATACATGATGTGAGTCAACATGGCGAATCGTGAATCGTTTGTCTTTATTCGAACGGCAGTGGCATCGTCCCTTGAGGGCGACCTTCTTCGGCTGCACAGAGCAATTGGAAACAAGCAAGATACCCATTGCATATCATTGCTTTGATGCCTCAAATTAATTTTCTAGGTCGCAGATGGCGACTTGCTTCAGGTAAGGCGAAAAGGGAAAGTTTCCACGGAGGTTCCTGAGTTTGCCTACATGTTTACTGTTTTTACCTCTCCAGGCAAGGAGACTATGAGGAATGCTTCGAAAAAAAAATCCATGGCTAATTTATCTCTTTAAGTGCGTTTGTGTGACGTGCAGACATGATGCCAGTAATGGGAGTTGTCTTCACTCTGCTCCATCTTGTTGTCTTGGTACCAACAGTTTCTCTGTTTTTGATATCAGACAATGGCAGCTATGAGTGCAATGCCAAAACCTTAGTGAGGGTAGCAATGTTTAGCACAATGATTTGCAATTTGGTCTCTGTCCTCCATGACGTGCTAATGATTCCTGTTGGTTTGAGGGGGGGTCCCTTGGAGGAGAGAAAGAGGTGGCTTATGAAACACTTGCTGCACTCTAGGCTCGTCACTTTTGTCATTTCTCTAGGGTTTGTTATCTATGGTACTTTTGTGGTGTATGGTCCTGAGGTACAGACAAATTGCTGGGCATTCAATCCTTGCTCTAGGTTCCCAGATAGCTGCATTGGGTCCGTGCTATCACCAGCATGCCAAACTTTGTACGAGGCAAGGGTAAGTGATGTCGAGGAATGTCAAAATATTTGGTTTGATTACGCTGCAACATATATTGTTACCACTCGCGATGCTAATTCTACAAAAGTGTCCGAGAATATCTGCAATATGAGCATATCTGCTGTTGGTCCGGAATTCCAGCAATGGCAAATAAGGACAGGTATAAATCTTCCTGATCCAGCCAATGGCATTGTACGGTCTCCAAAATTCAGTTATGATGTAGCCACTAAATGGTTAAATAACCTGGGTATCCCACCACGGGATATCCCTTGGATGCATTGTTTCTCTGAAACCTGTCTTGATATAATTCTTGCAATTGCTGAGTGCGAAGACTACAATGCTCTGATAAACTTTGGCGTGGAAGAATCGAATATAGCAGCTGCACAAGCAGTTATGTACAGTACTTGGATTATTCTGGTTTTGGTTGCTCTAGTTTTTGTGTTGGCGTTCAATGCATTTCCTGAATACGCTGAAGAGGACAGTTGGACCAGATTTGTCAAATCAGTCAGTCGCATGTGCTGCTGTCAGAATCTAGTGGTAAACACAGAAACAGAATATGGCGAGAGTGCTGCAATTGGATTGGGTCAATTGTTCCATTTGATGTTTGGAGGAATAGATTTAGACCCTACAGATCAAATTCTAGGAATGTATTTGGTTTCTGAACGTCAAGCTTGGAGACGAATGCGTCATGCAATCGAAGCTTTAGCAATGAACGGTTACCGGTACCAGAAGAGAGTGGGATGCTTCCAAAAATATTATTGTCACAAAAAAGACAATGTTGAAGGCTTGACTGCCACTCTCGAGAACGATAACGGCTCTCGAGATATTGCTTCTCACGATCTGGTTACACTTGTACCCGGCAAAAGGGTGTCAACTCATATGACCGTGAATAGGAGCTTGGATGATTCTTTCGTTCCACCGAGAGTGTATCATAGCTTTTTGAGGCTAGAAAGTGATCCCGCCTCTTGGCTGGGGGGTATATCTGACAGTCAAGATTCCAAGAGTGCTGTGGCTGAGGAAACTGCAGCCAATGTTAAGATGCCTTCTAGGACAGTTCTGCTAGCTCACGCAGAGAAAGTTTTTCTCACTCCCTGCAAGATTTTGCATGGATCATTCGAACCGGTTTTAGATGGTGTGAAGGCAGCTCGTTTTTATGTGATGGAACCCGAAGGTTTGGTGGCAACAGATGAACTGAAAAAGTTTCAAGAAATAAGTTGGTTCGCAAAGGCTGCCTACGGCCTTCAAACGTCTAAATGGAATGGAGCTAAGACGGGAAGGTGGCATAAAGACTTTTTCGATCGGATTTTGTCTTGTTTTAAAGCCTGTGCTCCTAAGGAAGCGCTTCATTCGCATTTTCAGAAGCGAAATATGATGGCCATTATTGACTACACCAATGTGGATCCGTCGGATATATTATACGTCTCTTACACTTCAACACCTTTAGGAATTATTCCTTACATGATTCTATTGCATCGTCCATCAAAAAGTGTCGTTATTGCAATCAGAGGTACGGTTGGATTCTCGGATTTGATAACTGACTTATTGGGTAAGTCCGAAGATGCGAGACCCAATCTACCTGTGTGGGTACTCGATGAAGCATCCAATTCAATCACAGATGTAGAAAACCAGCAGGATGTAGACTTATATGTGCATACTGGAATTATGTCGTCAGCAAAAGCGGTGCTGAAAGATCTCGAATCACATCATCTAATAGAGGCAGTGGAAAATGTTCTTCAGAGTAGTATTGCACACAGCGAGAAGGAGACTGAACATAACGGTCTTGACTTGAAAAATCTTGACGATGACGACGAGATATCTTTACCTTTGGATCGAGCTCAATCTGTCATCTATGAAAAACTCAATACAGAGGGATGGCGCCTACTTGTGACAGGCCACAGCCTTGGGGCTGCTGTTGCCAGCTTGGTATCTTTCCATTTGTATGAAAAGTTTCCAACGTTATCTTGCGTTGCATTCAATCCACCTGGTGGTGTTATGGATCGACATTTGAGTGCTCTTTCGCAAAAGTTTTGCACATCTCTTGTGGTACGTCGTAGAACATACGAAATTTTTATTTTATTGGTGTGATGATTGCATTGGTATATTACTACATTGGCAAAAGCTAAATTGTTATCCTCGTAATTTTTTTTGCAGGTGGGCTACGATGCAATCAGTAGGGTGTCAATGCAAAATATAAAAAGTATTATTGATGAGATGGTCTTGGCCCTGGGTCGGTGTAAACGACCGAAATTATTCATTTTGATGGATATCATCATGGGACGTCGACGGGATCCAACTTCATGCCCACCAACCTTCTGTGCCTTTGAAGATATTGATGAAGAAGCTAGATCAGCCTTGGAAAAATATGTGTCTACGTCACAGCTACATAGCTCAGGTATCGACGATCACCGCATGTTTCCCCCAGGAAAATTGGCTTTTCTTCGGCCATTCCCACCAATCGGCAATGGAAGAAATCTCCAATATTCTTGGGATGCTGTCTGGATTAAAAGAGAAGGTGAGAAACGATACATTGCATTATACATACATATATATATATATATATGTTTGTGTGTGTTTGTGTATGAACTATAGTATTTCAACTCCTATGATGGTACCTGCAGATCTGATGGAGGAGGGAATAATTTTGTCCAAGGACATGGCCTCTCATCACCGCTTACCACTGGTGCAAGAAGCCCTCAAGATTGCAATTGAAAATCAGTCAGGATGAGCTCGATTTTTTACGAAGAGAGAACTTTAAATACTTAATACATATAAATCAAAGTTGAAAACTAATTCGATTATTGCTTTCGGTCTTTTTACTTCTACAAATTGTAAACTTCTTTCAGGCGTTTGACAAAGTCAGACTTCTCAACGCAATTTTCGCACTTGGCATCTCTTGCCATGAGAAGTTGCTTTAGTTGGGAAACGCGCATTTTTGAGAAGTCAGTAGAGGTATCTAATTTAACTGCCTGGGCACACACTTTCCCCGAATAAAAACTGTTAAGCCATCGAACCAGCTGTGAATTTTTCATCTCTCCATCATACTGAATAGTTGTGCGCTCATCTCCTCCACATACAGCAACCAGCGCAGGACTATTCTTTACTTGGAATTTGTCAAGTATTTTCGCTGCAGATTTTCTAACTTCTCCAAAAGATATCTTACTCTTGTACCTTAATGATAGTGATTTGTAAAGAGCACTTGTCTGACTCTTGGAAGAGAACAACAGAATCCCTACACCCCATTTCGCTCTCGAGCTCACTGACTCTATAGATTTCAGAAATTTAGCCAATTCATCATCTGTGTTGATAACAGATACATGAGAGGATGGTAGTAGCGATAGGCCCCAGTCCTTAATTGAGCTAGCTGATCTGTCCCCGTTGTAGTCCAACCATCGACCATTGTAGGCCTTTATAGTCGGGTACCCACGAACACCTTGCGACTGGCAAAGAGCCTTTTGCTCGTCACAATTCACTGCAGAGACTCGAACAACACCATGGAGAGACTCAGCTACTTTTCTCCATTTGCTAGCCATTTTTTGGCAATGACCACTGCATTCAAATGCCATTAAATGGCTACATTTAGTTCTACGCAAAACCCCACAACACACAAAACAAACTGACAAAAAAAGGTGCATGCTCACGGCATGTCAAAATTACAGCAGATTCCGTAATTTGCTGCAGAGAATCTCAAGATAAATTCCATCGCCACTAAAAAAATTGCGGGAAACGTACCACCAAGGTGCATAAAATTCCAGGAGCCAGATCCAACCTTCTCCATCACCTTCCGGGAATGTATCTCCATCCAATTCCTGTACCAAAGCATCCTTTTCATACAAGCTTCCCTGTTGGCGGGGAGGCTGCCTTTGCTGCTTGAAACCACCTCCAGGAAATCCGCCAGCCCCGCCGCCAAACTCAAATCTCACGTTGCCGCCTCCAAATCCCTGGCCAAAGACAGTCTCAAAGATATTAAATGGGTCTCCATGGAAGCCACCCCCATGGAAACCTCCACCTTCTGCACCTTCTGCACCGGCATTCTGCAAACCTTGCTCCCCAAATCGATCATACGTTGCTCGCTTCTTGGGATCTGTAAGGACTTCATATGCAGCCGCAATCTCTTTGAACTTCTCTTCGGCTTCTGGCTTATCTGGGTTTCTATCTGGGTGATACCTCCTGCACCAACAATACCAAAATGCTGAATGCTACCTTGAATGATGCAGTTTCCCGGTGGACGCATCCAGTCTTTTAAATCGGATAACATGAAAAAAATTACACGTACAGAGCCTGTCTTCTGTATCCTTTCTTTATTGTGGCTTCATCGGCATCTGGCGCAACGCCCAGGAGATCATAAAACTTTGTGTCTCTCACTCCCAACGACAAGGATATTGCGGCCATAAATATGGCTAATATCATTGGAAACCTCATTTTATAACAAACTAGATGCGATATATTCGTCAACAAACTGCGAAAGGATGGTCAAACCAAATAGCACCCTACCCACCTATTGCAAACCTTCAACATGCACCCGTGGTTTTGGAAATAAAAATGCTGATCTGACACTATCCCTTTAAGATTTAAATAAAAAATTGGATTGCCAATGGGATCAAAGATGATATCCTAGCCCCAGAAAGCTGTTGCAATTGGAGCACTCGAAGCAACGTTGCCTGCTATATAGCAATATATTCGCAGGAAATCCGTCTGCAAGAATTTACGTGCTCTGAATGCACTTATTCTAAAAAAAAGAGAATGAAATATGGGCATAGTCTGTTGCTACTGCTCAAGATTAGTTCCCGTTGAAGATTACCGCGTGTCTCAGGGTAAACGTTCAGAAAGAAAGGAGGAATTCATTCCACACGATTGAGTGTGGGCAGTACAGTGCAGTACAGAACACTTTAAAGCAGTAGCACCCAGCTGCATTTGTGGGAGTAAAGACTTGCAAAAAGTATGTTCTTGATGATTTCGGTCTGAAGTTCTTGGAAAGATGTCTGGAGGAAAGCGAGTTCTGGCTCTGTTCGACGTTGATGGAACGTTGACCGAGCCTCGAAAGGTCCGTCCATGGTATTCTGTATGCATACATGCGTTCCTCTCACTCTTTATTATGATAAGTCTACCATGATGTATGTATCGGATGGATCGTCTGCCCAGATTGTGTCATATTGCGGCGACTTGTTTGTCGTCGATGCCAAGAGTGTGATCAAAGGACGCTGTGTGTCGCAGACGATTGAGGATGATATGCGTGCCGTGCTGAAGGATCTAAGAGGTAAAATAACTATTGGTACTGTGGGGGGTTCTGATTTGGACAAACAGATTGAGCAATTGGGATCGACAGGTATGTCTTAACTGTTGTTTCAAGGAAGCCCTGTCGCAGTAAAGCACCCTGTGATTGCAATGACTCGTAGTATGATGGATTGTGTCTGAAATACGTATAATTATATATGCAGTCCTCTCCGACTTTGACTACGTGTTTAGCGAGAATGGTCTCGTGGCGTACAAGAAGGGTGAACTCGTGGCAGTGCAAAGTTTAAGGTCAGAAGCTACTGCATTTATCATCGAGTAACCTTGGTGCTTCAAAAGGCTTGCATCGTTATTAGAATTAAATGGGAATCTAACGCAATCAATTATCTTTATTTTATCTTGCAGCAAACACCTTGGAGAGGATAACCTGAAGAAAATCATCAACTTTATGCTAGGATACATGGCAACGATAGAAAACATCCCAGTGAAGCGAGGTACCTTTATTGAATTTCGTAATGGCATGCTGAATGTCTCACCAATCGGAAGAAACTGTAGTCAAGAGGAGCGAGACGCTTTTGAGAAGTATGATCTCGAGCATGGCATTCGGAAGCAATTCGTCGAGGCACTGAGGAGAGAGTTTGCAAACCTGGACCTGTGCTATTCAATTGGAGGTCAGATTTCCTTTGATGTGTTCCCTTCAGGCTGGGATAAGACGTACTGTCTACAATTTGTGAAAGATGATTATGACGAAATTCACTTTTTTGGTGATAAAACGTTTCAAGGGGGGAACGATTTTGAGATATTTGAGTCTCCAGATACTATTGGTCATACTGTAAATGGACCTGCTGATACCATTTCTCAGTTGAAGCAACTTTTCTGACAGCCAAATTATAGGTTTACCAATCGAAATTATTATTTGCCTTACATTGATGGGATATCTTGAAAATTAATTTTATTATCTCGACAGACTGAGAGTCCTTCTCTGATGAGTGCTCGAACCAGAATGCATATGAAATCATCAACTGGCATGATCCAACTCTCTTAATTTACATACATTTTTAATGTTTATTGCGAGCGTCATAGGACGAAGATGATCTTTTGTTAACACTTGAGCTCGAGATGTCTTCCCAAACACTGTTGAGGGCTGTTAAGGCCTTAAGGCAGAGATCGCTGCTCGTCGAGCATGCAATGTCGACCTTAGCTATTGAATTTAATTTAAAGTTCAGCTCTGAGCTCGATCGATCTGCCCTGTTTAGCCCTGATCAAATGGTTTTGACGCCGCAACCCAATTCTAAACGGGGACCTGGTGAGCAACAAAGGTTTTTTTCATCTTTACCTGCCCAAGCAAACGATATTGGCGACTATGATATGTCAAAAGTGAGAAATATCGGTATATCTGCTCATATAGACAGCGGTAAGACGACTCTTACCGAGAGAATTTTGTTTTACACAGGAAGGATCCATGCTATTCATGAGGTGCGATTAATGAATACAATGAGGCATATTAGCATGGTTGCTAAGATATTTTTCATCAATTTTCGTGTACGAATCAATCGGTATGCATGTACAGGTCAGAGGGAAAGACGGAGTGGGAGCTAAGATGGACTCCATGGACCTGGAGAGGGAAAAGGGAATTACAATTCAGTCGGCGGCGACGTACTGCAAATGGAAAGACACGCAGATTAATATCATAGATACCCCTGGCCACGTAGACTTTACTATTGAGGTAGAGAGGGCCCTGAGAGTACTTGATGGCGCAATATTGGTATTGTGCTCTGTGGGTGGAGTACAGTCTCAGTCAATCACTGTTGACAGGCAGATGCGCCGATACGATGTCCCTCGATTGGCCTTCATCAATAAACTTGATCGAGCAGGTTCTGACCCTGTTCGTGTTATTAAGCAGCTGAGGGACAAGCTCAGGCTTAATGCGGCAGCGGTCCAAGTTCCTATTGGTCTAAAAGATTCTCATGCTGGGGTGGTTGACCTGGTAAGCATGCAAGCCTACAACTTCGCAGGGCCATCTGGTGAGAAAATTGAAGAGATTCAAATTTCAGAAGACCTAAAGTCAATAGCAGCAGCTGCCAGAAACGAGCTAGTTGAGAGAGTTGGAGAAGTTGATGACGAGGTTGGAGAATTGTTCCTTATGGAACAGGAGATTCCTGCTGAGACACTTCAGCAAGCAATTCGTCGAGCCACGATCTCGTTAAGCTTTGTGCCTGTCTTCATGGGATCAGCATTCAAAAACAAGGGTGTTCAGCTCCTTTTGGATGGCGTGAGCAATTATCTCCCTTCACCAACGGAAGTTGTGAATGAAGCCTTGGACCTCAACAACCAAGAGGCAAAGGTTCCGATAGCATGTAACAGAGATGGGCCACTGATCGCCCTTGCATTTAAACTAGAGGAAGGAAAGTTTGGTCAATTAACATACGTCCGCATATATTCTGGAATGTTGCGGAAAGGCGACATGATAACCAATCTGGCCACTAGCAAAAAGGTGAAAGTCCCACGTCTAGTGAGAATGCACTCGGACGAACTTGAGGATGTCCAGGAGGCTGGTGCTGGAGATATAGTGGCAATGTTTGGTATTGATTGCTCATCGGGAGACACGTTTACAGATGGTTCTACAAGGTATGCTCGCGTCTTATATTTTGCATCAGCAGTATTTGTCTAATGATATGGAAAATGTTGAAATGTTCTATATTCTTCAAACTTGCAATAAACTCTTTCCCTTCAAATTCAGGCTTGCCATGACCACCATGAATGTACCCGACCCGGTCATGAGTTTGGCAGTATCTCCTAAATCTCGAGATCAGTCATCGAATTTCTCAAAAGCCTTGAACAGATTTCAGAAAGAAGATCCTACCTTTAGGGTATCACAGGACCCAGAGTCTGGTGAGACAATCATCTCTGGCATGGGAGAACTCCATCTAGAGATCTACGTGGAAAGGATGAAGCGTGAGTACAAGGTGGACTGTGATGTTGGAAAGCCTCGAGTCAATTATCGTGAGACGATTACGAAGCGGACTCAATTTGATTATCTGCATAAGAAGCAGAGTGGTGGCCAAGGTCAATACGGACGTGTTGTTGGTTATATTGAGCCCCTCGAGCCTGATTCGGTGAAGAAATTCGAGTTTGAGAATGGTATCATAGGAAATGCAATCCCCCCAAATTTTATTCCTGCTGTTGAAAAGGGATTCCAGGAGGTAGTCAATGCTGGATCCCTAATTGGTCACCCTGTGGAAGGTGTAAGAGTTGTGCTCACTGACGGGGCAGCTCATGCAGTGGATTCCTCTGAATTGGCTTTCAAATTAGCAGCCATGTATGCTTTTAGGAGCGCCTATCCAGAAGCATCTCCCACAGTTCTCGAGCCTATTATGGAAGTTGAAGTGGTTGTCCCTAGTGAGTTCCAGGGCACTGTGATTGGTGATGTAAATAGAAGAAAAGGAGTCGTTATGTCCAGTGAGCAGGAGGGAGACGACGTCACTGTGGTGGCACATGTTCCATTGAATGAAATGTTTGGATACTCTACAGCCCTGAGAAGCATGACACAAGGCAAAGGAGAGTTTAGCATGGTGTACCACACTCATTCGCAGGTTACCAGTGAGACTTTGAGCAAGTTGAAGGCTGCCAAGTGATCCTTTCACCGCAATGATCATGCTGACATCCCATTACGAAACCGGAAGGAATTAAATTATAAGCATATTCTTTTATTGATTTAATGTCTCTTTCCCAAGGTCATTTCTATTTTGAGTGAGCGTAACAATTCTCTGACATTTAACAGAGACTGGGCATTTGTTTCCTTTCACCGAATGACTGACCTCCTCTCTGATAAAATAGTACTGATAACTGGAGGTACAGGAACGTATTTTAATAGATACGAAGTGTATTCATTAACGATATTTAAAGCGAGTCTTATAATCACCTGCAAGTTGACTGTCCTCTACAGGAATTGTTCGTGTGCAAAGAGCATTTCTGGTGGAATGCGGCCCCACATTTCCTCATTCTTGATGCAATACGCTTACAAATTCTTTGATATCTGCAGGTATTGTCGGTAGCGGCATTATTCACGCTTTACTGTCGGCAAACGCAAAGGTAGTTGCGCCAGTCAGAACAGATGAGAAGGCTGCGCTGCTTGCTGAGGAGATGCGGATCAGTGGACATGAAAATGTCGACAGTAATTTAGTCGTCATACCCGGCATTGATGGCACAGAGGAGGGTATATCTCGGCTTTTGGATGCACTATCAGAACGAAAGTTGGACAGTCTTTGTCACGTGATATCTTGTTTTGGAGGTGATTTCCAGCACGGACCCTTATCCACGCTAACTACGAGTGGAGTTTACCAAAGTATTGATCGCAGTATGCCCCATTTTCATCTGCTAAAAGCATGGAGTCTCTTGAATGAAGACCCCATGAGTAGCTTTTTGTTTATCGATGGAATGCTGGGAGAGAGGTGCCATATGCCTCAGGTTTCTGGACTGACATTGTCAAATTCGTTCTTATACGGACTCATTTTGGCATTTCAAGCAGAAAATAAGGACAGCGTAAAGAGAATAAACGAGATTAGAATCGGTGCGATGATCAGGAAGTCCACAGCTGAATCCCGTCATCCATTTTTGTCAGGAAGTACAAAAGCATATCCAGCAAGTCTCGTGGGGGAAGAGGTAGTCAGAGTGTGCACCAACACTTCAATCAACAACGAGATAGTGAGAATAACATCAGAATCCCTTGAAAATAAATTAAACTAAATACAGGGTTTCATATGACATCGATTCTGACTGAACTGTTTCAGGTGCCAACCATAATGTTTCCGACTTACCTCCATAGTACAACGCTTGGAATTCGCGAATATGCAGATATGCAAAAGAAGCGAAGAGGAGCATTCTATTGCTTGAACAACGAAACGTTGTGGGGCTTGATGAATCAAGCAGTCCAGAGCACATTGGATTCTGGACTTCCAGCTCTTATCGAGCCTGCAGATTTCTCAGGGTATGCTGGTTGGGGCCGGGTATTTTTTCACTTGCTCTTTCACTTGTCTCTCGTACTCCTTTCTTCGCTTCGTGTACAGCACAAATGCATCACTCTGTGCCGGTGATCTTTCATTTGGAGAATCAAGCAAATCTTGAATACCCAAGAGAATTTGCTTCACTGTGATCGATGGCCTCCACTGTTCATCCTCATTGAGAATGCTCAGACAAACTGTGCCAGATGGATAGATATTGGGGTGGAAAAACCCCTTTGGGAGCATGCACTGCATTTCAGATACAAAGATTAATAAGAATGCAATACGCTAGCTGGCATAGCAACAATCGGGTCATCTAGGAGTCTAATTCTCCAAACAAAAACAAATGCAGCTATGTTGTTGGAACAACCTGCTCTGGGCATGTAGAGTATAACAAAGCACGGACTTATGACCCGAATCATAATTTCTAAACGAAAGAAAAAAGGCTAACTATTTTATGTCAAAAAAGCAGGTAAAACGCACCTTTGGAGGCTTTGCTGGATATTCATTAGAAAATTCAATTGTCAAAGGATAGAATCCGCCATGCCATATCGTATTTTCCTTCCCAGGAACGTAGCACTTCCATTTCATTAAATTTGTTTCCCTGAAAGAGACCAGGTCAGGCCACAAATGTTAAGTGAAATTTAAACAGGAAGCAGTGATGGACATCCTACCCCTCACGAGGTGCAGGGTGGTCAACAGTTTTCGACGATTCAAACCAGCAAAGAGATCTGCATATTTTTTTTCCTTACCCTTTTTCTTTTGTCTCTGGCCGCGCATGGAAACCAAATGGTCGATCCTTCCGCCAAGCCTTGCGTTCTTCGCAAAGTCTGTTACGAGCAACGTTGCTCGCCATTTCAAACACTACACCGTTGCTACTTTTTATGTACTAGAATTGATAAAAGAGGATTTCTATGCATTAAAATTTTCAGTCCAAATCTAAATTAAACTAGCAGACTAAGGGATTGAGTGGTTATAACCTTCGGAAGTGTTTTGGACGTCAATCGTCCAATACAAAGCCAGGCCGTTTGTCCACCCAAATCCTTCGACACAATCGTATTCTCCACCGCATCCCGTCCCTCCCTTTCTCTCGCAGTCCAACTTCTCTGGAAGAGTTCCTTTGTTTCTCCACGCTTCAAAAGCAGACTCTAGGAAGCTCGATATGATTGATCGCCTCATTGCCCTGCCTTCACTGCCACCAAAAGTCCCACAACCCTCGGCCAAAAAATATTGTAGAGGGGGCCAAACGTTGGGCCAATCCCATTGTTGACCAGATCGAATGGAAGATGCTGCTATTCCCCCAGAAGTGTAGATGTGAGAAGCCTTTAATGACGCAATGGCGGCAAGAGCTTGCACGCTATCTGGTGCAGCACAGCCACACCACAGGGGCACCCAGTCAGAAGCATACTGCTCATCTCTTGCGTAGCCTGCCACTCTGTAAACACCATCGTTAGTTGGTTGAACTACGACATCCCTCCAGCGGTTATGGGAAGGATCCCATAAAACATTTTGTATCGCGTTTTGACGCTGCCTGGCTTCTTGAAAGCATTTTTCTGCATCATCATGCCATCCAAGTAATTGAGCCATGTGCCCAGCATTCATTTCTGCGAGCATTACGAGTGCATTCAAATCTGCAGGCAACATATTTGTAGTTCTAATCGATGACAGTTTATTTGAGCTGGTCAGCCATCGAGTGGAAAAGTCCCAGCCAGATTCAGCAGCTGCTGCAATGTGTCTATAGAATTCCATTTCTACAGATGGAATATTAAGCGGATCGTCACTTCCATCTCTAGAATCCAAAAATTCTTTCCAAGAGCTGACATCCTCCTTCAAAGACTCAGGGCGAGGCTTGTGCCAGCTAGAATAATAACGAGACATGGTATAAATGCTCCCATCATCTGCTACAACTTGTATAGATCTCCATGATGACCTCCAGAATTCTAGCTCTGTCAGGGCAGCAGGAAGAAACTCCAGCAGCACTCCATCTGATTTTAATTTATCGTGCAATGCCCGGACCATGTTTCCAAACATGGGAGGTTGTGATCGGTTAAGATAGTATGATCTAAACCCATTTGGAATCATGCCAAACAGACGAATCATGTGAGAAAAGTTCCTCAGTACCCCCTGCAAGATCAAAAGTTAATTGTTGAAACATATGCCATAGCTGTGCGCAATAAAACATTTTTCTACAGTGGTACTTTTTTTTCTTGGTACTGTAGCCTTCAAACAGTACTCGTAAAGGAATCTTAAATGCGACAAAAGAAAATCAAAAATCACCTTTGCTATATCCACGTGATCAGCATCAATCTCAAGGAGCCCCAGAATAATCCAGAACGAATCCCAGTAGTAGCTTTCTCGAAATCTCTCTCCAGGTATTATGAAAGGATTTGGAGCAGGCACAAGAGAACTCACTGGAGGATCTTTCCTGCCAATATCTGAACTTTGTCTACAAAATTTGGGCCAACAGTTTAACAAATATTCTTTGAATGTATCAAAAGTAACGTCATTTTTCATGTGGAAATCATCGCCTTCCATTTCCAACTGTCTACATGGAGCACTCTCTGTGTCCGACCCTACAGGATGGAACCATTTTGCTATAAAGGAGAGCAAATGTTCCCTCTCTTCCTCTGTCACTGCAGTAGGATCTTCTGATATTTCAGATTTCAAATCATTGAAAGCCTGAAGAAATTCTCCCACCGGCTTCCTCAATGGCATATCTCTGCGACCAATTTCAAATCAATTCGTTGTGCTTTGGCAATCAGTATCAATACAATCATTACAACATGCCTGCAGCATGTTTGCTCAGTTTTGCATTCAACTTGCTTGGACAACTTGATTCATCGAGCATCAACCCGAGAGCACGTTCAATTCTAGTATGAATCCAAATATATGACTTTGAATGCACCAAGCTCCGGGAATCGGAAATGCATCGATACGTAAATAGCATTTTCGGACCACAGAGTCAAACCGCATGGCAATCACATGTTCGACATACAAAAACACACTTACACGATAGTTTTACTGTCTTTGAAATAATTCAAACTTCCAATGAACTCATAAAAAGGCAGCATGGAGTGCAGAAATCCAACATATTCCATGTTCTCCGCCTCCCCAGGCAAAGGAAAGGTGTGCCCCTTCTGCATACTTGGTCCAACTTGTTACAAATGCCACCCTCACACCTAGTCCTCACATTTTCTTTCTCGACTATATATTTACCAGAGTGAGTACTACGATCCTACAGCGAAATGGACTTTTCCCAGTACATCCGCATGACGTATTCTGCACTCATAGCTTCAAATTCGAAGCCGATCGATATCGATATCGACATGCCCATGGCCATGGCCAGCTGGCGCCCACATCAATGAACGTCTACAAATAAGAAGCTTTACAGATCTTCACTTGGAAGACACGACTCCATTGAAATCTTGAGAATATACAGAACATCATTTGCCAGGATTACAGATCTTTGTATACCTAGTAGTATACTATATATAGTATCACGATATAAAAGAGGTTTGGGTCCAGGGTATGTACAGGCAGTCTCTTGGACGAAGAAAGCCCCTGAAGAATCGCATTTCAGTACTTTACCCACTAATATAATCTATTCTATATTTTTATTTGTCTTTTGTCAATGATTGATGCGTGAGTGAGCAATCCAGGGCAAATAAGCTATGGCAGACAGGGCATTAAAGTTTAGAGACAATGCAAAATCCTTGAATGAGCAATTTTCGAAATGGGTTGGAGAGCAATTAAAAAATAATCCCGAAAAACTTCTATCAGCTGGTGCTGCAGACTATCTAAGGCATTGCGCGAAACTTCGCCTGCAGTATGCCGACATCGTCTTGCCGGAACAGGAGGAGGAGCAGAACGAAAAGATGGAAAAGAAAAGAGGCGTCTCCCTCCTTTCCCTGGCTCCACTTACGCAGACGAAAACCATCCACTTCATCAGGCATGGAGAAGGATTTCATAATATTGGGATAGCAAATATGGATGCGCGTTTGACAAGAAAAGGCTGGACACAGGCTAATTCGTTGGGTATACATGCTGAGCAGCATGATGCTACTGCCGAGATTCAGCTAGTGGTCACAAGCCCGTTAACAAGGGCGCTTGAGACTGCAGCAGGGGCCTTTGGATCGTCTAAAGGGACTAAAATCCTCATGAATAGTCAAGAATGTGTTCCCAACTCGCAAGAGGCGCAAGGTCCTATATTCATTCAAGAGGGCAAGACATACATTGTGCACGAAAGCTGTAGGGAACGTTTGGGGCCAAGTAGTTGTGATGCGCGGCGGTCACGAGATGAACTTGAAGTGTCATTCCCTGGAGTGGATTTCAGTCTTTTACCAAGTGGTCCTGATCCCTTTTGGAAAGAGAATTCTACTGAGAAAGAATCTGCTGTCGTTGCGAGAGGACAGATTTTCCTAGACTTTATTATGAGACGACCAGAAACCAATATTGCCGTTGTAACCCATTCGGCATTTTTGTGGTTTACTCTTGCCAATTTTGGAAATGAGATGTCAAAATCGGTCAGAGAAAAAATACAGAGATGGTATGAAAATGGGGAGATGAGATCGCTTTGCTTGACTGATGGAGGAACATTAAATTCAGTGGACTCTCTGCATTTTGTTGGCGGTGAAGCCCTCTCTGAACCACAGCAGGAACTCATTAGCAAAGATTAGGAACTTTCATAATTTTTTTTATTCTTGAAAAGATGTTGCAGGTCCGTGAATTTTGAGTTCGTGCTCCAGAGCACATTCAAGGACTATTATTGCCATTGATTTTGAGATGACTGCATTGTACTCTGTACAAGCTACATGCTGTATGCAATTTGGGCAGCCCTTGTCATCAGAGCAAGGACAAGCACGCACAAGTTCGAGAGATTTTTGTACAAGATCCGTAAATATGGGTTGAGCCTGCATATATATGACGTCTTATTGTTCAAGATATTGTCACAATCATGCACACAATTACCCATAGAATATTTCAAGTACGCACAGCTTGACACAGTCCTATGCCACCTGGATGTCGATCAAAGATAAGCAATCTCTCTGGTTTATATCTAGTATCATATTGATTATCACATTCTGAATCAAGCAAGCAAATTTAAGGGTCAATGTCAACTATAGGAAAAAAAAACATAATAAAAAAAAGAGATTGCTTCTTACCTGTCCCCACATCCTCAGGGTTGCATAGCAACATTAGAGGGAGAACATTCATGAGTGCGTGAACAGCACCATGCACACCATCCCTGAAAGATCCTTGCTTTTCCTGAATCTTTTTTCGAACTGTGGGAGGAAGAGGAAGGGAGATTGCGACTGTCTGGTATTGTTGATCTGGAAGAAATAAATCAACTTTATCAAAGACTTGCCCTGTCCCTCTCCAAATTCTTACATATCCCATCCATCGAGTGGTTATTACTGCATCCCCAACAATAGCGCTACTAGCTACGGAATTGTGTGGCGACTGGCCCTTCATCCCCGTGGTGTGCGGCAAAAATGCATTATGGGCCCCAGTAATGTGGACATCTGTGTAATCAATTGTGGTGGTGTAATACTTAACATCCGTTGGCCGTACTATTGCAACCTTTGCTTCCAGATCTATTGATTTGCAAATGAAAGTTTTGCCTTGCTTCAACAAAATGGCACCATCGTAGACGACAAAAAATGCCTTTCTTGATTCCACATTGTCAACCACTCGCATGTCATCTGATTCATCAAGAATCAGGAATTTTTCCTCATCGATATCCCTAAGGGTAAAGCACCTAGCTGGGATTGAATCTTTTCCAGCATATACCAGCGTTTCTCGGATTTTAACATTGGGTGCAACCTGCCCTGTGCGAAGTAGGGTGCCAACAGCTTTATCCAACCCTCTTCCAAAGATTGGTCTGTCGGCCCCAGCCATCAATGGAGCTTCATGGGCTGCGCATCTAAGATGTGCCTCAAGAATCTTTGGATTGTGTACATCAATGTGAGCTTCTTCAATGGGCCTTGAGAAAAGATTTTCTGGATAACTCATGAAATATTGATCCAAAGGACCATCCCATCCAACGAAAAAAGAGATGCTGGGTTGGTTTCTCCTCCCAGCTCGACCAGCTTGCTGCCACAATGATGCTACGCTACCAGGAAATCCAAGATGAAGAGTACAATCAAGTCCACCTATATCTATTCCAAGTTCTAGAGCATTGGTTGCGGCCACACCGAGCAATTTCCCATTGAATATGTCGCTCTCAATAGCTCTCCTTTCGTCTGGGCTGTATCCTGCTCTGTATACCGATATTTTGTCAAGACGCTGAGGAGATATAGCTGCAATTATTTCTTTCGTGTATGTGAATACAAGCTCACTCAGCTTTCTGGTTTTGCAAAATGCAATAGTCCGGAGTCCATGCCTCACGCATTCGGACAAAAGAAAAGATATTTCCACAATGGGACTGGATCTGCTGGATGAAGATGCCGTATGTAAGTGTTCAGCTTTTTGAATCCAAGCATCTCTTGGGGGCAATCTATCGTCCAAGGACGACCTTTCTTCTATATCTTTATCCTTGTGTTGATGGTTGCAAGCGTTCGAGGAGGAGTGCAAGGATTTGGACGAGCTTATCGAAGAGGAAATGGCTGACAGGGCCTCTCGAACCAGCTTCTGCTTTAATTTATGGTCTGCCTGGCCAAGGGCTACGGATTTTCTCCAGGACTCTTCTCCTTTTGTATCTGCCTCACCTAACAATGATGGATTATGTCGCTCCTGTCGTGCCATGCGAATGATACTCCGCTCATGTTCTTGCTGTTGCGCTTTGGACAGATAATTCTTTTGCAATAACGGAGGATTCCACAATACAAACGACTTGCTACCATGTGGAGACCCATCTTTTCTAACAACTTCGATTTTGTGCTCCCCAGTTAGCGCGCATGCATGCTGCAACGGATTAGCCACTGTTGCTGTTGTCAGTGCAAAAACCAGCTGAGAGTCATAGATATTCAGACAAAGTCTCTTGAGCCTCCTTAGGACCATCGCAACATGAGATCCCAAAACACCCTTATACATGTGGGCCTCATCTATGACACAAAATTTAAGTTGAGAAAAGAATGTAGCAAACTCGGAATGAACTGGTAAAATCGAGCAATGGAGCATGTCTGGGTTAGTAAGCAGTATCTGACCATTGCTGCGAATCGATGGCCGCTCTCCCATACTCGTATCCCCATCATATATATACACCCGGCCTGCTATTTCAGGACCACATAAATCAGATGCAAGACTTCTTATTGTTCGAAGCTGATCCTGAGTCAGTGCTTTGGTGGGGAATACCAAGAGTGCAGAGGACCGTTGATTCTGGACCAATGATTGCAAAATAGGAATCAAATAGCAAAGTGACTTTCCTGATGCTGTTGAGGTACAAACGACCGTATTCCTTCCATCGCCCAGGCTCCTGACTGCGGTCGCCTGATGGGAGTACAAGGAGCAGATGCCCCTGGCCTTCAAAACAGTCACTAGCTTGGGCGACAAATGTAAATCTTCGAGGTCTACAAAGGAAGCCTCTTGTCTAGGAATCTCATGGGTATGCACCAACTGACCTCTGTAGGTCTCCAGTCCTGTAAGGTGTGCAATCAGTTCCTTCGGTCCTAAATCACCAATGAAGGTGCAGGGAGGTGCTTTCTTCAAAACCATAGGAGGAGCATTCCCTAATGAACTACACTTCGACCCACTCATACTCTCTGAAGCATTACCTATGGCTATAACTGTTGAATTCTTTTGCAGTTCAGTTTCATCAAGACACCAGTGATCTTCTTTCGAAAAGTCTCCATATTGGCTGCCCTCTAACCATATGCTAGCCTTTTCAGCAAGTGAATGAGCAGTCTTCTGACCCGAAGAGCAGTCTTCTGGATCCAAAAAGAGACCCTTAGAGGTGTACTTGATGCTACAATGATTTTTCTTTGCAACTATTGAGAGGAGCAAAGTCGTTATTGACTTCCTCAAGATCCATGAAATTCTTATGCGCTTTTGACTGCAGGAGATAGCCTGTCTCTTAAACTTCAACTGGGGCTCCACAACATTATCTGACCTGTCTGCTCCATGTATTTTTACTCTTTTATTTAATTTTGACTTGAAGCATTCCGGTATTTGCTCTAACCTCCCTTTCCAGGGATCGTGAATTCTGACCGTTGCATCCTCAGCACATTGCTCACAGCCAGGATCCAAAATATGATCTCTGTGATTGACACACGAGCCCCACTGCGTTATGTGAATTATGCACGGACATATTTTATTTAATATCATCAGATTCTTTTGTTCAAAGTCTAGTGATTCCGTTGACACGGGAAGACAGGCCAGAACTGACTTGAGCGAGTGCCTCACTGCCTTTAGCGATGACAAAAATCCATCTATGGACCAAAGAAGATCAAATGTGCGCTCCAAACGTTGAAAAAATATCGGAATAGGCATCCCAGAGATATCCATATTTGATATGAAATGTGAGATGGATCCCTCGGATACATTATCATCCACATAATTATGTTCACTTCTGACACATGCCTTTCCAATATCTTCTGTTCCACTCCCAGGCATCTGTTTTCGATATTTTATCGGGGAACGATTTGGTCGAGAACTATACCCAGGCAGCAAGGTCTCGGTCGCATGTTCTCCTGCCCTTGTAAACCCTTCTTCAGTCCCAGCATGCAGCTTGAACTCACTACCTTGCTCCAGCAATCCATCGGAGCCTGTGGCACTCTTGACTCTGGTATCTTTTCTTCCCATCCCTGAGACATTTTTCCTGAGACACGCTGTCTGTATCGCAGAATGAGATTTTTTTTAGCAATACAGAGTGCATTCAATTGAACCATTTCCAAAAAAAAAAAAAATGGTGTCATTGTTTTTACTCTCAAAGCCACACAACACACGTACGATATAGTTCTGTTTACCATTCAAATCCAAGTCTTTTACCATAATACCATTCTGAAGCAATGTCCCCTGCAAGCTCAAATTCAAACTCGTTCAGGGCCAAAAAAAAACAAATTGATATCTGGATCATCCCACTGAACTGATAACAGCTTATCCCTAGGTGGACTCTCCCTAGGTGGCCAACAGTCCAGTCACCCATACGCCTCACTGAGAACCATGGTAAATCGTTAAAAATCGCTATCTGTAACTCACGTGAAGTAGAAGTCTGCATCCTTTGAATCGTTTATCCTTCTCAGCCAACTTTATCTTCAGCTGACTCACCGTGTTCGACTCGGGCACTTCAACAACAACTTCACTTCCTCCAGACAAAGTTTTCACCACCAGACACAACATTCCATTTTACATTTCAAATGTAATTTGAGTATCTAATTATTTCACATAGTAGCAAGTGAGCGAGTCCTTTATCTTTTCTCTGCCAGAGAGTTTTGAATTCTTGGACAGTTGCGCAAACATGCTACGGTCATAGTACTATCACCTCACAATTAATTGTGACCTTGCCAGGCTTGTAGGCTCAAGCTAGGCTTACGTGTTGCTGCAATCGCATATGCATACGGGCACTAGTACTGTATGAAAATTGCAAAGACAATTACGGCTAGATCGCTCTAGAATGCGTGCGCTCTGCCCGATCCACAGCTGCAGATTCCCAGATATGAGCATGCAATCATGAAATATTCTATGGCATGCTGACGAACAGTAAAGGCAATCATTCCAGGTTGTGCCGGATGATTAATTGATATTTACTAGTAGATATTATATTCTTTTTATTTGGGTACAATATGTTC
The DNA here is from genome assembly GCA_002818215.1 of Picochlorum sp. 'soloecismus'. Classification (NCBI taxonomy): domain Eukaryota; kingdom Viridiplantae; phylum Chlorophyta; class Trebouxiophyceae; genus Picochlorum; species Picochlorum sp. 'soloecismus'. The sequence continues at coordinate 28,602 of PJAJ01000023.1, read as the reverse complement.
GGGCAGATTAGATTGACTCAGAGTCACTGGGACTCGACTGCCGGGAGAAAGGTATCGAGGGCGGCCATCACTGCGCTCAGGCCGGACAACTGCAGAGGGAGGCATATTGGAACGATCCGTGACTCTCGTATTTCTTACACGGTATGTTTTATTTTTCTGTCAACATGACGAGTTTGCACCACTGTTTGTGGATGGGACGGGATATGCATGTGTAACGCTGTCTTGGCAAGTGGTGAAACAAGTTTAAGACGCACTTGCAGGGTTTCCCGAAGAAATTCATTGGTGAAAGATCACATCAAAGAATCAAGAGCTCTATCTGTAAGTTGCGGTGGATATCACCGACGTTGGTCCTTTACAACTTTTGGACCGGTGCCCGAAATGGAAAACTTGATTTTGGAGATTTGGATGGGATGCCTTCCTGTTGGGCGATTTTTCGATAGATAATTCTGGATGCATACAGGAAAATTACTTGATTCCATTTGACAATCAGCCTCGTATACTGTTGCAGGTGCTGCAGCCAGCCAAGAGAAACCCACAATTTTGGTGGCTGAGAAGCTTGGGGCTGGAGGCATTGACCTGCTGAAGACAGTAGGGGAAGTAGACTGCAGTTACGGTCTATCCAAAGAAGAGCTTTTGGAGAAAATAAAGACAGTAGATGCAATTGTCATTCGATCTGGTACCAAGGTCGATCGAGAGGTGTTTGAGGCCTCAGGCGGCAGGTTGAGGGTTGTTGGCCGCGCTGGTGTTGGTATCGACAATGTGGACCTCGCTGCTGCAAGTGAGACCGGATGCCTGGTAGTCAATGCTCCTACAGCCAATACTGTTGCTGCAGCAGAACATGGCATTGCGCTTTTGTGCGCCCTGGCCAGGAATGTTTCCCAGGCAGACTCTTCAATGAAGGAGGGCAAGTGGGATCGCACCAAGTACGTTGGTGTCTCAATGGTTGGTAAAACCTTGGCTGTCATGGGTTTCGGTAAGGTTGGTGGGGAAGTTGCCAGGAGAGCCAAAGGTCTGGGAATGAATGTCGTGGCCTTTGATCCATACGCATCTGAGGAAAGAGCTCTGGCCATTGGGGTGAAGCTGGTAAGCTTTGATGAGGCTTTATCCATGGGAGATTTTTTCTCTCTTCATATGCCCCTCACACCAGACACCAAGGGAATTTTCGGTGATGAAGCATTTGCAAAGATCAAGAAGGGCGCCCGTATCATCAACGTTGCCCGTGGTGGAGTGATTGATGATGAAGCCTTGGCACGAGCATTAGATTCTGGAGTGGTTGCTGGAGCAGCACTTGATGTTTTTGATCCAGAGCCTCCAGCTGCAGACCACCCTTTGGTGAATCGTCCTGATGTTATCTGTACTCCTCATTTGGGTGCTTCCACCAAAGAGGCCCAGGAAGAAGTAGCATACGAGATTGCAGAAGCCGTCATGGGAGCGCTGAAAGGGGAGCTGACAAGCAGCGTGGTAAATGCGCCAATGGTTCCTCCAGAAGTTTTGCAAGAGTTGCAACCATTCGTGAGCCTTTCGAGTGGCCTGGGAAGAGCTGCTATCCAGCTTGCTGATCATGGATTCGCTGACGTGGAAATTACGTACCACTCCTCACGAGGAAGTGACTTGGATAGCAGACTCCTCAGGGCAATGGTTGTCAAGGGTATCTTGGAACAGATCACCGAGTCGCAAGTGAACATCGTAAATGCTGATCTTCTTGCAAAGAAAAGAGGCCTTAGAATTATTGAGAAAGTTGTTCCCTCCGAGTCAGCATCCATCATTAGCGAAATGGAAGTATCCCTGGCTACAAGCTCGTCAAAGTTTTCATCTGCGGTAGATAGCAGCAATAAGATTGTTGTTGGTGGCACTGTAAAATCAGGAAAGCAACCTTTCTTGACAAAAATTGGTGCTTTTGATGTCGATGTTGCTCTTGAAGGCGAGGTAATCCTGGTGAGGCAGACAGATCAACCAGGTATCATCACAGGTGTTTCTTCCATCTTGTCAAGCCATGGGATTAACATTTCTTACATGACAGTTTCGGTCGCAAGTAAAGGACAAGAAGCAATTATGGCTATTGGAATCGATGGACAGCCTGATGCAGATGTACTGAGCTCTATTGCAAATGTGAATGGAGTCCGAGAAGTAACTTCCTTTAGTGAAGAGAAGCAATGAACTTCGACTTGAACATGAAATCAAAACGAAGAGAAGCATCAGAACATTGATAGGACAATCGGAAATCGTAGTCAACAAACTTTTTGGTCTAAGATTCGGCTAGTAGCCATTCGTTCGCTCGTTGTAATCGTAAGGATGATAACTTTATCGGCTGTAAGACTGCACAAGTACAGGTGTATTCATTCCATTCCATGCCTGGGTGCGCACCCGCATACATATATTACGGACGATACTCGTGGGCAGACACCATTCGATAAAATGTTTTCCTAGTTTGAGCGAAAGATGTAAAAATATCGCGCACCATCCAGGAAAGCAAAATGTACACGACCCACCCTTTTATGCGCCTTCAACCTGAAGTTAAGGTTTTGGAACGCAGTTTTCGGAGCTTTCGGCCTTCTCAAAATAATCATCTATTTTCATTTAGCAACTTGAAAGGTACGAGTCTACGCTAACTCTTGACATTGGTCCAAGTTTATGAAACAACTTACTCCATCGCTGTAGGCAGGAAAAGTGTCCTGCTTCGCCAGGTCATCGCCTCTTCTGCGTCGAGCACGACACAGACTTTTGACGACTCTGTGATAAAGAATTTCGATTGGGGATTATGCCTGGCTCTGGCAGGCTGCGCATTTGAGGCATATAACGACCTTGCAGAAGAGGACAAGTACTTGGTGAAAAGGACCTGCAATGGCACAGAAATATCCTTTGTGGATGTGGATTTTGTCCAGAGCAGATATGATGGTATCCTTGAATTTCATTTGAAAAGGGCAAATGATTTGCAGCCAGTCAATTGGATCCCAGGGACTAATTCAGACCCTTTTTGTCTTTGCACCATGGATGGTGCTGAGTGGAGGTCTTCCACCAAATGGGGCTTTCTAAACCCTGAATGGAATGAGAAGGCTGTATTTTTCGTGAGCAAAAAGGAAAAGGTAAGATTGAATATTCGTTTGCTGGATGATGCTGTTGTTGGCCCGGACTCCCTAATGGGCACAACTATATTGAGCTTGAGAGGAGTAAATGAGGAAAGAGAGGAAGAATTTACCAATGAGCTTGGGCCAGGCAAGGGAAACATCACGTTCTCTCTCAAGTATACACCTTTATCAGGTAACAAAAATGTTCAGGATGCTATTATAGGGTCCATGGGAGGTCCTGTTGTTGGTTCACTGCCTGATGCGATTCTGCAATCTCCGTGGAGAGCCTTGAGAAAAGCCTTGATATCTGCTGAAGAGATTGCCAACTTGGAGTTTCAACCAATTGCGTTTATAGAAAATCCACAGAACGACTCACAAGCATGGATTTTGTGGAATCCAAAAGTAAAGCGTGTCGTTGTTTCCTTTCGAGGAACCGAACAAACACAGTGGAAGGATCTTTTGACAGATGCCTCGCTTCTCCCCACAAGAATTGATTATGATGAGGGTACCATGCGAATTTCTAAAGACTCTAGAATACAAGATGATACTGTCTGGGTTCATACAGGATTTTTGAAAGCCTACATCTGTATACAGAAAGAAGTTGCTGAGATTGTGAGGCAAGTGGTCGAGCAAAATGCCACTGAGGACTCAAAATGGACTTGTTACATCACTGGCCATTCATTGGGAGGGGCACTATCAACCCTCTGCTCATTTGATCTTGCGATGCAAAGAGCGTTTGGCGATATCATTTGCTACAACTTTGGCTCTCCAATGGTTGGAAGTCAAGCATTTACTGAGTCTTTCAATGAGCTTGTTCCTACTTGCTGGAGAATAGTGAATGAGAATGATGCCGTTTGCCAGGTTCCAAGGCTAATTGGATATTCTCACTGCGGAAGAAAGGTACTACTATGTAGGGATGGCACGGTTGAATTTGCTGGGGTGGAGGCTATGGACGTTGGAGAAGACACGGGTGCAGGAGACGTGATTAAAAAATTATCAATGTCAACCATCATGTCTCTGGCTTCGCAAGTCAAGGCTTTAGAATCGACCAAGTCTCTTATGGATGAAGATCTAGAAGATATCAAAGTGGAAGAGATCATTCAATCTGAAATAGATGCGATGAAAAATATTTTGGATGGATCAGGGATTGATGAACATTTAGAGGGCAAATATTTGGGCACAATAGAAGCAGCTATTCGCACCACGTTGCAAAATATAAAAGAAACCGAGTTGTAAGACAACGAATCTGGCAATAATTTTTCTACTTACTAATTTATGCCGAAGGAGGAAGTGAAAGAAAGTGCGAGCCCTGAGCTACCCCAAGAAAAGTGCCTAACTGAGGCTTCCAACCTTTTGAACTGCGCGTTCTTGGAGCACGAAGATTGTTCAAAAGAATTAGAAGCATTAAGGCGCTGCGTTAAAAAAGAGGTATGCACAACTATGTCGCGTGTTTGAACCCTTCTCTGTACTTGTGTACAGATCACAATAGGACCTCCTTCCTAGCAAGTCACAGTTTAGGTATACGCCTCGACAATTGCTTTTATCTTTTAAAAATTTCGTTGATATTTTATTACACATGATGTACTGATTTGCCAAAATGCAGAAAATCGCCAAGTTTTCCCTGACGGACGTAGGTTGAATGTCTTGGTTGTATGCCCGCAGCAGGACTTGGCGGACGATCGTGGACATCACACGACATAGCCCATTGCACATGGCAGGTTTTGCGGTTTTAGTACTTGGCACCTCAGCGTTCTTAGGTCAAGGGGCTATGAACAAGACAAATAGCCCACAAGTTGAATCTGCCTTGGAGCAGAGGCTTAGAGACAAGACATCCCTTGAGACGCAGATGCTGGTAAAGGCCCAGAAAAAACGCCTTGAACTTCTTTTTGATGAAATTCAGCAAGGCCGTGGAGCAGAGCGGTATGAGGCAGCATTAGAGTAAGTTGTGGTGGTTGACTGCTAGTGCTCTTTTTCCATGATGTACTGTTCTCGTATGATTATTTTTTCCCATTGCACCATCATTAATTGTTTTAACTTGTTTTATTCTCTGCAGTGGGAAAACGCTAGGAACCCATTCTGTGGGCACTACAGCTGGTGTGTCATGCAAGTAGGGGGACGACCGGTTGAGGAAAAAAAATGTAAATGCAAGTACAGGGTAGGATGCCCTTCTAAGTAGAAGGCACTGTGTATACAATGCTATCGTTTCTCTTGTTCTAATTCCTATTATAGCATTAAAATATCACACATGTTACGCATGTAATTGTCCAGAAAAAAATAGGGTTCAATCGATCATTAGCCAAAATTAGTCTTCCTGAAGACCTGCCACAATAAATCCACCGGCGAGAAGTGTGGTTGCTATGCCAGCAAATACTGCTGCCATTCCATAGCTTATACTTGTTTCGATACCATTATCATGTGGTATCAGAGAAGCAGACATGACTGAGAGCACGACAAAGGGTAGGGCCCCGGCTGCCAGTGTAGCTGGGTTGCCTGTTAGCACGTCTTCGGCAATGCTAAGCAAGCCAAGCCTCTCAGCCGTGCTCAGCAGCCCCGCTTTTTCAATTTTTGACAAAGTGAGACCCGATTTCTCCAACTTGCTAAGAATTCCAGTCTTCTCAACCGTGGACAACAGTTTCTTTTCCTCAATCTTTTTGAATGCTGACTTGGCGCTCTGCTCTTTGTCCTCCAGGAAAAGTCCCGTCCCAAAGAATCCCTTTTCCCATTCCTCGTCGTAGGAGTTCATCTGCGACCCAAAAAGCCCCAACAAGTTAGTATACCAACTGAAGGCAGCACTTGTGCAGTCAACCCAAGACCTTTTACTTGGCGCACGCCTTTATACGCCATCATTCTTTCAACACTGACTAAATTGCAACCCAAAAGTCAATTTTGCCGATTGAAATATCGAATTACCTTTTTTGTCCCCGCCATTGCTACGGTAAGTGATCGCTGTGCGCCATGGTGTGAGGTTGAGATTTGGCCGCGAGTTTGTGTTACGGGCGCCACAAAGGTGGCTTTCATGCATGTATGCTGCATTTTGTAACAATTTGATTTCTTGTTCCTCTTCCAAATGTAGAATAACTAACAGTCTGTATCTATGGAAGGCTTGAAGGAAGAGCATAACCTTATCCGCTATCTGATTTCAACGATACGGCGATATATATCGACCGGTCAGGCCTGGCGCCTAGACGGTAGCGCCTAAATTGCACTCATTCGCGCATAAATTGCATAGAAGCCATATCTAGCTATGGTATTCTTCTGCTTTTTCATTCCTCTTCCATTACTGAAGATTGGACACATAGGCTGGGTTTATAACGATTTGCTTTTAATCTTGTAAGTTTGGACTTAAAAAAAAGATATGGCCACGGTATGGTAGGCATGCATGGTGGGCACCCTCATGATCATGAGAGGAGCTTGACCATTGCAATGGCAATGATCAATTGATCAGTGAAATCATGAAATACCTGAAGTACATTTTTCAGGTTTTGCAGATTTTTTTTCAGAGGATTTAATTTATTCAGTCGTGAGCCTTTAAATCATGATGGTTCAAAAACTATGAAATGGAATGAACATTCGTCGCTCAGGCGAACGAAGAGCCAAACATGCAAGATTACAGTGAACGCATCGCCAATTACTTCGTTTTTCTTTGCCTTCTGAAATTTCGGTGAAATCGTTTTGCTGCTTACGAGGTAGATGCTTTCTTCGAGATAATGTCCTCTTGGATGAATGATGGCACAACCTCATACTTTTCCAACTGCATACTATACTGAGCACGGCCCTTTGACATCCCCCGCAGGGTTGAGACGTAGTTAAACATCTCTGAAAGAGGGACAGTGGCTTTAACCAACTTCATGCCTCCTGGCTTATCGATAAACTCTTGCACAATTCCTCTTCTAGAGTTCAAATCACCAATGACGTCACCCATATGATCGTCTGGAGTGACGACCTCTACCTTCATAATTGGCTCCAACAGCTGAGCCCCTGCCTTCTTCATTCCATCCCTGAAGCACTGTCTAGCAGCAATTTGGAATGCAAGAACAGAGGAATCTACATCGTGATATGATCCGTCATATAGAGTTGCTTTCACATCCACTACAGGATACCCGGCTAGACTTCCGCTGCTCATCATCTCTTCCAAACCTTTCATGACACCTGGGATGTACTCCTTTGGCACGACGCCACCCTTGATTTCTGAAACAAATTCGAAACCTGTACCTGGCTCACCTGGTTCAAATTTGATGGCAACATCAGCGAATTGGCCGGATCCTCCGCTCTGCTTCTTGTGGACATATCTCACATCAGAAGCTCGAGAAATACCCTCTCGATAATTCACTTGTGGAGCACCAACATCGCACTCAACTTTAAACTCTCTCTTCAGGCGGTCGACGATGATCTCCAGATGAAGCTCTCCCATGCCTTCAATCAGAGTTTGATTTGTCTCTTCTTCCCTAGAGAAATGGAAGGATGGATCCTCCTGCGCAAGCTTGATCAATCCATTCGTCATTTTATCCAAATCTCCTTTAGTCTTGGGCTCAATTGCAACCTTGATCACTGGATCTGGGAACTCCATGCGCTCCAAAAGAATAGGTGCTTTTTCGTCGCAAAGAGTATCTCCCGTAACAACGTCCTTCAGGCCTCCTACTGCAACAATATCCCCAGCTCTTGCCTCCTTGATGTCCTCCCTGCTGTTGGCATGCATCTCCACAAGGCGGCCAATGCGCTCCTTCTTTCCTTTGGCAGCACTCAAAGCATATGTACCGGCCTCAAGAACTCCAGAGTAAATGCGAATGAAGGTGAGCGAACCAACAAAGGGATCTGCCATGACTTTGAAAGCAAGCGCAGAGAAGGGCTCATCATCAGAAGACTTCCTGCGAAGCTCCTTTTCTGGGTCATTCACATCACTTCCCTTGACATCTTCCAAGTCCAATGGGGAGGGAAGATATCTGACGACGGCATCCAAAAGGGGCTGGACTCCCTTGTTCTTGAAAGCCGTTCCACAGCACATTGGCACAAAGGCGCCACCAATGGTTCCCTTCCTGATCAATGCCTTGAGCTGTTCCTCATCCGGCAGTTCTCCATCAAGATACGCCATCATAGCATCATCATCAACCTCAACTGCTGCCTCGATCAACTTCTCACGGTACTCTTCTGCAAGCTCTTTGAGATCATCGGGAATTTCCAATTCATCAAAAGATGCACCAAGATCTTCCCCATTCCAAACAATTGCCTTCATCTTGATCAGATCCACGACACCGCTGAATGCTTCCTCAGCCCCAATTGGAATTTGTATTACTAGAGGATTTGCTCCGAGATTTTCGATGATCATATCACGAGTGCGGAAGAAATCAGCGCCCATTCTGTCCATCTTGTTTACAAAGGCAATACGAGGAACTCCGTACTTGTCAGCTTGCCTCCAAACGGTCTCAGACTGAGGCTCGACCCCAGCGACGGAATCGAAAACGGCAACAGCGCCATCTAAAACTCGAAGAGCACGTTCTACTTCCAGCGTGAAATCCACGTGCCCAGGGGTATCAATAATGTTGATCCTGTGACCATCCCAGGCACATGTTGTGGCAGCTGATGTGATGGTGATACCACGTTCTTGTTCTTGTTCCATCCAGTCCATGGTTGCACCACCCTCATGAACCTCCCCAATTTTATAGCTCTTTCCCGTATAGAAGAGAATACGTTCTGTTGTGGTTGTCTTGCCTGCATCAATGTGGGCCATAATTCCAATATTTCTGTATTTATCCAGAGGATCTTGACGTTTTCCTGCAGCACGATGGTCACGCAATGAGCAATTCAACATTATTTGAGAGGTGTTGTGAAAATAAAAATCTCGCAAAGAGAACTTGCATCCACGCTTAAATGCAACCATACGACGCCTCACCTGCAGCTTCGACTACCAAAGCTTGACTCCTCCTTGAGTTCTGTCCGAATGTCCTGCTTCGTATCGTGAGCTTTTCTCCCTGCGTTCAAACACATTTTTTTAATTTTACTTTGCCGAATTTGACCTGGAGAAGGTTAGATGGGATGTTCACTACGTTCGCAAGCACGCTTCGTGGGAGAAGTTTGCTGCCGCCTCTTAAAGTATCCCAAAGTTCATCCAATCCTCACTATTACCGTCAATGTATGATCATGATCGACATAAGTTAAATTATTTTTTCAAATGCATTGCCTACCGAGAGAGTTGAAGACTGAAATTTCCCAGCATTGCCAGAGTTTCGCTGGCTCAGCATGGCTCTTGCGGCAGCCCCACGACCAGGGGACTGAGCCCCCGCAGTGGAATGGAAGGCCGATTTGCGCTGGAAGGTAATCTTCAGAGACATGGTTAAAATTTGAAGCAAATTTAAGTACGTTTCGCCCTCGTGTCCTCCCTGCCATGATCCTGTGGCTCTCTGACCATAGATCCAACAAAATGTGAGCCATATCCCGATCAATCGAGCTAGCGCGCGAATTCGCCTTCGAAGGCTGGCACTTAGCGATATGTCACGAGCCCCACGGGACTGTCCTTGGTCTAAAGATTTCATGCACAGATGGCGATGAAACAAAGATAACTGATAGTACGCCTATACGATGACAATTGGTGCTAGTCTCACAGCAACAGTCGATATCAAGTAGCAATCAGGCACAAACAAATTGTCTATAACTTGAGTTTGAAAGCCAAAGTAAATCTGCTTTTGTGGGCAAAATCAATAGATTTGATTTATATACCCAATAAAATTCACTATATATAGTGCACATAGCTACATGTATGAAGCTTTGGAGGGGTGCAGGGGAACGTATGCCAGCTGGGGCAAGGATCGTAGTGCACGATAAGAATGCGCTCGGCCGTCGATTCCAAGTCTGCTGTTCTGGTGCTGCAATGAGAGCAATCAACATTATCAAGACAGCAGATATACTGATTCCGTATGCCAACGATAGTGTGAATTTTGGAGTACTGATGTGGTGAGAATAGATGATAAAATGACCCTGTCCCCGTTCTCCTGATTCAATTATGCAGTGATATATTTTGCTTCAGAAGCATCTAATTTAAAGCCAGCAAGGTGGTGCTGCAGGAATGTAATCTATGATGTTTCAAGACATGAGAGGTCACATATTCTGAGAGAGCTATCAAACAGTGATATCGAAAGACTATGGCGGATTGCTGGAACCAGATATGATGCCTCTGTGGCAGAAATATCAGCTTCTCAAGTTCCAAATTTCAGCATCTGGGATGATTTGCCTACACGCTCTGAAGTAGATGAATGCTCAAATTTTAGAGGACGCGCTGTGCTGCCCATTTCCCTTGGTCTTGACAAATTCTCAAAGCACATTTTCAAAAGCCTTGAAAACGAGCAACTCTATGGACGTGTCGTTCATAACAATGTGATTGGAAATAGGGTATACCCGGGCCCACTATATTTTAAAGTTGCTGTTGGATCTTCGCTTATTCCCATTTATAGGAATATGTACCCTAACAGTGGCAGCATGTGCGATATGGTTTTTTCCTACAGCTTGGGACTGTCAGATCTTGACATATTAGAACCACTGTCTGTGGAAAACAGATGGCCAAAACCAAGGAAAGAAAATCCAAAACCATTCAATATGGGATTCACGGATTACATTCGAGTTGCTGGACCTGGAGTGTACGTTGGAATGGGTTTGCAGGAATCAAACACTAGAAATATGAAAAGCCAATTCAATACCATCCCACAGCCATTATTTTTCCTGATGATAGCCACCTAATTAAGTATTTTTTATAAGTTGTATTCATAGCATGTGTCAGACACAGAGTTAGTCTGCAAATATTTCCTCAGATTTGTAATCCCCTGCCTCAACCATGGCACTTGTACCCACCAGGCAGTCCTTCAAACCTACTTTGCTAATCAACTTGGAGCCGCTGCAAATTATTGAGTTCTGGATGTGGCACCCATCGCCCAAAAAAACTCTATTTTGGATAACGCTGTTGATTATTTTTGAGCCTGGGCCAACAGTGCAGCATTCGCCCACAACTGATCTCTTGATGCTGCACCTGTCTCCTAAAACACTCCCTTTGCCAACCATGCTCCCTCCAGCAATCGTCACCTTGTTTCCTATCTCAACCCCTGTGGCAATGAAAGCGTCTCCACGAGTATTTGGAGCATCTTCCAGATAACTGGATGCCAAGTCGGGAGACACAACATCCCGGTTGGCATCCGCATACGAACCAGTGGAACAAACTCGGATACAATGTGAACCTCGTGGGGCAGTATATGCGACCACATCATAGCCAAGTGTTTCTTCGCTGATCCCCAAGCCACTAGCCAAGCGGGCATTCGAGCTGCTCCCAGATAACGTCAAATTTGTGCTACTAGTCCTGTCCAATAGATGAGTGCTGCTGCTTGATTGATTGCAAACAAGCTGATACCTTACCATGTATGGAACTAGATGCTTCTGTATGTCTAAAAGGGAGGCATTCGCATTCAAGATAAACTTCAATGCTTCGTATCGAAATACATACGTTCTCATATCAGATAATCCCTTTTGTATGGTCAGATTCGTGTATTTGCACAGACATGCTTCAGACAAACGAACATCACGCATCTTGTCCTGTGCATGACAATAAACGGCGACAGTGCCATCGTCTCTGAGACTTAAGAATTCTGTTGGACAATTCTGACTTCCTTTCATTGCCGTCTGCGAAGAGATTGTGTTACCCACTAATATAGTCAAAGCTGCACCGGCAATGTTGTGTGTCATCAGTTGAGTTCGAAGGGATACGTTCGTCACAACGTCGCCTGCAATGACCACTAAACTTTCGCAGCCACTTATGTTCGGCAATATGTGACGAAGTAGTTTGACAGAGGATCTTCCACTGGTCGAATCGCATACGACGTCCACCAAGCAAGGACCTGAATACGACGTCTGACACCACTGCCTCACTGAGCCCACATCCTCCTCATCCGTACCGGCCTGCATTACTTATCTCAACTATTTTAGCATGATTTGACATTGATAGCATGGTATCCAGTACCAAACTCGTTCTAATGCACGTTCAAATCGATAATAAAACATCTGAGAGACGCTACGTGCCGGTACTTTGCCGCACTGCAGTCAATAAGCATGCTTCCACGCACCAGAATCACGTTGGTTATTCCAGACTTTTCTATACTCTTTAAAACATACCATAGTATCGGTCTATTTGCCACAGGGAGCAACACGCCTGGGCAACCAGCAGCGGTAAAAGAGACAAGGCGTTTGTCTGTATCCAGCAGCACAATTGCCTTAGCTTGAACTGATGCCACCATTTTCAGTAAATTCTTGTCTCCTTATCAAATGGAGATCAATTTGAAACTCAACATCCGACACAGGTCCGCATCTGTTAAGATCTGCCATCACTCCTCTCACTGATTGAGGCGGTTGTCGACAATTGTCAGTACTGACGACAGTGGCAAACTGCCATTTGTTCAATCAAATTTCCGAGGTCAATTGATTCTTGACCGAATTCATATATAGCAGAATTGGGGATCCTCTTCTTCTTGCATTTGAGCTATCATCGAAATAATTTAATCGGTCGTATGTCAGGGAAAGAGAACGGTTGCTGTCATGACGCCTGATCAGGCATGACTGACCTACTTAGGTTCTCCATGCACACAGACGTGTGATGCCGCTCCAAGATGGATGTCAATGGGGAACACAAAGATAAAGTAGGGAATCGTGGATGAATATGCAGAGACATGGGACTCGGACATTTGTGTTTGTATTTCATACTTTGTTATACATGCTATCGTTTGTGGTGAATCGTTGAGCAACATTGTTGCCTTCGCAGTCCAGTATTGGGCACTAGTGTCTTCAGACCGATCCACTATCGCTATGGAACCTCATAACTTCAACCTGAAGTTAGGGGAAACATCCTCAGCACCAGGTTTGTTCAAATCCATGAAGGCAAAGTTTGGAATGACATCAGGGAAATCAAAATCGCACGACAATATGGCGAGTACATCTATGAGTGCCAAGGGGTCTTCTGGTTACGGTGACCTGGGGAACGCGACAAACCCCTCGCAGCAAGGGGTCACGGAGAAGAATAGAAACCCTGGGATTCGAGAGCACAACATTTCTCACCATTTTCATGTACCACAATCCAGACAAACCATGCCTCAGGACTATAAAGGTGCGTTATGCTGAAAGGTCACGAGGCGCGATGCGTCTTGGTCAGTTTGTTTGTTCTTTGCTGTTTCATAATATGTTATTTCCGCTAGAATGGCGATGGCAGTTGCACCACTGGACCTTACCAGCTTTTTCTTGAGGAATATGATCCAATTATTGATTATCTTTCTCTCTCACTGTCTGTTAGTGATTGTATGACTGATGTGTATTGCCAATCATCATGCTGTTGCTGCTTTGTAGATCATCTTCCACATATCCGCCAAGTTGCTTCAAATGATCGACAAAAATTGTTTATTAAAAAGCTAGAGTTGTGTTGCTACACTTTTGATTTTACAAATCCTGGCCTGGATGTGCGTGAGAAGGAAATGAAAAGGGAGTCTTTGCAGGATTTGGTCGATTACGTCAATTCTGGAAATGGCAAGTTCAGTGAAGAGGTGTCTCCCCTTGTAGTACATATGATCTCCGTAAATTTGTTTCGCACCCTGCCACCAAGCAAGCACAGCAGTATGGAAAGCTACGATTTGGACGAAGAAGAACCCTCTCTCGAGCCAGCTTGGCCACATTTGTCGATAGTGTACGAACTGCTGCTGCGTTACGTAGTCTCCAGTGATACGGATGCCAAAATTGCGAAAGACTATATTAATCAACAATTCATCTTGAAGCTGTTGGATCTATTTGATAGTGAGGACCCAAGAGAGAGAGACTACCTCAAGACAATTCTTCACAGGATTTATGGCAAGTTTATGTGCCATAGACCCTTTATTCGACGAGCAATTAACCATGTATTTTACCGTTTTGTGTACGAGACAGAGAGACACAATGGAATAGCCGAGCTTTTAGAAATCTTGGGATCGATTATTAACGGCTTTGCCCTGCCGCTGAAAGAAGAGCACAAGATATTCCTCCGCCGTGCCCTTTTGCCTCTTCATAAGCCAAAATGCCTCCCCCTGTACCACCAACAGCTGTCATACTGCGTAACACAATTTGTGGAGAAAGACAGCACTCTAGCAGAGGTAGTGATAAGAGGATTGCTCAGATTCTGGCCAGTTACCAATAGTCATAAGGAGGTATTGTTCCTTGGAGAGCTAGAAGAAATTCTAGAACTGACACAAGACAAGGAATTTGCTGCTGTAGCTGAGCCTCTATTCAGACAAGTTTCAAAATGTTTGACTTCATGTCATTTTCAAGTGGGGGAAAGATCCCTATTTTTGTGGAACAATGAATATATTTTGCAGCTTGTTCATCACAACAAGGAGCTCATAATCCCCTTGATTGTGGGGGCTTTAGAGGAGAATGCAAAGCAACATTGGAATCCAGCGGTCCATAGCCTATCCTTGAATGTTAGGAAAATGTTTCAAGATATGGACCCGAAATTGTATGAAAAATGTCGCGCAAATTACGAAGAGGAGGCAAAGAAAAAGAGTGAAGCAGCTGTGAGAAGGCAAGAGCAATGGAAGGTGATCGAAGAGGCTGCAATTCGCGCTCATGGCTGATTTCTCCTTCGAAGTTTTCTCACTTTTTCTGATTTTTTTTAATTAATGTACTAGAACGACATCTTCGTGCATCTTATGTGGATATCCTCAAGTAAGGACAGTCATCCTTGGTTGGTTTCCTTCAAGAGGCAAATTCCCTTAATTTTCTCAAGATCATTTGGTCTTAAGATCAAATTTGAATATCACCTGACTGGTAGTATAGTAAATGCGTGGGAAATGAAATTGTAGGATATTCCCAAGTTTCTCGGCGTGTATTTGGTTCTGCATGCATCCACCTGCGTGCACATGGTTCAATTTCAAAATGTTAAGGCGCCTAGGCCTCGGATTCCAATGCTGGAATGTACTCTGCGCACATTGGCGCATTGGTTACTCCACATGTATTGCTTGGACGCCCTTCTGGATCATTCCCGATTTAATATTAATTATTAGTAAGTCAATATCTCGTTGAGGCCCTGAGGATTTGCTATTAGTTTGGATTGAACGTGTGACAGGCCAAGAGTTGAACACTTGCCCACTTAGAGCCACACACACCGGCCTGAGGCTGTGACGCTCAAACGCACGAGGATTCGGGAGGTCTCCGTCGGTGTATTTCATATGATTTACAGTAAAATTGATATTGAAGCGTCGAATTTTGTTGATCAAGCATTTTCTTATGAACCAAGGTCCAGAGGTTTGCACCTCTGGTGATCCGGAGCTGAAAGCAGTCAAGATGCTCTCCTTGACAGCAAATTTGGAAGGTAAATCTCAATATATACTTAACGACTTTGACGTTGTAGAAAAGCATGAAAATGTACCATCATCGAACGGAAATGGCTTACCGTCGGAAGACAAAAATCAGCATGTGACGGGGGACAACTGTAGTAGTGGTTGCGGAAAGACCGGTCTACCAGAGGGGTCTTGCGGTTGTAACGCTGAATCGAGGGTCAAAGAGTCGGAACAGAAAACAATTCCTGCAAGATTGCCATTGCGAACAGCGGATAGTATAATTAGTGATATGAGACTAGGAAAAGCCTTTGAGAATGCTAGGGACTTGGGCGCTTCTCTCCCCAGCCATGCGTTAAACGACCAACATATCCGATGCAGCAAACCCAACGCCACATCTGAAGTACTAAAAGCATGTATAAGTCATACTGGATCGCCAGTTCAAGCAGTAGATTTATCTACCATGTCCCTTAACAGTTATAGAGCAACGTGTGGACCTGAATCAGGAAGCCTTGCCTTCTTCTCCCCAGAGGGTGCCAGTGCCCACAGCGACCAGCCATTTTCTTCAGAGCAAGATTTATCCATGGTTGTAAAGCATTTGGATGAACACCTAGGGAAGAATGATTCGCTGGAGGGTATCCATGGAATGGGTCAACTGCCAGTAAGCGAGCTAACTGTCCCCTATGGGCCCCAACAGATTGTGCCTCAGACAGATAAGCAATTGTTACCTGGGGCAAATGGTAGTGGTCCAGCTCCAGGTCAGAGTGAAATACCTACCAGATATTTATGGGTTGGCAATCTCACGAGCAATGCGACTAGGGCAGTGCTTCAAACAATATTTGAGAGATTTGGTACCTTGGAGGATTTGATATCGTTCCCAAACAGAATGTACGCTTTCGTTACATATCAGAGTATCGATTCGGCCGTGAAAGCGGTTGAGTCTATTCAAGGAATCACTATCAAGGACTTCACAGGAGAGAAAGGTATGATTCTCAAATTCCGTCCAGAGAAGAAAGTCATGCCTTACTTGGGCGACGGAATCAGTAGAGATGGATCGTCTTGTAGGGGGAGTTCCAGCGGCGACTATGACGTTGAGCCATCCCCACGTATATGGCTCGGGAATATAGCCCCGACGGCAACAGCAGCAAACTTACAAGCCGTCCTGGGACGCTTTGGGCCCTTGGTGGATGCAGCTGTCTTTCCAGCACGGATTGGGCCATTGGGATACGCATTTGTGAAATTCGAAAAAATCGAAGATGCAATATCTGCCTATAACACTCTCAATAATGCGGTTGTTCCGGCATTATCGGGCACCAAGCAAGTGAAGATGAGATACAAGCCAGTATCTGAGGGTATGCCTGTGAGGGATGCCACGTTGGATGCTTTGCAAGGTACGTCCTGTGAATTAATGTAGGATTCTTTGAGATGTCTCATTTCATGCCCTTGAAGTGACACATATGAATGAATACAAACTATTTGCATTTCTTTCATGCAGCGTCCATACCATCTAGACATATTTGGATCGGTAATGTTACTCAAAAACCCTCGGAAGATATTTTGATACAAATTTTTTCCAGGTTTGGTGCCATTGAGTCGGCCAGAGTATTTTCGGCAAAATCATACGCTTTCGTAAACTTTTACGATGTTTCATCGGCCATTGAGGCATTAACAAAGCTCGATGGAGTTTCAGTGCCAGTTCTGACAGGGTTGAAACCTCTCGTGATGAGATATCAGCACGATTCTCCCTCCCAGGCAGCAGCTTTGGAGGGTCATAATACGAGTCTTAATTCTAAGGTGTTTGAGATTCTGGCAAAAAGTAGGATGGTACCGGATGCCCATCAATTTCCTGCCACTGTGACCCTGCCATCGTATCTGCAGCAAGGCTTGCAGGCTCCTCGTCATGCAGCTTCTCTGCAATTCTCCCAATCACAGGGAGATCCGAGGCAAGGGATCCTCAGGGAACAGCATGTTACCTTGCCTGTATCCGATCTCAATTATACCAGTTTTGACCATGCTTCACAAATCTCAGCAGTTTTGCACAACTTGGCATCCTTGCAAGGAAACCTTGGGCAGAGCAATGCCCAGTTGATTGGGCCTCTGAACTCGGTGCAATTCGACAGTCCAGAGCAAGATCATCTTTTAATGGAACCAAATCAAGCAAATGCTGCCGAATTTTCGAGGCGCAGGGAAGATGGATACTTCGTGCCTGCTGCACCCTCTTCTTGGCTCCCTACAGCTAGTAATACCCCATCAGATTGGGGGCACGGCAATAATGCCTTTGGCGGTACAGGCGGTCTAGTCTGGAAGGGTTGAGAAAATCTTATGGAATGGTAATGGAAGCATGTGCATTATGCCCATGAGTTGCCATCGATAGAATTGGTCTTCCCAACTAGCTTCCAGAAGGGGATCCTGGGCAACAACCTCTTGTGTCTATTTTGAGCAGCTGCCATTTAATTCGAATGAATACAGTTATATTACAGAAACGAGTATATGATGACATCAAAGACAGTGATAATCCATATATCTTGAGTTGAATAGATAAAATCTGTTAAATATTGTATTTCTGGAAAAGAAAACAGGTAAAGGCTGCAGCCTGCAGGTTTGGATGCCACAGTCCAGTCTATGCTTGTTTCGAATTCTTTCAAGGAAGTCTTTCCATTTGCATTATATTTTGATTGATATGTAAAATTGAGAACTGAACATCTTGGTAGCAGTGATCAAAAACAAAGTGACTAACAGTGACTAGAAAATTGACTACGGCATTCTTTGACCCCCACCTGCCAATCTCAATAGTGTGAAATTGGTTGGAGAATAATGTCTTACGGAATGCTAGATGATGATCCACGGGGTTTTAGGTATGCAAAGAAATTTAACCAAGAGCTTCACGCCTCATCACCACGCGTTAGATGAGCGTTGACGAGGCAGCGAACAGCGCGTAAGATATGATTCTGCCGTGATGAATCCTATAATTTATTCTTTCGATCATTAATTTCGCAGGAAAAGAAAGGGATTTCTCGCCAAGCTGCTCCAGGCGCATGGCTACGTAGCTTGGCTCCTAGTGGTGTCGTTGACCATTGCTTTCTTTCGAACTCGTGCTTCGCTGATGAAAGAGATAGGTAGTCTAGAAGAGCACTCTTCTTCTAGCCACTCAGAGATGGTTCAGAAAGTGTCCAGGCTAAACAATAACCTGGTGGATAAAAACAAAGAAATCTCAGACTTGGCCAAGCAAGCAAGACAAGACAGGACGACCATAACAAAGTGTGAGACAGCCAAGAGAGCTGAGATGCAGGAGAGGCTTAATTGTGTGAGTGATTTAAGCGAGAGAAAGTCTACTATTGTACGACTTGAGAAAGAATTAGAGGACCTAAAAGCTCATAGGTCCAACATGGAACAAACTCATGCAAATGATAAGAGCAGCCTTCAGGCACAACATGAAGCTAAAGACAATGAGATCCAGAGGCTTGTAAATGATGTTAACAACCTGGCAAAACAGTTAAAAAAGACTCAAGATGAACTGGCTGCGAAGAGTACTCGAGGTGAAGAACAACAGAGCAAACCTAGGCAACAGGCAGCGACAGGACAGCAACAGGCAGCAACAGGACAGCAACAGGCAGCAACAGGACAGCAACAGGCAGCGACAGGACAGCAACAGGCAGCGACAGGACAGCAACAGGCAGCAACAGGACAGCGACAGGCAGCAACAGGACAGCGACAGGCAGCAACAGGACAGCGACAGGCAGCAACAGGACAGCAGGAAAATGGACAGCAGCAGCCAGTAACCAAGGAGCAGGAACAAGTGCAACAACAAAACCTTCAAGGGGAGGAGCTTGACCAAAACAAGCGAAACACTAGGACCCCTCCAAGGAGGAAAGGAAAGCTTGGGTCCCTGAGTATGCTGAAAGAGCATATGGGTATTCATGAGGAAGAATTTTGAATAGTGCAATTTTTACAGTAGTAGTTTAACTAGTAAGCTTGTTATACGAAAAAGTTACATATTTAGTTTAATTTCTGGCTTGGAGCAAAAATCAAAACTTTTCCTTCCGGATAAATCGATCCAATATCAGTGCAAGTCTTGTCCTTGAGCCTTTCTTTGATCCATGTACTTGTACTGTGATGATAACCATATATGCTCTCGAACTCCTCATAGCTAATAACCCGTAACAGCGGATCATGCTTGACTAAACGACTGATATAATATCTGTATGCAGAGAGAAATCAGAAGTTCTTATGGCGATATACATCGTTGCACATGCCAGATCATGCATTATCACACTAGTACACACCTGTATGCCTCAGCACAAACTTTTGGGCCTGTGGCGTCCAAAACGCTGGTACCATTACCGTGTCTATGGCTCACGTAATTTGCGCTAATCCAATTGACTAAGTAGCCTAAAAAATCACTTTTCCTGATGCCACTTGCAACAATCCCAGAGAGCATCAGAGTTCGGTCAAAATCACCTTTCTTCCACTTTGTAAATTCCTCCATGGCTGTTTCGGGCTCCCAGACTAGAATCGTTAAACCTGCTTGAAGCAGCATCCGCATTGTGTGGTGAATTCCAACATCCAAATCCACGTATATGCCTCCATAGTAATATATAATGCAATATCTGAAGAAATCAGCCCTCTTAATATGGGATCCTTGAGATTTAGATATCATTTTCCAGGCCTCGTATGTATCTGTTCCCTCCAAATGCCTCTGCAATATCACCTCATATATTTCAAATAAGTTTATAGTTTCCACAGCATACAAGGAAAGCATTCTCATGAGAGCAACAAAGTGTCACCCACCATCATCCACAGATCCATAGAAGCATCGGTCCAAAATACTACTTTCAAGGAAGTCTCCGTACCCAACCATGTCTTCATGATTGGTATTTTCTCATCTAAAACACACCTATCTTTCCATGTTTGGTGTATCACTGTGTGCTGTGAACCCATCAAATCAAATATGGTTTGGTCAAAATCATCCTCCACCTTTGACCCAAGGTGAACTGTCGTGTTTACCCTTGTATTCAGCCTGTGGTCAAGATGTGCTCCAGTTTTCCCATTTTTTGGAATCAGTCCCTCATATGATGATGCAACCGATACGCGCTGAGGCGAGTTTGAGTGAGTTCGATTGTTGTTGCTGGGACGAAGCTGACCACCAACTGGGTTTGACTGCTGGGTATACTTGTGCTCCAACGGCTTGTGCCATCCCGAATCTAGGATCGATGAGCTTGCATCGTGACCCACAAGTAATAATAATAGTATTAGAATGGGGAACACGAGTAATGAGGAGGTTCTCCAACTACAACACGGTCTGCGTCGCCGAATTCCACTAGTTGACCTTGACATGAGTTTTCTGCTGAACACCGAACTAATCAACGGACTCTATCCATGATGGCTACATTGCTGACAAATAACTTCAAAAGTTCTCAATAGCATTGACAGAGCTTGCCATATCATATGTTCGAAATCTTTTGACACAATCTGTTCAGACGGATACCGTGCTAGAAGCGCTGCTCCCGGTAGCAGCGATATCGCTGCTATATAGCAGGTAGCTACCGGTATACCTCGAGGTACGTACCTCGCGATGTCGATCGACATCGCGAGCGCTAAAGCCAAAGTTCTACCCTCGAGGTAGAACTGTGACCAAACGCAACACCCCATGTCGACTGCCAGGCAATCACAATAAACATCATTTCATTGTACAATGTACTTATTTTGAGGTCTTATTAATTAATATTGAACACTGAGACAGGGCTGGCTCTACGACAAATGTGCCCACACTCAGACGAAACCAGACCGGGGGACGATGATCCTGACAAGGGGTCCAATGCACTCCATTCATCCGATTTAGATAAATATATTGTGAATGACGAGGTCGATGACGCCGATCTGCGACAAGGTCTTATCAAAAACCCAAAAGAGGTACCTGTGCGCTTCCTCTATGATGATTTGGGAAGCAAGCTATACCAACAAATTACCGGTCTGGGCGAATATTATTTATATGACGAAGAGTTGGGTATATTTAAAGAGCATGCCAAGGCAATTGTGCGCTACGTATCCCCTGGGGCAGCGTTGATAGAGCTTGGACTGGGAGACGCTAGCAAGACGGTCCACTTGCTCAGAGCCTTAATCGATCGCGATGGGGCAGATAATGTGAACTTCATCGGCATCGATGTGTCAGGAGAGGCTCTGAGACTTGCCAAGAAGAATATTTTGCTCGCAATACCTGAGCTGTCCGCTGATAAAATTTGCATGATTGAGATGGAATACTTGGATGGTTTGCAAGAAGCAAAAACTTTGTACCCTAATACTCCTTTATTTGCCCTTTGGCTAGGGTCATCGATAGGAAATTTTACTCGGGAGGATTCTGTCTATTTTTTGCGCCAAGTGGGAGTCGCTATGGGTGAAGACTGTTTTGTTTTACTGTGCACTGATTTATGGAAGGAACAAAGCATTTTGCAAAATGCATATGATGATTCCATGGGAATCACGAAGCAATTTATAATGAATGGAATGACTAATGTTTTAAAACATCGTAAGCATTATTTATCTCATGAAAATCCTGAATCGCTCTGGCAATATGAAGTTGTAGTAAATGACAAGATGCACCAAGTTGAAATGTGGCTAACAGCTAAGAAGGAAATTCAAAATATTATCGATGGAGTAGACATTAAGAAAGGGGAGAGGCTACTAATGGAAGTAAGCAAAAAATTCACGCAAGACAGTTTGCGCTCCTTGGCTTTTGGTTCTGGTTTCACTATGCAGGTGAGCATATCTCTGAGATGATGTACGCGTCCCGTTGCCCTCAATTCCAATGGAAAGAAAAAGTATGCTATGCAGGATATATGGGCAACTTCAAAGTATCAGGTGCAGCTTCTAGCTCCTGCGTTGATGGCACTGTGGAAGACGTGGGAGGATACCGATGCTCTCTTTCACCAAATTGCAAATTGGGATGCTCAGCCAATAGACTTGCGCCATAGTTTATCATTTTATTATGGCCATTGCATGGCCTTTGCAAATCTTCGATTGCTTCCAGAAAAGTTGCATACTACTGTGGACAAGATGTACTCTAGAGGGATTGACCCTGATGTGCAAAATCCTGAAGTCTGTCATGATCATCCACCTTATGATCCAAGCAAGCTCTTGGGTAAGTCAGATCTTTTGAATTACATCGATTCATCAAGGCGATCTATTGAAGCTTCTGTCCGAGAGAAATTGCATATGCATAGGCTTAGAATGGTTTTGGAGCATGAAAGGATGCATCAGGAAACCCTCTGCTATATGCTAGCGCAGCTACGGAAGCAATCAGGAGATGATGCATTTTGTACTCTCCCAAGTAGTAGTACGGCATTCTATTTCAATTATGTTGAATATGGACGTTTTAGTCTTCAAAAGACAGAGAAAATTGATATCTGCAAAATTCGAGTTCCAACTACATCGGTGCAGTTGGGAATCCGTGATATCGCAAGTGTGCAGGATTTTTGCTGGGACAACGAATTCGGAAGCCACCTTGTCGAAGTGAAGAGCTTTGTCATCGCTCCTTCACCAGTAACTGTGAAGGAATTCCTTGAATTTATGGACAATGGAGGGTATAAGAACCATGCATTTTGGAACGAGGATTTTGATTTTTTTCAGGCGCATGGCCAGCAAATGCCAGCCACTTGGAGCCGAAGCAAGGATGGATCATACAGCATTCATATGCCCGAGAAAACGTACCCGTTAGACCAAGTGGCGCACTGCCCTGTATATGTTTCCCTAGTTGAAGCTCGGGCATATGCTGCTTGGAAGAGTTGTCGCATAATGACTGAGCAGGAGTATTGTGCTGCTTTTCAATTTACCAAGAAGCACCAAAAAGATGCCGGTTTAAATGAGGGTGGTTGGGAATGGACTTCCACCGCTTTCAAACCATTTCAAGGTTTCACGCCCGATCCATTGTACCCAGAATATTCGTCAGATTTTTTCGATGGCGTCCATTTCATTCTGAAAGGGAGTTCTCCGTACACACATCCATCCATCAGACGCAACAGCTTTAGGAATTTTTTTCAAGACAAGTATCCTTTTGTGTTCGCCAAGTTCAGGCTTGTTTTTGATTGAATTCAATTTCCTTTTCAATTTTTCATTCGGAATAGAATGTAACAACTCATTTTTGCACAAAGACGAATCAAATCTGGAAACGAGGAAGGACTTGTTTGAACTGGCATGGGGGTACCGCAAAGCAAGCCACCCTTGGATTCAAGAAAACAACCCTTCAAGAACACCTTATTTGAACCAAGTGTGGATGATGCGCTTTCTAAAGATAAATACAACGAGGAAAGGCAGCTTGCATTTCTGGAATACGTCAGATCTCTTGCCGCTCGCGAAAAAAACTGTGAAAATGGCGTCAAAATCACAGCTGGACGTTTTGCCAACACCTGCACAACAGTTCGACCCTTGGGTTCCGGAGGTGCGTATATTTTTCATTGAAATTTAATTTTTTGAACATTTCTTGACTATACATGCTGTTTTCCCGGCAATACAGGAGAGGCTGAGGTTTATGCGGTTCGACACTCTGACGGGCACAAAAGCGCCTGCAAAGCGATCAAGTTGGATGACCTTGAACGTCTCGTCTCCACCGGGGACGACCCAATTAATCATTCAAGGCTTGTTTCCCGCGCAGCCATAAGGGAGATAGCCATTATGAATGGACTCTCGCATCAGAATATTGTGCAACTAGAAGGCTGTTTGATGGATGGACCTGTACTTTTCATATTTATGGAGCTTTGTGAGGGTGGTTCGCTCCTTGAGAATTTGATCGAGATGGAAATTTATAGTGAATTGGAGGTCTCCATGATAATGCAGTGAGTCAGTCGGTTTCCCTACAAAATTCTTGACAATGCACTGTCATACATCATGTTTTTTATTTTCTGTTGTTTATTTTGCAGGCAACTCTTTTGTGCTTTGCAGTACCTTCACTCTCAGTAGGTTACAGACAAACTTTTGGCAAAGAATTTTTAATTTTTTTCGATTCAGCTCAACGAGTCTTTATGCACCGTTTTCCATCCTACAGGGACATTGTACATGGTGATGTGAAACTGGAAAATATACTTCTTTGTGAAGCCGGTAATCTGAACTCAGTAAAGTTGTCAGGTATCAGTATCAATATATAAATAAAGCCTACCTAGTACCTATTGTGATTGACACTTTTGCAAATTGTGGTTTGAACTGCAGATTTTGGTGCTTCCCGTAGGGACGCGCACTGCTCGGAATCATCAGATCAGATGAATGCTGGCACACCACAGTACATGGCACCCGAGGTTCTACTGGTAAGATCAGATGGCTTTTGCAAGCAAGACCTACTTATTAATCATCCAGATTTGTTCTTGACGCAGGGAAAAGCGGATGCTTGTTTGCCCTCTTGCGATATATGGTCAGCAGGAGTCTGTGCATATGTGCTGCTTGTTGGTGATTTTCCGTTCAAAGGAGAGAGCAATGAGGAAATCTTGAAATCGATCCACAACGGTCGTCATCATAGTCAAATGGAATGCCTCTACCCTGGGTGAGTTGTTCGTTACCACTCTGCGAAATAGATATAAATAATGATGGATAATTTGAGTTTGTCTTGTTCCTCAGGACCCGAGATTTTATCAACCGTCTTCTCTGTGTTGATATCTCACAACGCTTGACAGCGCCAGAAGCATTGAAGGAACCATGGGTTTGCGGTAGACAGCTTTCAGCCGTGTCTCCTTCACTGTTCTCAGTAAAGTTGTCTCAGTCCATGAACAGGAGCCTGTCCGAGTAGACCTTTATTTATTTTCAGCATGTCTTATCTGGCCTTTGTCCCCCACGACTGCATCAATGACTTCACTTCCACTGTCTCTTATCAGTTTTAGGGCAATGGTTGCACCAGAATGCGCCGACTGCAAGACGGGGGCATCTCTCTGCACTTTGTTTTGCTGTGGCACCTTGTGTCGCCATGCCAAGATACTCTCGCGTGCTAGGGCCCTCAACTTGACATAAAGCCGTTGGTGCCGTGTAACTCCGTAAATCTCCACTGAGACAAAAAAGACAAGCATCAACACCAGGCCAGCGTAAGTCGCCATGGAGTGACTTGTGCCATCTATCCGTCCTACCCCATCCTTCAGGCATTTGAACAAGCAAAAAGGGCCTATCACGAATCTTGTCACTGCTCCGATCAACAAAGCAAGCATAGCAGACTTCTTTTGATCCCTTCGTCTGACACCAATCATCCTCATAAAGCTTGTGAGTCGTGGGAATACCTACATGTACAGGCCCCGGGCATTAGAGACTGCAACGTTACAACCAGCTGCCCCCCTCAGGAAGCAGCAGCAGGAAGCAGCAGCAACATACCTGCCAGCAGGCAAGACTTGCCAAAACCAGTCCAGACTTTAGAACAGCAATATCTTCGGTCACAGAAAAACTGACGATAAATATGAAGAACACGATATGATGCACGTATAAGGATCTGCAAGTTGCACATGCTCTCTGTTTGACTTCCTCGGAAACGCGATAGACGGATGAATCCCTGGGCATCATATCAAGAAGAACACCTTTCAAAATAGACTTACAGATTCATTTTAAAGCAAGTTCCGAGAAGAAATGCTTCGACCTACATGCAAAAGTGAACAGTCAAATTCAACAGTGTCGTTAGCAGACCTCGGCTCAGCCTCGGGACGAAGGCTTTCAAAGCGCATCCAACGCCTATCAAGCAGTAAATCCACATTATAGGTACCCATATACCGTTTCAGGACAATGTCCGTAAAGCGCACCAGGAACGAGACCGACAGAACATTCAGTCCATAGACGATGCGATTCCGAGAGCCAATCACAGCGTCGAGTGGGTTTTCACTGAAAGTCACATCAAACACTGCAAACGTAAATGGTATCGCTACGAGCGAGTTCATCAGAAATATTGTCAAGTTTATCACGGTCAGCAGCTTGTCTCGAGTCGGCAACCGTTCAAACATACTGTGGACCGCCAAAACTTTGCTCACTCCACCGGATACTGCAAGGAAAGAAAGCGCCACTATGCAATTTGCAGCCACCCATTCTTTCTGAAGAAGATTCAGTGCTAACGACTGCTCCATTTCTGCCACAACTGCTGTCTGCCACCCAAACGTATGAGCCATCAACCAAGGCAAACTTTGACCTTAAGCAGTCAAAAGCTACCTTCAGTGTCTTCGCTGTACATGACTTACTTTGATATCTACAAGCATCAAATATAGATAAGAATAATCAGAATACAAGTCCATCCAGGTGCAGTGCCTCCATCTGCTCCGACACGCAATCGCAGCAAGTATAGACGCTGCGCAGAAGACTTCTTTCGCCTTTTCTATTGTGAATCTGTAAAAATCGTTTATTCACCCAAATATATTCAATAGGAACGATGCTTCGCCCCAGATAGATTGGATTCAAGTGAATGATTTTCGTGTCATGATGACCTTAAACGGTACGTACCTTGCCATCCATATATCTTAGAATCTTAGAGTCTAAGAATCTTAAATCTTCAACGTGGTCCTACGGCCCGTCCTTTGACAGCCTCCCCACGTGATTCGTAACAAGAGTATCGGGAATTTCGAAATCAAACTATAGGTCAAACAGCACTATGGGCAGCACCACCTTGGTGGGTAGCAAGCCAGCAATGGTACACCAGTAATTAATTGGTATTTGCAAATTGGGTGTAGACACTTGGCTGCGGCCAATCCCAGCTGGGATCATGTCGAAGGATTGTACCAAGAACCATTATGATTGTGTCAGTTTTTGTGTACTGGTCTGGGGTTAACATGTGTATCCCTTCCCCTGGCCCCTGTCGTCATTGTCCACATGCATTGCATTACTTCGTTAATCGTTTACCTTACACGTTGACCGAGCCAAACAGGAGGTGCCATTTTCACCCTGTGGAAACCGGAATGATAGGTGTTGCAGATGTTGGACCTGAATGTACCTACAGTGGTATGCAACGGCTTGCAAGATGCAATTGCAAGCCACAGGTATGCCACTGGATTGAGCTCATGTGGTGGTGATCGATCACCTCGAGGTGCGAGCTCGCAAATTTGCGATTTAAATCCCGATCGGGACCTCGCGAGGTGCATCGACCGGCCAGTCCCACCCCAGTGGATTCGACCAACGTGCACGGACGCTAATATGGTCGGATGACGCTTTAACATCTGCAGATATAAAATAAAGAATAATCTTTTTGCATGTTGAAGGATATTACAGCTCATATACCATGGCTATAACTGTGGTGTTCGCCTTTGTGGTTCTCATCGTTCTTGTGGTCTCTGGTGCTTCGGCGCAGGGTGGTGGCTACGTGGTCAGAGGTAAAGCTCGCGTGATTGACGGAAACCATATTAATGTGGACGGAACAAAAGTACGTCTCTCTGGAGTGGATGCACCCGAGACGAAGGACAGGTATGGGGCTATGGCCAAGGCTGCTTTGAAGAAGAAGGTTGGAACGAAGAGCATTGGATGTATGATTGACGGGAAATGGTCTGGGAGCAATTGGGGATATTGTGGAGATCCAGATAAAAAGTCGTCACGGGACATCCGCAAGACCCTTAATGCCTGGATGGTAAGGTCAGGCAATGCCTTGGCAGACAGAGATTGGAACCTCTTTCTGAAAGAAGAGCGACAGGCAAAGAGCAAAGGCAAAGGCCTCTGGAAGTAGTAGGCTTAAACGTTTTCATTCCAATCAGAAAATCATTTAATACACAAATCGCTATAGCCGCTCAAATCGGCGCTAGATCGTTGCAGCTGACAGTTGTTAGGCTCCTCTTTTGACCATCAAGGTAGGAGTCACGAAAGCAGCCATTTTGGTTGATATTTTGTGTTAACTACTTAAAAATGAATTATGAAGAACTTAAATAGGTTTGTTACCTTTTTAATAGGTTGGACCGGCCGATAACAAACGATCTAACTTTGTTTCCTTCGCCGTGCGGGCACGAAAAAATGCAAGCGGCACAGATTCTTATTCTACAGATATAAATTATAATATTTGGCCACTCATGCGGACGGAATGATCAGCATAACGTCACAAAAAGTGCAAAACACTGTGCGGTCGAACATCGCGACTACCAACTTTGTTTGCTCCATCGTCAACGGGTTTGAGGTCGCCGCAATGCAATTACATTCTTCCAAATATTATTAAAATAACATTTTTATAGGGTATAGGGTATAGGGTATAGGGTATAGGGTATAGGGTATAGGGTATAGGGTATAGGGTATAGGGTATA